>BSBK01002646.1:975000-1575000 GCA_027943335.1 Chamaecyparis obtusa | reverse complement strand
AACTACGCAATATTATTAAAATTATGACTATATCAAAGCTAATACTATTTCTTATTTATTAACATAATATGATAGGACACCAAAATTATTGATAATGCCATCCTTTCATCATAATGAGTATATTGATAATAAAATAAGTATAACTACTGATGAGAGGTTTAGAGGTTATAAATTAAGAATCGAGGTTGAATTACAAATGTTAATAAATTTTCTAATGACTATAAAGGGGATTTGTTATCCCAAGGAGAAAATAAGTCTCAAACAAGTTTCCTAATAATACTCAATATCTATTGCACAAATAAAGATAATTTCCCTACTGGTGTAATTAGTCAACTATGGTTACACATTTCTAGCCTTCATTTGAGATGTTATATATAAAGTATGCATATTCATGTATGTAACCACCTAGCCTAGCTCATAAGCTCCTACTCTCTCCATTTAAGGTGCATTTAAAAAGTATGTATTTACCTCTTCTCAAAACTACCATGTTTTCTCATTTTTATTTTTTTAGCGTATCTTTTTTCACAGAAGCAAAAGCATCAATACAAATTCTTAAATTTCTTACTTTTGTAAAAGGACTAGTCTAGATTTCATACACCTTATGAAATAATAACAAGACAAAAATAGCTCTTAAAAGTGATACTAGTTCACCACCAATAAAATAGTTTTTATCATCTAAAAAAACCATGATGGTTTGCTACTCAATGAGAGTACTTACATGCTTATCAAATAATAGTTGCAATGCATGTAAAGATGAACCCAATGAACAAACACATTGACAACTCAGAATTTTTTTAAGTCTCGAAGGTGATTCCTTATATATTTTAGTGCAAGAATAGGAATACTCATACACTCTTTAAGTTAATATTCATTGCATGAAGTGATATATGCAAGAATATTCCCAGATAGATGCTAATTTTTTTAATATAAAATAAATTATTTGAGCTCAACAAACCTGTCCATAATTCAAGACACCTATTGATGGACTAGGCTTAATAGTTCCAAATGGTGATAGGTTTCCTTTAAAAACTATTGCATTTGTCTAACACTTCATAATACACATCTAGCAAATTTTCTTCATTCCCAATCCTAGGCCATGCCAATCAATGTTTTCTAGTTCATCAACCTCCCCGTGTGAGAGGAAATTGAAAAATATTTTCCACTTTACATTCAAACATCTTTGCAAATTGTTCAAGACAAAAAATTTCATTGACCTTGAACTAGAAGAAAGACCTGAGGATTGCTCAACTTCTCGATATCACTTGGGAACACTGGAAAAAATAGTAACATTCTATAAAATTTAACATCAACAAATTTCTTCACTTAAAATGAAAAATGAAACCATAAACATGATAAACAACATTACTTAAACAAAGTTAAAACACCCTACCTACTCAATAAAACATGTGATCGTAGTCGTACAATTTAAAAGTATATGAACACATATTCTTGTATTATTAAACTAAATAAATCACAAACATAATATCTACATAAATGAAAACAAATTCTTTCATCAATATTACAAATTTGAAGCTTCAAAAGTAATTATTGTATGGTATTTAAAATAACCTCATTCATATAAACTAAACAAAGATCAATTGTTCAAATACAAAAACATAGCCTTTTTGTAATATCAATTTAATGATTTTGATAATATCAAATTTAGATACCCAACACTTGGAGATCTTGCTCCTCTCTAAAAACTATTTATGTAATTCAAAAGATACTTACATAATATACCAACTCCAACCAAAGACTTTGTAGTTTGCACATTAACTTCATAATATTTTAAATTTTGCATTTTTATTACTTCTAAACCATAAATTACATATACAAATAGCAATGCCAAATAGGCTACATTGTTATTTTTCAAATTCTAAACAAATGAATTAGAAATGGAAAATTAGATTGTTTTAGATTGCAATAATTCAACTCTAAAAGACTAATGAACTCTCCCTTCCTCTAAAAAAAATCACTATCAATCCAACATGTCCTTAAAAGAAATTATAATCTATATTTTATTACAGTTATATTTTACAAAATAATTATATTTAACATGCAAATTAATTATAAATATAATTAATATTACAATTTTAATTAATTATTTTTTTAAATTTAAAATTATTTGAATATTATAATTAAAAATAAAATTACATATTGCTACAATTTATAGCTAAGCATGCATATGTATGATAATAGCACACTCTTACTAATGCATGTTTGATCATTCTACTTCTTCCATATATTATAGATCATCTAGATGTTAGTTTCATCATTTATGTATCTTCTAGTCAAATCATATTACCTTTTTTTTCTTTATTAATGTTAATTATTCAATATTTATGTTATTTCATATAACATGGAATTTATAATGTTCTCATTGGACCAATATATTTAACAATATCAAAATATTAGCTCTCTTCTAAATAGAAAAAAAGACTTAATTAAGCAATGCGTAGTTAATCGCAAATGCATTCTAGTTTGAAGACACACACTTTTAAATTATGTATGCTTGATTATTTTGCTTCTTTCATATTCTATAGATCATTCTCACTTTAACTTCATCCCTTATAATTTCTTTGACAAGAAAAAAAATTATCTATTGATTAATTCATTGATATATCTTCTAATCATAATTAAGCCGATAGGCTTTTTATGAGCATAGCCCATGGACGGAAAAGTGTCAGCTGACTGAAAAGTGTCAGCTGATTGAAAAGGGAAAAAAATATTTTTAAAAAAAAGATAACGGGAAACAAATATAACTGAAAAAAACGGAAAAGAACAAAAAAACTGAAAAGAATTATATAATTTTGAATACCAGTTAAAGATAGTTAAGCATCTATCTATTTTTAGAAAGGCATTTTCTTCGGCAAGATGGCTGGGATTCGTTCAAAACTGTTTGAGATTCGTTCCAGAGAGTTTGTGATTTATTTGCACGGTCCGCTGAGCTTATTGTTTAGGGAATTTAATTGGTAATGGTTAAAATTGAATTGTCAGCTCCATGACAAAGCCACCATTAACACAGCTCATGCTCTGTGCACATGAAACGTCACCCTGCAAACCAAAGGCATCTCTTGTTTTTTTTCAAAACATTTTGTAATTGAAAGGTATAAAGTATTAATGAAATATTGTATCTGAATCCATAGAATTCATAATTATTCTTTATTCGCAGGTAGTCATCCATACTTCG
This sequence comes from Chamaecyparis obtusa, assembly GCA_027943335.1. NCBI lineage: Eukaryota > Viridiplantae > Streptophyta > Pinopsida > Cupressales > Cupressaceae > Chamaecyparis > Chamaecyparis obtusa. Next base: position 1,571,810 of record BSBK01002646.1, on the reverse strand, counting down.
TAGTCGCCCTGCGAAAGGAGAGAATGTGAGAGAGTGAGACAGAGAGAAGGGGAGGGAAGAAAAATGTCCCTTCTGTCGGTTGCAACGAGTCTCTATCATATGGATTCTTCCAGACTTAAGCCTCTAGCTTTCGGTGGAACTGGATAAGAAACTTGGGAGTTTTCCAAAGACCTACTATTGCAAGTCAAAACTAATTCTATTTTTGTTCTCTTTGTGGAGCTAAGATTTCTATGCTGCTTGTATTCGTTGCTGGGAACTATAACTCTTTGAATCTCTCTCATATGTGAACCAGAGCTGATAGATTGCATTCCATTGATTATGTATTAGGCGTGTGTACGACTGGTCTTGCTTGCTTTGGTGCTGGTCCCGCTTAGTGGGTCGTCAATATCATTAGTGTTAATTTTAGTTAATGTCTGTATTAGTAAACTTTAAATGGGTTATGTGTCAAGGAAAATATCTCTTCTAAATAATTTTGGGCCGACACCCAACATTATGTTTGAAACCCACAAATATCATTGATCTGAATTTAGTTAATGCCTGCATTACTGAAACTTTGAATTGGTTGTGTGCCAGGAAAGCATTCCCTCTAAACTATGGGGCCCGTGTATTATGTCTGACACTTATTGAGGATGGAAATGTTCTTTGTAGATTAAGTCAGAGTGCTTGTTATACCTGCAAAACTGACGAGAAATTCTAAGAAGGAAGTTTTATGTTTCCTTCTAGGAAAATGAAGCAGAGATTGTTGAGTAAAGTGGGAAGGGAAATCAATGTGAGAAGATATTTTCTTCCGTCCGCAAAAACGCATACATGGTAAGTCCCTAGTATGACAGACAGTTAGCAAAAACTCTAATGGATAAAATGAAATTCATTACTGCAATGTATAAACACTCCAAAATTTAGTTTATGTGGTTGTGAAGAAGTTCCACGTTGGATCGCGTGTTGCCTTGATGATCCACGTTTCAATTTTTTTGCTTATTTGCAGTAATAATGCATTATTTGTAGTCAGTCATTTTTAGTAATTTTGCATCAATGGAATTAGGTATCATCCTTGGGATCAGAAAGGAATCATTTATTCAAAAATAAAATCAAGAATCAAGTTTCATTTTCCCTTTTGTGTCTTAATATCTGTTTTGTTTTCCATTTTCAGATCTTATCTGGCCCTGTTTCTGACATAAAAGATCTCCCAAAGTGGATCTATTACTGGACAGACGCTTGGAGAGTGAAGTCATTCTATGGTAAGTTCGTTATACCTATAATTCCAAATTGATATTGTTTAAGGAAACATAAGCATGCTCTGCTTTCCTTGGATCTGTTCAGCCCTCTAATTATCTTCAGATATATAGGAAAAAGAATATCTTGGTAAGTGGCTATGCCATTAAAACATAGTATAACAGGATGGTCTTCATCATTTTATTCACCATTGATTAATAGGGTTTTTTGTGGGTTTCAGGGGATTTTTGATAGATACAAATTCGGTTGCAACATTCCAGCCTCTTAATCCTCATACGAAAAAATTGATACCTGCAATTCCAGTGCAGTCAGAAATAGAAGTGTGCCTGCTAGATCTAACAGAGGAGTTATTTAGCAGTATAAAGGGCGCCTATAAAGAGATGAACAGCAGCAAGTGACCCTATTTTAGCGGCGTGGTTGTATGCAGCTCACGCGAAGACAGCTCTCAGAAGCCTCCATTTGCCCGTTTTGGAAGATTCCCCTATTCTTCCTGATGATTCACACAAGTGTGTTGATAATTTTTAGAGCGCTCTACGTGGCCGCAAAATACCCATTCCCCAGCCTAATGACACTTGCGACCCTCTCTTGTGTTTCTGTGGGATAAGGCTTCACCAGATTACCACTCTCACTTGCCTGCGGGCTTTCAATGTCTCGGCCCCTCGGTACCATGTGACCGCATCACCTTCCGTGCGTGTGCTGGAAGATAGCTGCAGAAAGCCTACCTATGAGGGGTGTTCTACATGTCTCTCTGCCCTGCACCAGGTATAGTTTTAATTTGTATAAAAACACTATATTTCCATTAGAATTAACGCATGCAAACCAGAATTTTTTCATTTTTTTTTCTTCCTGAAGGTATATATAACCCATTTTTGTGTTACTATGTTTGGTACCATACTCTAGGCATTTATATATAATAAGACATGGTTTCTGATAGACCCTGACAGGCATTAATTTTACCAATAGATCAAGAGATATTTTTAATTTAACTTCATCAGTTTAAAATAAACTAATAGCATTGCTCCTTTTTCTTGATTGGTTATTTATGCTGACAATGCATTTGAATAGGAAAATAAAACGGGGAAGAGGATGTGGACAGGGACGAAGTGTAAAATCTGAAGAGAAGGACAAACGAGTGGGATTTCATTTATGCTGACTATTGCGAAAAGGCCCGAGGTTTAAAAGATGCGTATTATGAAAACAATTAACTAATTATATGCCACCCAAGGCCTAGATCAATTCTAAGTCAATTGATGATAGTTTTCTTTGAGTAGCTTAAATTTGAACCTTCATCCCTACTCAAATTGTGGAGGCATTTACAGTTTCACTATTTCATTTAGTTACCTTGTCTATGATTCTGTGACGATTAGTAAGAGTTTGAATTTTTTTTGCAAAAGCTTAGTTAGACACTCTATTGTGCCAAAAATTGGGATGTTTTCCAATCCTCTTTTAAGAAAATTTATTTATGGCATCTAAGGCTTCACACATAGGTTAGCATTTTGTCGATGCTTGTTTTCTCTTTCTACCCTTTATCAATTTATAACAACGGTCCAGACTCAATTTTAATATTAGCTTTTGAATACAGTAGGGTTTAAAATTATTTTCTTCTTTAAACTTTCTTGTATGTCAAAAAGAACAGAGCATAACATAAATTTTAAAATCTAGATATTGTTGTGTTCATATTTTGTTTTATGTGACAAGACTTTTTTTGTAGTCTTCCTTGTATTTGGTTGGTGATTAAGTATATTGCATAAAAAATATATCTATTTGTCTAGAATAAAATAAATCTTTTTTCTTCTTCAATCTTTTTGGTACTCTAGACAGCAAAAAGCTCAAGGTTACTGCATCTAGACACATCACATATGACCTTGACATTACTCATATTCAAAGGAAGTATTAAGGGAAAATAATAATAATAATGAAAAGAGCTACATTGTTTCATGATTCCACTTTAACCAAAGATGAGACCCTTTTAAAATGAAAGGCTTCCTAAGACTCCATACAAAGTTTTTAATCCTTATTCCTTCATTAGCTTGAAAAGGTGGATACAAGGGAATCAAGTTCACTTCAACTTTTCTGAATAAGCAAGTTCCTTTTTTCATTTCTCCCTATAACTTCAACATGGCTCTTTTTAGCTCCTCTCTATTGTCTTAAAAATCTTAGCTTCTTTCCTCTATCTTTTCTTGGCATATCTCAAGTGGCATTCACTTTACCAAGAGCTTTCATACATAGGACACTCCATATTTTACCACATTTACAATATCTAAATATATATTGCTATCTACTTTGCACAGTGTTCCCTAGGCTAAGCTCACAAGGACTACAAAGATTAGGACATGAATGGATTGGATTTGTTGCAATACAAAAGGTTTTGATATGCTTTGTGTTGTCCAGCAAATAAGAATGGGGAGAGATGTAAGGTGGGGAGAAGAAGAAGAAGGAGGAGGAGCAGAAGAAAAAGTAGAGGAGGAGGAAGAAGAAGAAGAAGAACATGAAGAAGAGGAAGAGGGGGAGGAAGAAGCACATGAAGAATACGAGGAGGAGGAAGAAGAAGAGGAGAGGGGGGAAGATGATGAGAATGTTATAAAATAGGTTGATTGTACCTCTCAAATACCATACATCATATGCTACTATCGGCGTAAACATTGCACCTCGTTGATGCAAATGCTAGTATTATTTTATTTTCCTATTTCTGTAACATGGAATTAGTAACATTCTTTCAATATCACTAACAATATTGATCAATCATCTTCTAAATAGTAAATAAGACTTATTTAAACAATGCAACCATAGAACAGGTAGTTGCCATCTTAATCGCATATGTATTATAATCGATGGGAACGCGACCCAAAATTATTACAATCTACTACAACCAACTCAATGAATGAAAGTTTTTTTTTTCAATAAATGAATTTGAAATGGTGAGAGGAAGGAATTGGAGAAAGACAAAATGTTTTATCTGTCAGCCGCTCCTAGCTTCTGCGGATTAGAATAGGAGAGGACCGAAACAGAGTTTCAATGGATGCCCTTACGCTGAAACTTGGAAGCAGTGCCTTTGACATTGTGAGGGAGCCGCTCTTATGCCCAATTCTGGTCTGATGAAGCAAAACTTTTGTGATATGATTGTGATGAAGTGCATGGAGAATGACCACATTTGGGCGGTGAAACAGGCAACTTCTCCATATTCGCCAGGCATGGAGAATTACCACAGGTGGGAGGTGAAGTGGGCAACTGCTCATATGCCCAATTATGGTCTGATATAACAAAACTTTTGTGATACGATTGTGATGAAGTGCATGGAGAATCACCACATTTGGGCGGTGAAACAGGCAACTGCTCCATATTCGCCAGGCATGGAGAATTACCACAGGTGGGAGTTGAAGTGGGCAACTGCTCATAAGCCCAATTCTGGTCTGATAAAACAACATTTTTGTTATATGATTGTGATGAAGTGCATGGAGAATCACCACATTTGGGCGGTGAAGTGGGCAACTGCTCATATGCACAATTCTGTTCTGATAAAACAACATTTTTGTTATATGATTGTGATGAAGTGCATGGAGAATCACCACAGGTGGGAGGTGAAGTGGGCAACTTCTCCATATTTGTAAGCGCCTTATTCTTTTTTGGATGGCTTGGCAGGTTATATCGAGCAGAGACATGCACCGTAAACATAAGGAAAACGACTACAAGCAACGCGTATGTTTTCATTCGCACCAAACTTCCCATGTCTAGATTTGACAGTGTTTACAAACTCAAATGCAGAGAAAAATGAGTATGTAAAGCAAGGTTGAGATGGAATCCTATTCACCATTGCAGACCATTTATAGGGCAGAAATAACTAACAAATATAGTTCAAAGAATTGCTTCCACAGCGAGGTATTCAATGTCCTATGCCGTATTGGACTGGAACCAATTTGGCGTATTTTTTACTCAATGACTCTTCATTTCTGTAACAGCTTGCTATTCAAACTAGATGCTTTGACACAGTAATTCTTCGATTGGATTAATTGCTGATGATGCAAAGATCACGAGTTATTAGGGTTTCTACTAACGATTTAGATATTTTTAGGTCAGATTCCTAAGTGATATAGCTTTCCAAAACCAAATGCCTTTTCACATACCTACCAACTTCTTTTTGGAATGCAATAAAAAATGATGTGTGCTCAGTCAACTTCTTGACGTTTCTATCTAGTTATAAAAGTCAGCGTTTGACCTCACACCCTTCTTATAATGAAGTAAATCATCTTCTTCGTATTTCTTCAATTTTTATTATTGTTTTTTTTTTAAAAAAATTGTATTATATATTATATACTATTGTTAATTGTTGTAAGTAATAGTAATATGTAAATGAATAGTTTCTATTTATAACAAGTGCCATGTAATAGTACTTGTGAGAATTAATTATAATTTTAATATAAATAAATTTAAATTTAAATTTATTATATTTATTATAAATACTAAATTTATTTTTATTAATAGTTATTAATAAAAATGAAATGGAGAAAATTAATTAAATTCAACATTATAATGTAATTATAAAATCTTTATATATGATCGATAATAATTAAAATCTTTAAAATAATATTGTCTTTAGTTTTATAATTAATTTTAATTTATATCTAAATGTAATTCTAATATTAATAAATATATTATAATTATTAAATATATTTTAATTAATTATAAAACTATATGATAATAATTAACAAAATCAGATTTCCACAATTCATTATGATGCACTATTAGTTTCTCAATGCTAAAAAAAACTCACACAATCGAATCCAGAAGCTAATAGTGCAGTATTTGATAATAATTATATTAGTTTTTAATTTTAATTTATATCTAAATACAATTCTAATATTAATCAATTATTATAATTATTAAATTTATTTTAATTAATTATAAAATTATATGATAATAATGATATTAGATTATATTAGTTTTTAATTTTAATTTATTATAAATGTAATTCTAATATTAATCAATTATTATAATTATTAAATTTATTTTAATTAATTATAAAATTATATGATAATAGTTATATTAGGTTATATAATTATAGATGTAGCAATAGATATTTTTATTTTTTATTATAATTATTTTAATAATATAAATTATAAATTGTAATTAATTTTATTTAATTTTTATGTTAATTTAAATTATTTTATAAAGTATAAAATAAGCTTAATTTTATTATATATGAAGAACTATTCAACCAATGTATGCATATATTTCATAGTTTGTTATTTACATTGTTAATATATTTAATATTTATATTATATAAAAATAAAATATAATTTAATTTATGATAATAAACATAACAAAAATATTAATAAATAATATTATTATATTTTGCATACAGTTGTGCCAAGAATAATGTAATATGGCTAAAAAAGTGGAAATAATTGTTCATATTACACATTCCTAAATTCTCGTGTATAAGACCTCATTTGATCTAGCCAATCAAATGATAGAGAAATGATTTTTATAAATTATAAACTTAAAATATTGCATTTAAATTTTACAAAATCTAAATTTCTGACAAAAAACAAAATATAATAAATTCTTATTCGCAAAAAGAGTTTCATTTAATCACTAGTTAACACTAAAAAATAAAAAATTGATACAATAGTACTTAGCCTACCGGCAAGTACTAATAAGAATATATTAATAATTGTATCTTGGTGTACAATAAATGTGGTGAAGAGGTGTGCAACGTCAATTAGAGAAAATTTGGTCAATTTTAAAAATTTTTGCATAAATTTGTGTGGTACATGAGGTCAGTTGGTAGACTATTTTGAAATGATGTTGTCTGGACAATAAAGGTCTCAATGAATAAATGGTAGCTTATGTATCTGTTAGAGTCTTAGGTGACTCTACAACTCCCTTAGGATCGAATGCAAGACCAAGATAACTTCCACATCTTATATTATTGATCATGGACATGATTAAAATGTACATAATAGGCCTCCTTATATAGGAAAGGAGATAAGAGACAATGATAAGGAGCAGATAAGCTATTACCTATGCTAGGTGTAGTCACATGTCCACCAAATGTGGATCATCCTCCATTATGCAATAAAGTATGTGCAATGGATTAGGATAATAATGTGATAAGAGCACGAAAGGTGGATCTCACGCACAAAGAGGTATGTGATGACAACTATCACTCCTAAAGTGGAAATTCTCCTACACCATGTGCTTGAATGAGGTGCACATTGCTAGGTGTCTCAATCACTAACTACTATGCAATGCATTATCCTAAGTAAGATTAAGTTAAGTGTAATTAGGAATATTTAATTACACCAGCACCCCCCCTTAAGTGCAACTTAGGGGAATGCACTTAAACTCACAATGCAAGATGGGTCCCGGCTACTAGGCCATGTTAGGTACCCATGTACAAAATGCAATACATGAAATGCATAACTCTCATAAAGTAGAGAAAGAGGGAAAACCTCATGGGAAAAACCCTCCCCCAAAAAGAGAGAAGAAAACAAGATGCATGGATGGATGGAGTACTCAAGACCCCACAAGAACTACATACATCATGTATATACAAAGAATTATCCCCCCATAAGAAGGATAGTTGGAGACATGATATCCACCCATAATGAAAAATTTCCTACAAAAATGGTGAGTGCTTGAAGACAAAGTATATTCCAATGACTACAAACAACATTTCTCCCCTTGGGAAGAAGATATACCAAGTACAAATGTAGGTGTGGTTCCCATTCTGGATAGGAACTAGGAAGTGGAATCCAAATGAAGTATGATGATGATGCCATGAACCAATCCATATCCAAATGAAAGAAGGAAGGTCTCCAAATATGCATCTTTGAAGACTGAATAGGCCTCTCCAATCTCAAAGAATCTATCACATCATGTGACAAACCAAGTGAAGAAGAAGAATCAAGAATGTCAATCTCCAAAGAATGTGAAGAATTATTTCCAACTATGATGAAACTATCATCAAAGAGAAGAGAAACCGCCTCAAGTATGTCTCCCAAATCTAAAATATGAGACTCCACAAATAATAAACCAATATCTGGCAAGTAAAAATCTCAATCAGGAAGACAAATAGATATCTCTTGCAATGAATCACTGGAATCACCAACAAGAGATGATTGTGTGATCTCAATTAGAGGAGTAGGAGCTACAGGAGGAGCCACTGGATCATCCTCACTCTCAATTGCTACAAATTCTTCAATTGCATCTAAAGTATAATCATCATAGGGAATATTATCTGCATCATTAAGAGGAATGAGACAATCTAAAGCAAGATCATCTGGGAATGGAGGAACATGTGGATCACCAAAAATCTCCCAAATGATTGTCCAAATTATGTGTAGACATTGAACACCTCTAAATCTGAGGTAGATGTCATAGAAGAGACACAAACTAATGCTACCAATAATCAAATTTATAATATGAGCATTCTTTTCTCCCCAAACATATTGCTTCCCCTATGACTTTGGCTCAAGAATGAGTCCATAAAGATGAGGCAAGAGATTAAGCCCTCTACAATGTGTGAAGATTCCTTTTTCCCATGACTCATAATTATCCTTAGTCAAAAGTACTATTGCGGGATGTGTTTCATAACCCATGATTGCATTAATGATACACTTCTCTCATTACAAATTGAGATCAAGAAATTATGACACTCCAAAATTAGGCTATAATAGACTTAGATCATTATGCAAAAGACCAAGCTAAGGTTTATGCATTACAAATGAAAAAAACTAACCCAATTTTTGAAAGTGCAGTTTCTGGTCATAGCCACTAAAATCTTATTCCAGATCTAGAAAATACAGAAAAAATTATGCACTTTCAAAAAAAATTGAACCTAAAAAAGAGTTCATATGAGCTCAAATGAGGCCTTGCAAGTTGCAAAAATTGAGATTTGTGATTTTAAAAAAACTTAAGGAATAAAGATCAGAAACCACCTGAACTATTGTGTAGATCATGAAATTCTACCCCAAAACAAAAAAAATTGCTCGAAAAAAGTAGTCCAGATGACTGAGATATCGCTGTTTGAAAATTGCCTCTGAAATTATTTTTTTTGAATCGCCGCCGCCGCACTTCCAAAATTTAAATAGCTCTAGATTTGGCCTTGAGTGTCTAATTTGGATGAAATAAAATTTGATTTAGGGGTTTTTGGACCTCCTTAATATGATGCCAACCTCTGATTTGCACCAGTAAGCACCAATATTGACCTGTAATAGAAAGCCACAAAATACAAAACCCCAAATTTTCTCCAAATAGACTATGCAATGGTGATGTCCAGATACCTTGATTCTACACCCACAATTGAATCAAACCAAGATTGTAGTTCTTGAGAAGAGGTCTTCGCACCTTGAGAGCTCTGATACCATGTTAGAGTTTTAGGTGACTCTACAACACCCCCAGGATCGAATGCAAGACCAAGATAACTTCCACAAGAGATTGGCAAGACAATTGCATTAAGATGCAAGAATGATATTATTGATCATGGACATGATTAAAATGTACATAATCGACCTCCTTATATAAGAAAGGAGATAAGAGACAATGATAAGGAGCTGATAAGCTATTACCTATGCTAGGTGTAATCACATGTCCACCAAATGTGGATCATCCTCCATTATGTAATAAAATATGTGCAATGGATTAGGATGATAATGTGATAAGAGCACAAAAGGTGGATCTCACACACAAAGAGATATGTGATGACAACTATCACACCTAAAGTGGAAATTCTCCTACACCATGTGCTTGAATGAGGTGCACATTCCTAGGTGTCTCAATCACTAACTACTATGCAATGCATTATCCTAAGTAAGATTAAGTTAAGTCTAATTAGGAATATTTAATTACACCAATAGTATCCACTTGCAAGGATCTAATCGTAGCTCGAATAACACATTGGAACCAAGAAGACAATCAAGTTCAATTAATTGGTGAGTATATTTTTTTTGGATAAATGGGTTCAAACCCATAATATCTTAATTTAAAATAAAAGAAATACATAGTAGAGAGATGATATAGATAGTGAAAAAGTTTACAAACATGTTAAAACAAAGTTACACAATAGGGCTGATATGTGTCAATACAACATTCCACCCCAATGATTACTTTTGAAGAGAGAATTCCCCCAAAAATCCATCATAATAGGAGTTGCTAGAATGAGTGTCGCTATTTTCAATGCTCAAGTCTTCATCATAGGTGGGATAAATGGAATTTAGCACCTTCAATATTTAGATAGTAATAGGGGGAGGTTGCTTGAGATGAACACAAAATTTCTTGGACCTAGCATTCACATTTTGAAGAGGATTTTGATTGACCTATTGACTATAAGTAAAAATAGCATTTATGTATGCCAAGGGGAGAATAATTTTCAAGCTTTTTTGCATGAGATTAAAGATACACTTAACCTTTGAGAATGTGAAGAATAAATATTTAAAACTTTACCACCAATTTCCAATTATTCATAAAGGGGTTTGTAATCAAAGATGTATTATATTATCATATGTGATAACGTGCTTGTACATAAAAAGGAAAATATAAGAGAGTATCATGGTATATATACTGGGAGACTTCCAACCTATAGTACCTTTCCTCCCTATCAAGTTTGATATTGCATAAGAGCCACTCTCACTCAAAAAACACACTACATTTGTTTCCATACACCAACCCTACTAAAATGCCCCAAAAGAAACAAGTGCAAAGAAATCAAAGAACTACCTCACAAAAATGTGCACTTCAGGAATCATTCATCAAGCACAAATAACCATGTGCACAAGTGTGTGAGTAAGATATCCTAGTGTTTCACTAGGGGATTTTATGCTATATGTAATGCATCAAGCCATACACTTACAAAATTAACATATAAAATGTGGTTTAAACTTTAGTTTTTCAAAATAAAGAGTGATATTAAGTAAAAAAGTCAAGACTAATTTTTTTTAAGGTGTCACAACAACATGTGATGACACACATGACACAAATACCAATGTGAAAACCTTAGCTACACAAGTTGAAGACTTAAAAATTAAGGAATAATGAAAAATATCTACAATGTTAAATGAATTTATATAGCTTAATGGCTTGAAAGAAAATCTTGGACTTAATATTAAATAATAAATGTAATATAAATATAAAATTAAGATAACACAAGATTTCGAAACATAAAAAATCAAGTGAGAATAATAAAACATTACAATATATACTTTCAAAGTCTTAATAAATTGTTCTAGGACATCAAACCTCTCCAATCCATCCTCCGTGTATCCAATAATTAATACAAACTTATCATTTCATGCTTCATACATGAACTTCTTTGGATAAGACTCCATATAATAATACTCAACTCACCTAGCCAATCCTAACCATTAATTTTACTTACTTCTATATACTCAAACACACACAAATATAACTAAGTTATAAGATAAAACCATGTAATTCAAAACCATAAGTAGATCAAATCATTGATCCCAAACTTACCTTTTTATATAAATTTTTAATACATTTCCCAATTGATTTTTTTAAACACAATAGGATAAGAGGGTGCATAAATTTATATCTTAATAAAACCTTTAAACATTTTAATAAATCTTATGTTTAAACCTTCACATCACATATTTTTCAGTCTTCATTTTTGTAATAGCTTGCTATTCAAACTAGATGCTTTGACTGAGTAATTCTTCAATTGGATTAATTGGTGATGATGTAAAGATAATGACTTAATAGGGTTTCTACTAACGATATAGATACTTTTATCTTAAGTGATGTAGCATTTTCACATACCTAGCTACTTATTTTTGGAATGGAATAAAAATGATGTGTGCTCGGTCAACTTCTTGACTTTTCCATTTAGTTATAAAAGTCAGTGTTTGGACTCACAACCTTCTTTATAATTAGGTAAATATTTTTAAAATTTCTCCTCTTCTTCTTATTTCTTAAATTTTTATTATCATTTTATTTTAAATTTGCAGTACATTTTATATACTATTGTTAATGTGTTGTAAGTGATGGTAATATGTAAAATGAGTAGTTTCTATTTATAATAAGAATATATTAGTAATTGTATCTTGGTGTACAATGGATGTGTTGAAGAGGTGTGAAAAGTCAATTAGAGAAAATTTGGTCTATTTTTTGCATAAATGTGTGAAATACATGAGGTCACTTGGTAGACTATTTTGAAAATGATGTTGTTTGTACAACAAAGGTCTCAATGGAGAAATGGTAGCTTTAAATCAACTATGCATCCACTTGCAAGGATCTAATCATAGCTTGAACAATACCTTGGAACCAAGAAGACATTCAAGTTCAATTAATTGGTGAGGATATTTTTTTTGGATAAATGAGATCAAACCCATAATATGTTAATTTAAAATAATAGAAATACATAGTAGAGAGATGATATAAATAGAGAAAAAGTTTACAAACATGTTAAAAGAAAGTTACAAAATAGGGCTGATATTTGTCAGTACAACATTCCACCATAATGATTAGTATTGAAGAGAGAATTCACCCAAAAATCCATCACAATAGGAGTTGCAAAAATGAGTGTTGCTATTTTCAATGCTTGTGTCTTCATCATAGGTAGGATAAATGGATTTGAGCACTTTCAATATTGAGATAGTAATAGGGTGAGATTTCTTAAGAAGAAGAAAAAATGTCTTGGACCTAGCATTCACATTTTGAAGAGCTTTTGGATTGACATGTCGACTATAAATAAAATAACACTTATGTATGTCAAGGGTCAATCAATTTTCAAGTTTTTTCACATGAGATTAAGGATACACTTAACCTTTGAGAATGTTTGAAGATAAATATTTAAAAATTTACAACCGATCAACACTTGTCCATAAAGGGGGTTGTAATCAAAGATGTATTATATTATCATATGTGATAACATACTTGTATATAAAAAAGGAAAATATGAGAGAGTAATCACACTATATATACTAGGATACTTCCAACATGGAGTATCTTTCCTCCCTATCAAATTCTATATTGCATAAGATGCACTCTCATGAGAAACAAACATACTACATGTGTTTCCATACAACATTCCTACTAAAATGCCCCAAAAGAAACAAGTGCAAAGAAATCAAAGAACTACCTAGCAAGAATGTGCACTTTAGCAATAATTCATCAAACATAAATAACCACGTGCACAAGTATGTGAGTAAGATATCCTAGTGTTCGCTACACCTTGAAAATGATAAGAAAGTCATAAGGAGTTACAGTCAACAAATAGTATCCAAAAAATTATGAATCATTTTGCAATGCAAATAATAATATCGTATGACATTCAACTACATTATTGCACCATTATTGCAGACTACCAGAGTCATTTGAGATAACCAGTCAAATAATCTTGAGATATAACAATTAGATACATTCTTGAGATACACTTGAGCATCTTAAACTTGAGTAGAAGTAATATAAAAATAATATGATTAAGTCCCTCAAATGGAAAGAACATATATTGAAATGAAAAAATGTGTGGAGCAATCTTTATAACCATCCACATGGGAAAGAATATTGTCCTTACTCATAAAATCCTAAAAAAATATATATCTTAGCGTGTGTGATATAAAATGAGAAACATAAAGACTGTACATTATCCTTTTTCTATCTTTTAAACCAAGAAACCATAACTTCAAACGTAGAGAAATGTGATACAATTCAATTTTTTCTCCTCTCCTAGTTGTCCTTGATTTCAAAAGAACTAATAGGATTACTTGATCAGATTCACTTAATCAGATATATATGGTGTTTATATCGATCGATTCAATTCATGTAGATTGATTCAATTCATGTATATTGAGATTATGAGATCAATGTTTATACATGGGATCCTTATTGCAGTTATGATTTGGACTCTATTTGAGATCAATCTATTTCATATTGCATCTTGATTAGTGCCTATAATTGCATCATTCCATGAATCACAAGGAATATCATGGATACATTACTTATTTTTGAACAGTTTATATGTCAATGATCAGATGATATATCAGTGGGTACAATTGATAAAATTATTTATCATATTTATTATGTTTAGATTGATAGGGTTGGTTATTTTTGTTTAACATAAAAATGAATTCAATACTATGTGAACATACTCACGAGAATACATTTCAGTTTTCATTAAAGACATCATTCAAATGCTCAATTTTATTCCAGTTTACAAATGCATATTTATAAATCATAATGTTGATAGTAAGGTTGTATCAAAAATTCAAATGAAAGTCACTAATTATACTAAGGAATTGAATTGATTTTTATTTAAAATTTGACCATATCTTTGGATCAACCATGTTATGTAACTTAAGTGTTGAAGACAACACAACACTTAGTCTTTTAACTAAGGTTGTGTTGCTTAATAAGCTTCAAAGGAAGAAATTAAGTAAAGTATTAAATGTGAGTCAGGGTGACATGACATTCCTTATTTCATGGAATGTACAAACATTTGGAAAGTATCATATGCACCAGCTGGTATTTCATTCTTTCTTTGAAACAACTTTGGGTTTCCATGGAAACCCTAGCTCAAAAGATCTAGGGCACACCCAATTGAAAAAGTTTGGATATGAATCAATTAGAGATATCTTTGAAGAAGTTAATGATAGTTGAAGTTAGTGATTTTGAAACATTATAGAGGCAGAGTATATGATATTTTGAGAAGATTTTCAAGTTGATTTTTGTTACCCGGTGTTCTTATTTTCATTATCCTATTTTTGTTTATCTTATCTGTAAATGGTGTAAAGGGTTTATCATGCCAATTTTTTTCATGACTATAGATATCCGTTTTAAAGAAGTAACCCTAGTTTGAGTCATGTAAACCATTCTTCATCCTTTTCACTTTTTGTTTATACTTTGGTCATTGTTATGTATTGTTTCATTCTTCGCATTAGAGTTAAAATTTATTGTTACCATTACCCCTCATATATAATAATTTTTTTGTTTTTTTGGTTACAACCCTAGTCATGGGTCTGTGGTTTTTGAAGGATATACTTTGGTCTTATTTTTATCATAAGTAATGTTTTCATTCATATATATGTCTATGATCATTCTGATAATCATGTTATACATTATGAAAACCATTGTTTTTGTTGTTACCCAAGTATGATAATATGATTTGAGTTTATGTCAAACTAAACAATGTTCAACCAAAGTTTTTTCAGTCAAGCTTGTGTTAAGAGATTGATTAAGAGTGGGTAACTTATGGAATTCAGTTTGGAAAGATTTAGTGATAGAGGTTAAAACATAAATGCAAATTTATTTATCTATAAAGTTGGAGATACTATATATTATTTATTTGATCATAAATATAGTATTATTGTGATATAGATATATTATTTAAGGATATTATTTTATTCAAAATAGTGGCATGAAAGGTTTTGTTATGTTTGAACAAGAATATGTAATTAGTAAGAAATAGTTTAGTATTCATTATCATTATGATGGTAAACCATAAAAATATATACTTTCATATGAGAGACATAGAATGGAAACATATCTATATTTGATGAATGCTTCTTTATCAATATGTCAAAAGGATTATTAGACAGTTTCAAATGGTTCCTATGATTAGTTTTGATTCAATTGATTAGTTTCACGATCTCTAATATATTCGGCAGTAAAGAATATTATGATATGCAGACACAGAGGGTATTTTGTATCTTGATGAAACATATCTTGTTATTTGTGTACAATCATATATACTGATCAAAAATACCTAATTGAGGTTATAGGAGTTTATAATTTAGTATCATACATTGTTGCACAAAAACCTTATTTATGTTTAATATTGTATGGTAGTAGGTTATAAGCACTATGAAAGATCAGTTTTTCTGACTCTATATGTATGGAAGGTTGTACTAATGTGTAAAGCCAATGAGGCATAAAATATTATCAGTGAGATAACATTGTTAGTGAGACAGATGTACAACCAATGACGCATTGTAAAAATATATTTTAGATTAAGACAGTGAGGCACTTCAAGTGGTTTTATTCCCCAAGAGGGTTTCCACTCAGAACATATTGTGTGTTACAATTGCATGTGCATGTATTATCTTAATATTTTTATCTCCATTCATTTAACTTTACTTTTTGTATAAATTTGGCTTTAAAAATTTATACATTATTTTATATCATTGATTCAACCCTCCTCTTAGTCATATTGTACTCCAATAATTAGTATCAAAGCCAAACCCTTTCTCATAGAGTTTTCCTTATTACCGTGGAGTACTTTATGGATATTCAAAAATATCTTTTTGGGACAAGGTTGAAACAAAGGGAATTAATCTCTAAGATTGAGAGTCAGAGAAAATTTATAAGGTCTATTCAAAAATATATGTATATCTTAGAAAGGAAATATTATCCTATTGCTACATAATTCAAAATATTAGGGTGGTCCCAGAATAGTGTGTCCCACTTTTTGGCCAACTTTGACATAGAGATCAACATTCTGAGAAAAAACTTCACTTTCGAACAAATGTTGTCGTAAAATTATTAGGAATTTGAAGATGATGTAAACTAGAGTCATTTATAATTTTCTTTCTAGTTTCTAAATATTTTTTTTAAAAAAATTAAAATTCATTTTTCCTTCTCCTTTGAAAAGTGGTTTGTGTGAAAAAACTGTGTTTTTAAGGAGTTACCATCACTTGGATCAGCATAATTTTTTTTAAAAATATGATAACAATGTAATTCTTTCAAGATTATATTTTAAACTTCAATATCTAAAGGATGCAATTGGTTTCATTCATTTTGGGTCAATATTTCATAGTTCATCAATTTCTAAAGTGATAGTAACTATAATTTAGACATAAGGTCACTTGGATCGCTCTAACTTGATCTGTGTATATCGAAATTGATTTTTTATTTTTCTATATAGAAAGGTAACACAAATACTCTTTTCCTACATATTTTTAATATAAAAAATTTGTAATTTACTATTATTCCGGAAGTCTTGAAGAGACAGGTTATTGAATGACCAAACAACCTATGTTTAGTTAAAGTAATATTTAAAAGTGATAATGAACTCAATATGCATTAAAATTATATTCATTAGAAAAGCTTGTTCCAAATAGCATCATACTAAATAGATAGGTTTCTCAAATGGATTCATTTGATCTACCAAAACATGAAGTCGAAGTGATTTTTTGTCAGCATTTTAATAGGTGTGAAGGAGACTCCATTGTAGGTATGAATGAGGAGTATAGATGTTATATCAATTTTTTTTTAATCTAAGAGGCTTTGAGCTAACCATTTGTAATTAATTTCATCAAATGGAACCTCTCAAGGCTTAAATTGTCATATTTTATTAAAAATGTGTTATTTCAGTAAAAATTAGCATGTCTAAAAAAGTGGGACACACTATTGTGGGACCACCCATTATAAAGTATTTACAAATCTCAAGGAGCTAAAAATAAAAGGATGAATCTAGGCATGAAAATCTGTAAGTTTTCTAGATATGATCATTACCTATTTGACTTTATTCATATAATTTAAAGTACAAAAATGATTCAAATAGGTACAACATGATGTCTAGAAGAAGAGTAGTTTTAAAATATTCTAGTTGTAATCATTTTGTACATATGGCAGTTTCTTGTGATTCTAATCAGTAAACTAGAAAAGTAATCATCTTGTGTGGAAGCCTAAAATAAAAGAAAATAACTTATTTTTTAAAACTATACATCATTATGTTGAGAAAGAATTATGGGTACTAGATAGTGGTTGTTCTCACTATATGACAATTGATAAGTCCAAGTTTAATAAATATGAAACTCATCCAGGAGGATCTATCAAGTTTGGAAATAATCAATGTTTGAAATCATTGGCAAAGGGATAATTCTTTTTTATAATGAAATTCCTATAAATGATGTATACTATATTCAAGGAATGATTTATATAACCTTCTTAGTGTGAGTTAGGTATGTGATAATAGTTTTGATATAAAATTTTCTAATCTAGGATGTGAAATCAAGAAAAAGTCCAGTAAAACTATTGCTACATGATACTAAAGAAAAGGTAATGTTTATAACCTTTTTGAGAACTTTGGAAAAGATGAAAGTAATGTTTATTTTATGATTCAAGTTGAAGAGACTAAAATCTGGCATAGAAGGATAGGACATATAGATTATTATAATTTCATAAAGATAATTAAAAATCAGAATGTTAGGAATTTACCAATCCTAACAAAACCTGACAACAATGTCTGTAAAGAGTGTGAGGGGGGTAAACAAACTAAGGTCAATTTTAAGCCCAAAATTTAATATACTACTACAAAGCCTTTACAATTGGTTCAAACTGATTTGTGTGGACCAATAAGAAAAAACTCTTTTTAAACAATGAAATATACTTTATGCCTTTTATACATGACAATACAAGATTGACTTGGGTCACCTTTCTAAAGCTTAAATTTGAAGCTTTTGATAGGTTTAAATTCTTTAGAAAGATGGTTGAAAAGGAATTTAATTTAAAACTAAAATATCTTAGATCAGACAATGTTGGAGATTTACTTCATAAGAACTTATTGATTATTGTGAAGAACATGGTATCAAAAGACAATGTTATGTTCCTTGTACACCTCAACAAAATGGTGTAGCTGAAAAGAAAAATAAAAAAATTTAAAAGAAATGGCTAGGTCAATGTTGCAAGATTCAATTTTATCTAATTGTTACTGGAAAGAAGCAGTACATACTGTTGTCTATATCTTAAATAGAGTTCATTTAAGAGTAAATAAAAAAATTTAATCCCTATGAATTATGGATACTTTAAGATTTTTTGTAGAAAGTTTTATATTAAGAGAGATAGTGATAACAATGGTAACAATGAGGAAGACAAGAAAGAGGAGGATGTTGGTGGTCAACAAGTCCCCATCTTGGTGGAGTATGATAGTTCTGAAGAACATGATTTGCCCATCTCCCCTAAATTGGAGGTGATCATGGAGGTCTATTCGGATATTCATCAGGATGCCCCTGATGCGGAGAAGATTTCCTCTAAAGTGTAGACGGATTCCCCTGGTGCGGAGAAAGTTAATGTCCCTGCCAATTCTCAGAACATTCCCTTTGCCAAAACTATGGATTTGCAAGAATGGAATGTTCAACTGCTCAAAGAAGATATGGATGAAAAAATTGACCCTCCCTTTGGGATTCTCCAAACTATAAGGCCTTGTCTATGTATTCATTTCATTTATTGAAATGGGTATTTCAAGAAATTAAGAATTTGAATTTAAAATGTCTATCTATTTCTGCTAAGGTTGATTCCGTGTAGGAAAGGTTGGAGTCTACTTTGAATACTTTGGATGGAAACATGAACAATGATAGGGACAAGAAGGTGTAGGAAATGCAAGTTAGAATGGATATGCTGGAGAATGCCATGAAGAAACATATGCAGGATAATAATCTATTCATGGGTTCTACCATGGACTGTTTCCTGACCATCAAAGCGGAGATGGATGCTGGCTCCCCCAACAAGAAACCTAAGGAGGATAATGAGGATCTGGAAGAGGAGGGCCCAGGTAAATGTACTAGTCCTGCGAAAAGGAGAAAGATCCAACAAAGAATCCAGGAGCTTTCCGACTTCAATGCTGCCATAAAGAAAATATCTGAGGCAAAGAAGGAAGCAGGTGAAACTCCTAAAGAGTTTTCTTAGTGCCCTGGGTTCCTAGTGCTGGCCTTTTTCTGGTTCTCCCTGGTAGTTGTTCTTTTGCTGGCGTTTAGTTTTTAGGGTTTTTTCTACTGGTTTTGGTTCTGGCGGACTGGGTTCCAGTCATGTTTCTCTTTAGTATGCTTAACATTAAAACTTTTATTCTCTAACTTGTACGGGGTTTCGGGTCCCCTTTAAAACCTTATTTTTCCTGCAATAAAAAACAATGGTAGTTTTGAATCAAGATACATGATGAAGGCATTTTCTTCAGGTTTCCAATTCATATCAAGTCTTATAAATGTTATACAATAAAAGATTAAAAATGCATTGTAGAAAGTACAAGTGTTAAAGTTGATGAGAAAATGAATGATTTATCAACAAAGGAAATAGAAATTCATAGAGAATAAACTAAACAAAAATGAGAGGAAGAAACAGAACAAAAAAATCAACCTAATGAGCCAATAAGGTCTATTCCCAAAACAGCTTCAAAATTAATTTAGAAAAATTATCATCAAGATAAAATAATAGTTTATCAAAGGGATGGAATTCAAACTAGAAGAAAAATTCAAGGACAAGTACATTTGTGTTTAATATCTTAGTTTGAACCTAAAAATTATGCAGAAGCTACTTCAGATGAACTTTGGATTAAAGCTATGCAAGAAGAGTTCGATCAAATTGAGCATAAGAAAACATCATAACTTGTTCCTAGACCTACAGACAAAAATGTGATTCATGCAAAATAGTTTTTTAGAAATATAAACTTGATGACAAAGGAAATGTAGATAGAAATAAAGCTAGATTAGTGTGCAAAGGGTACTCTCAAATAGAGGGTATTGACTTTGATGAAACTTTTTCACCCATGGCAAGACTTGAGGCAATTAGGATGTTTCTATCTTATTCAGTCTATAAAAAAGTTTAAGTCTCTCAAATGGATGTGAAAACAACTTTCTTAAATGGTGATTTAGTAGAAGTGTATATGGAACAACCAGAAGGGTTTGTGTGTGCAAGAAATGAAACATATGTTTATATAGTTACAAAATCTTTATATGGTCTAAAACAAGCTCCAAGAGATTGGTACTCTAAATTAGATACTTATTTGAGAGAACGCAGTTTTACAAAAGGGGCCATGGAGAAGATTTTTGAAAGTATATCGACCTTTCAAAAATCTCATTTGGGTTATATTAACAATCTTAGGAAGGAAAACCTTCAATCTCCTAGCCAATATCTTAGCTAATATTTTCTATGATACTTTCAAAAGTGTAATTGGCCCCAAATTCTCAATGAGAGTTTTGTCTCCATCTTTATAGATAATCATAATTTTTCCACTATATATTATCTTCCCTAAAGAGGCCACCTCTACATCTTCCCTTTCTACTTGCATCAAATTTTCAATAATGCATTCCACATTTTTCTTCTAGAACTCAATAGGAATCCCATCAAGCCCAAGGTCCTTATCATTCTTAAGAGAAAGGTTAGCATCTATAATCTCCTCTATTGTTACATATTTTCAAATTCTAATAGACTCCTTCTTGGATGTTTTATTTTGGGCTAATGCTTCTAATTCTATCTCTAGATCTTTTTTTCCTAGCTCATCATCTCAAAATTGAAAATAGATTATTAAAGAGTTGAAAAAAAATTTCATAATATATTCCTAATCATTAATAGTCCTATCCCCTTCCCAAATGGTATCAATCTTCTCCTTTTCTTTTTACTTCTAGGGATCTAAAAGAATAATTTTAACCCCTTATCTCTATACTCAAGCTACATCAATCTGGCCCAAGTTCTAAGACCTTGAGTTGTAATATTATGTAGTCTTTGTAGGGCATCCTTACCTTGGGTAAGGGCCAAAAATGCCTCACCATTACAAGGTTCATTTTGAGTCATCTTCTCATCCTTAACAAGCCTTCTATGCATACCTATCTCAACATCTCTAAATTCTTTGGCTTTCTTCCTACCCACTATCTAGACAAGGTCGTTCCAAATTTTATCACATTGGCATGAATTCTCCTTTTAAAATCAAAAAGTTACATTTAACCTATCAAACTATATGATGTTGTGTACAAGATGTTTCGAATCTTCATCTTGTAATAGTATAGTGTTAAGGGCATAGGAATTCCTTTTAGGATTATGAGTCTGAGTAGGGGAATAAAGAGTGACTCTGGAAAAGATATGGTGAAGATCAGAGAGGGAGAAAGGGATAAATTACACATAAAAACTATTACTATCTTTATAACTTTGGATATAATCATGGAAAAAAAGGGATAGCACTCGAGAGGGAAAAATTTTCAAATTCCTGCAATTCACCACCGGGACATGGCAGACTATGTAGAGATTATGTGGCTTAGAAAGGACTAGAGTTTGGTACCATTGTCAAGGGGATTCTTGTGGCTCCTTTGTCACTTTCCCTTAAGCCAAATTAGGATGGGTTTGGCTTGAAGGTTTCATAATTTTATTTGGGAGGTACTAGGGACCCCCGGTATCATCCTGCTCTTCTGCTTGGTAATCCAATATTGGAGAAGTGTCCTTCAGGAGTTTCAAAGGATCAACCTTTTCAATCCTTGTCTAGTGCATCAATTAAAGGACCTTTGTTTGGGTCTAAGGTCTCTTTAGGTCAAGTGGTTTCTCCTCCATTGGTGGAGAAGTCAAAGGATAAGATTCTTTCTCGAGACCCACATTGTAGGACAAGCTCCAAGGGAGCAACAATGAGCGGTAAGGAAGGTGGTTTATCTAATTCTGTAAAGTGGTCTGATCTTGTGGGAAGAAGCCAGCTGGTAATTCTTCTTTTCCTGACATTAAGGTAAATGGATATTTCTAGAATAGTGATTTCTCTATATTTCTTCCTGAACCTCTAGTGGATTTCTTGGTCTCCTTAATGGACCTTACACTTGTGGGGAAATTTTTGGGTCCTTGCCCAAACATTCAAGCTATGTGTTGTTTTGTGAAAAGGAAATGGGCACTTAAAGGTCAGGTTGACATAGCTTCTCTTCCCAAAGGATATATTTCCTTCATCTTCTTCAACAAGATTGATCTGGATTATGTTCTTTGTGGGGGCCCTTGGGTGTTCGGTAGAATGGCTTTGGCTTTTAGGAAGTGGAGCCCTAACTGGGATTATAGTGACAACTTCTTCATGGTGACCCCTTTTTAGGTTAGATTCCCTGGTTTACCCTTGGATTACTATAATGAGGATGTCCTTAAGGTTTTGGCCTCTTCCTTCGATGGAAAACTATGGTCTTTAGACCCCTCAACTGCAGCTAAATCCAGTTGGAGAAGTAGAAGCACGATATGGAGTTTGAATCTCTACCTTTTTCTTGCTTTATTTTCAAGAAGATGGGTCACTCAGCTAGAAATTATCCCCATAAGGATAAGAAGGACCCAAAGTCAAATGTGTCTAATGAAGAGCTTCTAAAGAAGGAGATCAAACAAATTTGGAAGGAAAAACCATCTTCCACGAAGCTAAAGTTTGCAGGTAGAAGTGAGTATAAGGTTTCCAAGTCATCGGGGAAGTGCTAGGAAGTCTTAGGACTTGGTGAAGGAAAGGAAGGCCTGGAGGAAGGTGAAATTCATACATCGGTTGAGTCTAGAGAGTCCTACTCCAAGAAGAAAGTGTCAGAGTCATTAGTAATTGTGAATAGTCAGGAGCTACCCTGGGGGATGTTGGATCTCCCATCAAGCCTGAGTCCTCGACATCTTCTATTCCTTTGGAGATCGTTGTTCCCATCTAGTGGACGGATTTAGACCTAGATCCTATTATGGGGTCTGTAGCCTATTCCCAGAATGATCCCTATCAGGATGGACAACCTTAATTTGTGTTAATGGGGGATTATTTCACCTCTAAGAATCTTGATAAAATTGATGATGCAGATGGTTCTTCTACTCCAGATACTCTATCTGGCAGCTGTGAGGAAGATTCCTTAGATAGAGAAGGAGTTGATTTTCTTAGTGATCTAAATGAGGCTCCTTGGATACAACAAGTTGGAAGAAAGATAAGGAAAAAGAAGCATCTCAAAGAGGTTTCTACACCAGGCTTAAAGGGTGTGACTACTCAAAGTATGGTGGCCAATGTGGGATCTCTGCAAAAGTCCACAGCTAGAAGTTCCAACAAAGAAATTAGAGAAAGGAAAAGCAAGAAGGATACTGAAAATGGGAGACAACTCACCATCCAGGAAGCTTGTACTCCTGTTAATATATGAAACTTATATCTTTGAACAATAGGGGTCTGAATTGTCCTCACAAGAAGGATATTTAGAGAAACCTAGCAAGAGATCACAAACCTAATAAATTATTATTATCCAAGAGACTAAAATGGCGAAAGAAAAAGTGGAAAATATTAGAGTCTTTAAAAAGGGTGGGGTGGTTGGTTGTAGCTCTGAAGGAGCGTCTGGTGGGTTAGTTGGTTTTTGGAACCTTAATGTAAAAGGTGAGAATTTGTGTGAAGATAAGAATATCCTTAGTATTAAGTTTGTTCTCATTAGACTTGTCTTTGAATTTGTTATCAGCAAAATTTATACTCCTAACACTAAGATGGGTAGCAATAAGTTCTGGAAGACTATTGAGAATCATAGACTCTCCTTTCCTGATTCTCCCTAGCTTTTGATGGGTGATTTCAATTCCCCTCTGAAGGAAAATGATAAAGTTGGAGGTGTGGATTCTCAAAGCCAGATGGAAGGGAGGATGGATCTTATGGACCTGATTAACAGAAAATGGCTATTTGAAGTTGATCTTCAAGGGTTGAATTATACCTGGTTGAATAGGAGGATAGGTAGGGATCTTATTCAAGTCAAGTTAGATAGAGCCCACATTTCTGGAAACTTGTTTGATAGTTTTTTTTGTTATTTATACTCTTTTACTAAAGTTGGTTCAGATCCTTTTCCCCTCTCTTTTGTAGTGAACCCTTTGATCTCTACCAGAAATGTGCCCTTTTATTTTGAGAAGATTTGGCTGGACCATCTGGACATTGAGATCAGGGTCAAAGAGTGGTGGGATGTTCAAATTCAAGATTAAGCTATGTTCACAGTGGCCAAAAAACTCAATCACATCAAAGAGAACATCAAATCATGGAGTAAACATGTTTTTGGGGATATTTTCAAGACTAAAATATCGCTTAAGCTTGAGATAGATTCCATTCAGGACGTTATTCATCAGGCTAGTCTCTCTCAAGAGATTAAGGATAAAGAAGAGAATCTTTTGGCTAAACTTCGTAATATCATCTCTAAGGAGGAATTATACTGGAGACAAAGATTTAGATCTTGATGGTTGAAAGCTAGAGACAAGAACACTCGTTTCTTCCATTTGTCCACTTCTAAGCATAGGGCTTCCAGTAGAATTTCCAACATCCACCTGCATACCAGTCAATCATCTCATCAGTATAGATACTACTATTGTGATTGTTAATGGGTCCTCTTCTAGATTTCTCAAACCTTCCAAAGGGCTTCACCAAGGGGATCCTTTATCTCCTATCATTTTTTCTATTATGGTAGAGTGTCTCGGTCATTCTTTCCAAATTTTCATGGTGAAGGGTTTGGTTAAAGTCATAAAGCCTTCTTCAACTGCGAATTCTTATTCCCATGAGCATTTTTTCGATGACATGGTGATTATGGGCTCTTCTTCCATTTCTGAAGTCATAAATGTGAAGAAATCCCTCTGTCTCTTCTCCACTACTACTCGTCCATCTATCAATTGGGAGAAGAGTTCTTTGTTTTTTATTAATGCGCCCTTGGATAAACAACATAGAATAGTCAGGATCATTGGTTGCTCAATTGGGGAATTTCCTGCTACTCACCTAGGCCTCCTACTAGGTGTTAAGATGATCGATTATTTTTGGTTAAATATTGTGGAGAGATTCAACATAAAATTGGTTGGCTGGAAAGGTGTTCTTTCGAGTCAGGCTGGTAAAATTCAACTCTTGCAAGCCTCTTTGCAAAGTCTTCCTATCTATGCTTTGAGTCTTTCTAAATTCCCTCCAAATTTTTAGATATTATTGAAAAAATCTAGAGGAATTTCCTCTAGTCTAGAGTCAAGAATAGAAAAATACTGCCTTTGGTTGCCTAGGATAAAGTGTGTAAGCCCAAAAAATGGGGAGGCTTCTAGATTCGTCTGATTAGGGTGGTTAATAATGCATTATTGGCCAAAAAAATTTGGTGGATCTATGGTGAGAAGAAGGAAAGGAGCCAAATCATTCATAAGAAGTACCTTTTCCCCTTCACCCATATTTTTTATTTTCTAAATTTGAAAGTTAGGATTAATGGCTCAACTATTTGGAATAGTATCCAGCAAGCTAAAAGTATGGGTCTCATATGGGTGAAGTTTTTTTTGGGTAATGGTTACAAAATTAAGTTTTGGGAAGATTGTTGGATTAAGCACTCTCCACTTTCTTCTAACTATAATAGTCAACCTCTCATTGAGGAGTGTATCCAGATATTTGGCTCTTGAGTTAGTAACTATTGGAGGAATCAGTCGTGGGTTAATCTGGCATTGGTGGATGATTTCCTCAAACCTTTGATGTTGGATCTCAATGTGTGGAGACTTGAGTCATCGATGGAGGATACTTGGATTTGGAATTCTCATCTTTCTGGGTCCTATACTATTTCCTCAGCCTCGACTCTTCTTTTGGATCATTTGGATCCTCCCCTGTTCTTAGCTAAGGTTTGGGATAAGAGGTTGATTCCTAAAATTAATTTATTTTATTAACTAGTTTTGTAGAATAAGATTTTTACTCTAGACAATCTTAAAAAGAAAGGGATGATATTGATTAATCATTGTTTCCTTTGTATGAAGTTGGAGGAAACTATCTTCCATTTAGTTTTTTCATGTCCTTTCTCATGGGAAGTTTGGAACATTGTTCTAAGTATTTGGAACCAATACTGGGTTTTCCCTGGCTGCATGCGAGATGTTTTTATTCAATAGAGAAATGGGGATGTGAGAATTGACAGAACCCTTTGGAATATTATTTCTCCTTATGTTAGTTTTAAAATATGGAGAGAGCATAACGACAAGGATTTCAGAAACAATTATTTGCCTCCTTCCATGGTTGCGGAGAAAATCAATAGAAGTATCAAGGAGAATTGTGCTGCTATGATGGGTGAGAAGCTGAATTTCTATGCTGGAAACAACCTTTAAAAAGTTACAAAATCCTCTAAGTCTTTTTAGGATAATGCTATTTGGATCTCTCCCCCCAATGGTTGGATTAAAGTCATTTTTGATGGGGCCTCTAAGGGAAACCCTAGTCCTAGTGGATGTGGTAGGATTATTAGGAATGATGAGGCAAACTGTCATACTACAGTGGCCTTTCCTATAGGTATTTAGTCCAACCATGTGGCGGAAGAGGTGGTCCTTCTCTAGACCTTAAAACTTATTGATTTATCCAAGTGTAATAAAGTGTGTATAGAGGGTAATTCTAAGAATATTTTAGACTTTATCAAGGGAAAATCTAAACCATCATGGAAAATTAGAGTCTTTATTAAAGATTCTCTTGAAATTATTAATACTTTTCATTGTGTAGTGATCTCACATGTGTATCGTGATGCCAATGGGACGGTTGATGCTTTGGCTAAATTTTCTATCAAATTGGAGGCTATCATGACTTGGCATGGCAGTTGTAAACTTAATTTTGATTTGACAGCTAAGGTGGAGTATGATAAGATTCATAGTTGGAGGGTTGATTTGGCATATCTTTGTAGTAATAATGACAAGACATATTTTAATAAAAGATTTCAATACCATTATGGAAATTTGTGGCTTTCCCAAGACTGAGAGGAGATGACATGATTTCATTAGAGTGTTAAGGGTTTTTCCTCTATCATTATTATTTTTTTGTGCATGCTTCCTATAGTGTATCCTTTCTAGTTTGAAGGTGTCACTGCTAGTATGGGTGCAGAGCTGAATCACCAGGAACCAAAGAACTATAAGAATTGGTAGGAAGAGAAGGAGGTATGGTATAAGTTGGGTAAAGGTTAGCTTACAACTTTTATGGAAATATTGGATGGATTTAATAAAGAGGTTACAAAAATATTTGTTAACAGTTGGAAGGATGGTACTGTCAATATTGCACGAATGGAGGTCAAGATTATTGAGGACCTTATTACTGAAGTCCCGGGGTTAAGCTTGAAAGGGATGAATTGTTACAGGGATAACAAGATATCCTGCAATGCCATTCATCATTTTCCCAAGGATGAAGAGGAAACGAGCAATCTAGTCAAGGATTCTAGGGGGTGCTATGATGTCGAGAGTTTTAAGGAAATCTGGTCTAATGTTATGGTGGCCATTATGGAGTATATTACCCTCGATGGGAGGTAAAAATGGGTCCATTCTTATTATTATTTTCATCTGTATCATTTTAGGCATAAGGTTACGGTTTCCTTTACCTTCTATTTTCTTAGTTCTCTCCATCAAAGCATTGTTCGTCACAAAAAGAAAGAGAGTAAGCATGTTCTTCATGAAGGGCTTGTTCTACTTATTGTGGAGAATGCCAAGAAGATTGTTGCTCTCAGCCTGATTCCTCCTCATTTTTTGGGTGGTGGGTCTACTAAGAGTTTGGAAAAAAGAGGTAGGGATGATGTGTGCAAGGAGGGGTCCACCTCTAAAAAGTTGAAATATGTGAAGAAAACTGGTATGGAGACTAATTTAGAGGGGGAAAGTGTCACGGGATTTTTGGATATGAAAGGGCATTCTTAGAAAAGAACCAATGAGGACAATAAGAATATTTAGTCTGTTACTGGTAGTAAATCAGAAGCAAAGAGTGGTAAAAATATTAAGACCACTAAAGAAATGGAAGATCAGAATGACCCTGGTGGTGAGAAAGTTCCTATCCTGGTTGACTATGACATTTTTGTGGACCACGATGCTCCTCTCTCCCCGCACATTGAAGTTACCATAGATGTCCTATCAGAAAAAAAAGGGTAAAGAGGTGACATGTGAAGTACTCTTCTAGAAAAGGAAATTCCATCCCTTTTTAGAACTATCCCTTTCCTGAAGATTATGGACATGCAGCAGAGAAATTTTCAACTCCTCAAGGAAGCCCTGGAGGATAAAATGTATCCTACGTTTAGAGTCCTACAAATGGCTAAAGCTATGTTTGTGTACTCCTTCTGTTTGGTAAAATGGGTTTTTTATGAAATCTAGACTCTAAGTCTTAACTTTAGATCCCTTACTGCCAAAGTTGAAAATATATTCAATAGGCTAGACTCTAGGTCTAATTGGAAGGACAAAGTTGTGGACAACATGGATGACAATAAGATGAGTCTGTTGTAGGAGAAAGTGGATAAAATGGAGTCTACCCTCAAGAAGCATCTCTTGGACAACAATCTATTCGTGGGGACTATGGTTGAGTGCATCAACAACATCAAGAAGGAGTTGCATGAGAGGTCCTCTATGAATAATGAAGATACCAAAGATGATGATGAGGACCACATAGGGCTAGGAAGTCATACCGTATCTTCTAAGAAGAGGAAGATTCAGGATAGAATTTTGGAGCTCTCTGATCTCAATGCCGCCATTAATAAAATGTATCATGTTAAACAAGACATGGAAGCAACTCTACTGGAGATTTCGTAGTTTCTTGTTGTTTTGTGTTTGTTGTTTTGTCTATGTTTCTGTTACTAGGTGTTAGTTTTTGGTTACTAATTTTTGGCTGGTTTTATTTCTAGGTTTTGGGTCTGCTGGCGGGCTGTTCTACAGCCCTATTTCTTTTTGGTGGTCTTAATGTCCAATATTTTGTTCTAATTTTGTAAGGGGTTTCAGGTCCCCACAAAACCTATTTCTACCAATTATCAAAAACTACTATTTTCTTTATTAAACTAGAACACCTCCTTATTGGCAAAAAATCTGTCTAGACTCTACTATATATCATTTTAGTACCCTTCTAAACATTACACCAATTATACCATATACCATTGAAGTCGCTTTTATTGCTAGCTAAAAGATCACATAATTTTACCTTATTAAGAATCTTATACCCAAAATATCTCTCCTCCCATGTCTTGTCTCACGGGTAATCACCCATATTCAAGTTCCCCTAGTAAACAATGGAACATCTTCCAATTGACCCATCCATCTCCACAAGTCAATTCTTTCTCTATGATTATTAGAATCATAGATTGAGAAAATTCCAAACTCCTTTTCCTTGTCTTTGCTTCAAGGAAGAGTGAACATGCACACATTAGAGTTTAACCAATAAAATAATAACATAACCACTTATTTACATCTAAAGAGACTACATGCATTTTTAATTTAAGGTTACATTATTTTTTAAGGAGGCGTGATCTCATAGAAGGAGGACTTCAACACTAAGCTCCAAAAGTGTAGATTGTACCTCTATCTTTTGGCTTTTTGTCTTAAGAGGCCAATGTTGTTGTAGCAAGTTATTTCAAAAATATTGTAACATCATTTCATTGAAGATAATAGAAAGCAAGTGTTTTGTTCTTAAATTTTTTAATTTATTTCTCTAATGTGTTGTGTTTATTTGGTTAAGGGGACTACCCTTCATAAACATTCCTATGAGATTGAATGAGTAAACTAACATTCCATACTTAGAATTCAATTAGTTATAAGGTCAAAGGCCTAACCAGGACATTAATGGAAATTTTCTTAGATGACATAATATAAAAATGAGGCAACTACGCAATATTATTAAAATTATGACTATATCAAAGCTAATACTACTTCTTATTTATTAACATAATATGATAGGACACCAAAATTATTGACAACACCATCCTTTCATCATAATAAGTAAATTGATGATAAAATAAGTATAACTACTGATGAAAGGTTTAGAGGTTATAAATTAAGAATCAAGGTTGCATTACAAATGTTAATAAATTTTCTAATGAGTATAAAGGGGATTTGTTATCCCAAGGAGAAAATAAGTCTCAAACAAGGTTCCTAATAATACTCAATATCTATTACACAAATAAAGATAATTTCCTTACTGGTGTAATTAGTCAACTATGGTTACACATTTCTAGCCTTCATTTGAGATGTTATATATAAACTATGCATATCCATGTATATAACCACCTAGCCTAGCTCATAAGCTCCTACTCTCTCCATTTAAGGTGCATTTAAAAAGTATGTATTTACCTCTTCTCAAAACTACCATGTTTTCTCATTTTTATTTTTTTAGCGTATCTTTTTTCACAGAAGCAAAAGCATCTGTACAAATTCTTAAATTTCTTACTTTTGTAAAAGGACTAGTCTAGATTTCATACACCCTATGAAATAATAACAAGACAAAAATAGCTCTTAAAAGTGATACTAGTTCACCACCAAAAAAATAGTTTTTATCATCTAAAAAAACCATGATGGTTTGTTAAACAATGAGAGTACATACATGCTTATCAAATAATAGTTGCAATGCATGTAAAGATGAACCCAATGAACAAAGACATTGACAACTCAGAATTTTTTTAAGTCTCGAAGGGGGTTCCTTGAATATTTCAGTGCAAGAATAGGAATACTCATATACTCTTTAAGTTAAAATTCATTGCATGAAGTGATATATGTAAGAATATTCCCAACTAGATGCTAATTATTTTTATATAAAATAAATTATTTGAGCTCAACAAACCTGTCCATAATTCAAGACACCTATTGATGGACTAGGCTTAATAGTTCCAAATGGTGATATGTTTCCTTTAAAAACCATTGCATTTGTTTGACACTTCATAATACACATCTAACCAATTTTCTTCATTCCCAATCCTAGGATATGCAAATCAATGTTTTCTAGTTCATCAACCTCCTTGTGTGAGAGGAAATTGAAAAATATTTTCCACTTTACATTCAAACATCTTTGCAAATTGTTCAAGACAAAAAATTTCATTGACCTTGAACTAGAGGAAAGACCTGAGGATTGCTCAACTTCTCGATATCACTTGGGAACACTGGAAAAAATAGTAACATTCTATGAAATTTAACATCAATAGATTTCTTCACTTAAAATGAAAAATGAAACCGTAAACATGAAAAACAACATTTCTTAAAAAAAGTTAAAACACCCTACCTACTCAATAAAACATGTGATCGTAGTCGTACAATTTAAAAGTATATGAACACATATTCTTGTATTATTAAACTAAATAAATCACAAACATAATATCTACATAAATGAAAATAATTTCTTTCATCAATATTACAAATTTGAAGCTTCAAAAGTAATTATTGTATGGTATTTAAAATAACCTCATTCATAAAAACTAAACAAAGATCAATTGTTCAAATACAAAAACATGGCCTTTTTGTAAGTGCATTAATATTTTAACTACCAGTAAATTAACTATTTTTAGTTTCTCCACTATCTTTTTGGGACCAATACACAAACAAAAATATCAATTTAATGATTTTGATAATATCAAATTTAGATACCCAACACTTGTAGATCTTGCTCCTCTCTAAAAACTATTTATGTAATTCAAAAGATACTTACATAATATACCAACTCCAACCAAGGACTTTGTAGTTTGCTCATTAACTTCATAATATTTTAAATTTTGCATTTTTATTACTTCTAAACCATAAATTACGTATACAAATAGCAATGCCAAATAGGCTACATTGCTATTTTTCAAATTCTAAACAAATGAATTAGAAATGGAAAATTAGATTGTTTTAGATTGCAATAATTCAACTCTAAAAGACTAATGAACTCTCCCTTCCTCTAAAAAATATCACTATCAATCCAACATGTCCTTAAAAGAAATTATAATCTATATTTTATTTTACTTTTATTATAGTTATATTTTACAAAATAATTATATTTAACATGCAAATTAATTATAAATATAATTAATATTACAATTTTAATTAATTAATTTTTTTAATTTAAAATCATTTGAATAATTATAATTAAAAATAAAATTACATATTGCTACAATTTATAGCTAAAGCATGCATATGTATGATAATAGCACACTCTTACTAATGCATGTTTGATCATTCTACTTCTTCCATATATTATAGATCATCTAGATTTTAGTTTCATCATTTATGTATCTTCTAGTCAAATCGTATTACCTTTTTTTTCTTTATTAATGTTAATTATTCAATATTTATGTTATTTTATATAACATGAAATTTATAATGTTCTTATTGGACCAATATATTTAACAATATCAAAAAATTAGCTCTCTTCTAAATAGAAAAAAAGACTTAATTAAACAATGCGTAGTTAATCGCAAATGCATTCTAATTCGGAGAAACACACTTTTAAATTATGTATGCTTGATTATTTTGCTTCTTTCATATTCTATAGATCATTCTCACTTTAACTTCATCCCTTATAATTTCTTTGACAAGAAAAAAGATTATCTATTGATTAATTCATTGATATATCTTCTAATCATAATGTTATTTTATTTTCCTATTTCTGTAACATGGAATTAGTAACATTCTTTCAATATGTCTAACAATATTGATCAATCATCTTCTAAATAGTAAATAAGACTTATTTAAACAATGCAACCATAGAACAGGTAGTTGCCATCTTAATCACATATGTATTCTAATCCATGGGAACGCGACCCAAAATTATTACAATCTACTACAACCAACTCAATGAATGAAAGTTTTTTTTTTTCAATAAATGAATTTGAAATGGTGAGAGGAAGGAATTGGAGAAAGACAAAATGTTTTATCTGTCAGCCGCTCCTAGCTTCTGCGGATTAGAATAGGAGAGGACCGAAAAATAGTTTCAATGGACGCTGAAACTTGGAAGCAGTGCCTTTGACATTGTGAGGGAGCCGCTCTTATGCCCAATTCTGGTCTGATAAAACAAAACTTTTGTGATATGATTATGATGAAGTGCATGGAGAATGACCACATTTGGGCGGTGAAACAGGCAACTGCTCCATATTCGCCAGGCATGGAGAATTACCACAGGTGGGAGTTGAAGTGGGCAACTGCTCATATGCCCAATTCTGGTCTGATAAAACAACATTTTTGTTATATGATTGTGATGAAGTGCATGGAGAATCACCACATTTGGGCGGTGAAGTGGGCAACTGCTCATATGCCCAATTCTGTTCTGATAAAACAACATTTTTGTTATATGATTGTGATGAAGTGCATGGAGAATCACCACATTTGGGAGGTGAAGTGGGTAACTGCTCCATATTTACAAGCGCCTTATTCTTGTTTAATGGAGGGCTTGGCAGGTTATATCGAGCAGAGACATGCACTGTAAACATAAGGAAAACGACTACAAGCAATGCGTATGTTTTCATTCGGACCAAACTTCCCATGTCTAGATTTGACAGTGTTTACAAACTCAAATGCAGAGAAAAATGATTATGTAAAGCAAGATTGAGATGGAATCCTATTCACCATTGCAGACCATTTATAGGGCAGAATAACTAACAAATATAGTTCAAAGAATTGCTTCCACAGCGAGCTATTCAAAGTCCTATGCCGTATTGGACTGGAACCAATTTGGCGTATTTTTCACTCAATGACTCTTCATTTCTGTAACAGCTTGCTATTCAAACTAGATGTTTTGACTGAGTAATTCTTCGATTGGATTAATTGGTGATGATGCAAAGATCGCGACTTAATAGGGTTTCTACTAACGATATAGCTTCCTAAGTGATATAGCTTCCCAAAACCAGATGCCGAGATTCCTATTATTTTAGGTCAGTAGCCTTTTCACATACCTAGCTACTTATTTTTGGAATGGAATAAATATGATGTGTGCTCGGTTAACTTCTTGACTTTTGTTTCTAATTATAAAAGTCAGCGTTTGACCTCACACCCTTCCTTATAATCAGGTAAATATTTTTAAAACTTCTCTTCTTCGTATTTCTTAATTTTTTATTATTGTTTTATTTTAAATTTGCATTACATATTATATACTATTGTTAATGTGTTGTAATTTTTTGTTAAATTCGCATTACATATTATATATTATTGTTAATGTGTTGTAAGTAATGGTAATATGTAAAATGAGTAGTTTCTATTTATAATAAGCATATATTTGTAATTGTATCTTGGTGTACAAAAGATGTGCTAAAGAGTTGTGGAAGGTCAATTAGAGAAAATGTGGTATATTTTTTTGCATTAATTTGTGTAGTACATGAGATAAGTTGGTAGACTATTTTGAAAACGATGTTGTTTGTACAACAAAGGTATTAATGGAGAAATGATAGCTTTAAATCAACTATGTATCCACTTGCAAAGATCTTATCATAGCTCAAAAAACACCTTGGAACCAAGAACACAATCAAATTCAGTTAATTAGTGAGGATATTTTTTTTGGATAAATGGGGTCAAACCCATAATAGGTTAATTTAAAGTAATGGAAATACATAGTAGAGAGATGATATAAATAGTGACAAAGTTTACAAACATGTTTTAGGTCACACTACATGATCCACCATCATGATCTGAGATGAGAACTGAATGGTAAAAATGATGATATATCATGGAGTTTGATTTGTAATGTCGATGCAAAAAGATTCTCACATAGATGAATATAGAAATAGAACACAACTCCATTTTTATTCAAAATGCATAAATCACTAGAAGTTCACATAAATATTCCTTTCTTATTTGTTATAATTTTTAAATAATATTTTTTAGTATTATTTTGAATAAGATGTAATGGAAAAAAACTCTAAGCCTTAAACCCCTTTTGTTCAGAGAGATAGTATTTAAATACAACAATGTTTGAGGAATATTTGCACATAAAATATCACTTTAATAAAATGTTTATAGTTTCAATAACTCAAGTCCATACAACACCATTTTTAAGGTGTTTAGTAAGTTTGTTGAATGAAATCTCTCAAGAAGGAAAGATAGTTATCCAAGTACACAGCCATATGTTGCTTCCAAAACATATCTAACAACCATGCATCCTTAATTGTGTAAAATAAGGGAAATATTTTTACCAATCTTTTCTTTACAAAACTTCTCAATCTCAAAATGCAATCTAGGGTAATCTTTAATTATAGAGTCTAAACAACGATAAGCTACCTAGTAGATGTATTGCATAGAGTCCAGATATTTACTCAGGTCATATTCTTTTATAACACAATAACACATGTTACAAAATACATTGAAAAATTCTTGATAAACCATTTGAAAATATCTTATAAGATAGTGGGTAAAGATGAAAACAATCTTTCTCGGATATTACACAATGCACTTCTACACATAACTTAATGAAATTTATCTTAAATATCAATAAAAAAAATTAAACATGTGGTTCTTGTAAGAATAAAATGACAATATATTTCTCTTAGCACTATTATAGAATCTTAGCTTGTTCCTTCATAGATAAAATAACACTTTCAACAAGAACATAGAATAAGAACATCATTTGCAAAAAATAAAAATATAAGAATTTCTCTCCTCCCAATCTTTAGTCATTAGCACCATGAGACCTATAGACTCCTTTCCATACCCTTGAGTAAGAAAGATGATTTTTACCATGTATATTAATGGTGATAACTTATGATCAATTCTCATCAAACACACCTTTTCACTTGTATCCTCTCTAACTACATCCTTGTAACACAATACATATAACAAGCACCCTACAAAAGTAATGCTAAGAGTATGAAAGAGAGTAAAATTATCTCTCTATAAACCTCATATGTTGATCTCCTTCCACTCTCCATGTTAACTCCTCTTCTTATTTCTTCCATCATAAGTTCTTGAAAGGAGAAGTGGGTAATGGTTCTCTCTTCCATCTTCCCAAGATATATAGACATATTAATCTTAGCAATCTCTTCAAAATCCTAACTCATCACTTTTAAACATGTGAACTCTTGACAAGTCCCATCAAGCCCAAAGTATAATATCACATGTTATAGAGATCCAAAACCCCGAGATATTTACCCAAGCGACCTATTTTTGTACAAGGATTAAGAAAAAAATTCACAAAACAATACCCTTTTAGGACACACAAAAGGATTCATAAGATTTTTTACTAAACTAGGGTTCTCCATAACTTGACCTAGCTTAAAACACCATATCAATATTTCCAAAAATATATTTAATATAGGCTCACATTATGAATGCTAAAATATAATCATCTTAACAATAATAGTCCCAATTCCCTAATTAGCACTACACTTGTGACTTTTCATAGGGGTGATTCCTTTCCTATACAAAAAAACCAACTATATAATTATATCACAATAACAATTCATTCTATTTGCAATACATGCTTGAGAAAGAACCAAATCATGGTAGGAGCGGGAGGGGTAGGATTTTTGAATTCGCGGGTGGGCGAGATTCCTGGTCTGCTAGCTGCGGGTTCCTCGGGGGGGTCCTATGGTGATGATTCCCTCATAGATCAGGAATCTGTAGACCTAGAGAAAAAGGATGGGGTCCCTCGTGAAAAGGAGAAAGACCCAAGAAAGGAAGTGTGGGTGGGAGCTGAGAACGTCGGCCTCCCTAGGTCCTCCTCAACCATGAAGATCTAGGCATGTGACGAAAATGGTCTCCTTCACCATTGGTCAACACTCTTTGGGATTAAACCCATAGGAAATTCCTCTTTCCCATCTATTAAGGACATTTCTGACAAGGAAAAAGGCAACTACGCATTAGAAATCCCTGACGAACTGGTAGACCACAATATTGCTTCCATGGACCATACTCTGGTGGGAAAGTTTGTTGGCTCTAGACCTAACATAGACATCATCAAGATATTTGCAAAAAAAAATGGGCCTTGAAGGGTCAAGTCTAGGTTACATCTATGGCTAAGGGGTTTTTGTATTTCGAATTCTCCTATAAAGAGGACCTTGATAATATCCTTTGCATTGGCGCCTAGGCCATAGGAAAGGCCACTCTCGCATTGAAAAAATGGACTCCTAAACTTGATCTTAATGATTCTTTCTTTGTCCAGGCCCCGGTGTGGGTGAGACTGCCTGAACTTCCCTTGGAGTTCTGGAATGAAGATGTTTTTGATGAGATCGCCAAATCTTTTGGCACCTTTCTCTCCATTGACCCTATTACAGCGGCAAGGCACCACCTCACTTATGCAAGGATTTGCATAGGAGTGGAAGAAGGAAAGGATATGTCAAAATTCATAGAGCTATGATCCAAACTGGGAAAGTGTGTACAGAAACTGTACTATAAAAGAATCCCCTTTTCTTGTTTCCACTGTAAGAAAGTTGGCCACAGAGCCAAAAATTGTCCAGTTCTCCAGAACAAGGAGAAAGAAAGGAAAGACAAACAAGCACAAAGAAAGAAAAACAAAGGAGTAATTAATAGCCAAGAAATGGAAGAATCAACAAGAGAAAAAAGTAACCCCTAGGAGGGCCCCGAGTCCAAAACACATAGAGTCTAGAAGAAAAAAGAACAACCCATGTCCATTCCTTTAGTCCATGAAATCGGGGATGCAAATGATACCAAGGTAGTGGAGGAGCCACAAAGGCCTCAGCCTAACACCTAGGAGTCTGGTGGAGAGACCCTCCCCCTCATGGGTTTGGATCTTGACATCACCATGTACAACAAGAAACAAGAGTAGTAAACAAGAATGATGTTCAGGTGGAAGGGGGTGACTCATGCCCTAACACCATCTATGTTTCCTTAGTCTTGGACTCCATTGCTCCCCCTATTTCTGGTGAGAACATGCACAACTCAAAACCTAGCCTTGAGATGCAGGAGTCAGGGAAGTACCAACAGATTGAAGATCTGATGGTCACTGCCTCCCCAAACCAATTCAATAAAATGGTAGAGCTCTTCGCCAAGAATAAGGAAGAAAAGGAGGGCTGGATCTCAGTACACAAGAAGAAGAAACCAAGCAGTAGAGCCCCTTCTCCTATTTCCCCAATAGCCACCAAAAGCGGGAAAAAAGAAGAAGTAAGGGGTAGTGCTAATACACCAGACAAAAAAAGGACTGCCCAAAGAAGGCATGAAGAAGCTAGCTTGATCAAAGAGGATGGAACTGGAAACTCCATCCAAGCTTCCAGCACCTCCATCAAGAAATGAAAGTCATCTCTTGGAACATTCATGGGCTAAATAGCTCACACAAGCAGGATGTCATTAGAAATATGATTAGGGATCACAAACTGGATATTTTCTTAATCCAGGAAACCAAAATATAGAAGGACAAGTTAGAGAGAATCAAATTCAGCAAAGTAATGGAAAGAAGAGCTACTAGCTCTGATGGGGCATCCGGAGGCCTTATCACCATGTGGAATTCACATCATCTCAGAGCCAAAGTTATCTATGATGGAGGTAACCTTCTGCTCTTGCATTTTACTAGAATGAAATTTGGTTCATTTTTAATATTTATGATCCTAACTCTAAAAAAGAAAGAAAGTCCTACTAGAACAAGATCAATACCATCTTATCCCCTCTTAATTGATCTAAGGGCATCATTATGGGGGAATTCAACACCCCCCTAAAAGAAGGGGATAAATAGGGAGGAATAGCCCTCGATATGGAAAGCAGACAAGATTTAATGGACTTCATCAATGACCTGGCTATGCTGGATATGGATCTTCAAGGCGCTGATTTCACCTGGTCCAATAGGTGGATCTGAAAGGATTGCATCCAAGTCTATTTGGACAGGGCCCTATTTTCACTGGACTGGTTGAACCACTACAATCTCAACCTCTCTGCTCTGGTCAAAGCTGGTTCTAACCACTCTCCTATCTCTTTCTCCCTGGACCATTTAGTCAAGAAAAGGAACTTTCCCTTTAGATTTGAAAAAATGTGGGTCTCCCACCCAAATCTTCTTAATAAGGTCAAAGAATGGTGGAACATAGATGTTGAGGGCACTACCATGTTCAGAGTGGCAAAAAAGATAAGGAACGTCAAATACAATGTCAAGAATTGGAACAAAGATGAATTTGGCCATATCTTCACGTCCAAAGACAAGACACTCAATGAACTAAACCATATTCAAGCTGAAATCTAGAAGCGGGGCTATGATGAAGACAGACTGCAAAAAGAAAAAGCTATCCTCTCGGATTACCATAACATAATCGAGTAGGAGGAAACTTTATGGAAGCATAGATCAAGGTCCATTTGGCTAAGCGAAGGGGACCAAAACACTCACTTCTTCCACCTCTCTACTATGAGACACATAGCAACAAACAAGATTAGTAGAATCAAGAAGGGAGACCATGCCCTAAAGGAGGACAAGGATATTGCTGACGAAGCTATCTCTTACTTTTCTCATCTCCTCTCTAAAGATCAGGGGATTTATGAGCATGACTAGGCC
This sequence comes from Chamaecyparis obtusa, assembly GCA_027943335.1. Lineage (NCBI taxonomy): Eukaryota > Viridiplantae > Streptophyta > Pinopsida > Cupressales > Cupressaceae > Chamaecyparis > Chamaecyparis obtusa. The sequence goes on along the minus strand of BSBK01002646.1, from coordinate 1,531,780 downwards.
AACCTCCTAAAAAACATCCCGAGCATCATTACAAATAGCTAAAACAAATCTTTATGCTCTATTCCAGACATGAAAGAAGTGAAGAGAGCCTTGGATTCTCTTCCTAGGACAAAGCCCCTAGCCTGAACGTCTTCCCTATGTTCTTTTTTCATCTTTATTGGGATGTGGTGAAATATGATGTGGTTAAAGCAGTGCAAGAATTTTTTGGCTCAAAGAACCTCCTCAAAGAGCTCAAAGCTACCTTGTTGGTGTTGATCCCCAAGATAACTAGCGTGGATTCTTTTGAGCATTTTAGACCCATAATCCTTTGTAATTCCTTCCTTAAGATCATCTCCAAGATTATCAGCTCCAAGATTCTCACCTCCAAGATTCTCAAGGTCCTCCCTTCCTTGATCTCATAGCAGAAATTTGGCTTTTTGCCTAGTAGATAGATCCTGGACTCCATAATGATGGTGCATGAAGTGATTCATTCCTTAGAAGAAGGAAAAAGGGAATGCTTTCTTCTTAAGCTTGAACTTTCCAAGGCCTACAACCAGGTTGACTGGTAGTTTCTTCTCAAAGTTCTCAAAGCCTTCGATTTCAACTCCTAGTCTTGCAAGCTCCTTCATCAAATCATCTCGACCCCCTCCTTGGTGATTATGATAAATGGCTCCCCGTCTGCCTTTTTCAAACCTTCCAAGGGCCTAAGGCAAGGAGACCCCCTCTCTCCTATCTTATTTATCATTCTTGCTAAGTGCTTGGGGAGACTCATTTCGGCTTCAAATATGATTAGGGACCTGAAAGGCATCAAACCCTCGTCATGTAAAAATGTCTTCACTCACCAGCAATTTGTGGATGACACCATTCTTGGTGGAGAGGCCTCAATGGGAGAAGCTAGAGTGGTGAAGGATCTTCTTAATAATTATATCAAAGCTACTAGCCAATCTATCAACTGGAATAAAAGATCTATATTCTTTGTTAACACCCCTAAAGAAAGATAGAGAAAAATTGCAAATATTTTGGGTTGTGGCATTGATGCCCTCCCTTCTTCCTACTTGGGTCTACCCTTAGGTGTCAAACCCCCAGAAGCCCTCTGGAATAAACTGAATGACAAATTCAATAGGAAGCTCGCTAGCTGGAAAGGGGTCATTCCCAGTCAGGCAAGAAAGATCCAACTGGTCAAATCAACATTACAGAATCTCCCTAACTATGCCCTCGGCCTTTTCCCCACCCTAGCTAAAGTTGTGGTGGCCATGGAAAGAATCTAGAGAAGATTCCTTTGGTCAGGAGCTGAGGAACACAAGCGTATTCCCCTTATTTCTTGGGAGAAAGTTTGCAGCCCTATAAATGCTGGTGGCCTTGAAATAAGGAAATTAAGACCTTTCAACAAAGCCCTTCAAGCTAATCAGATCTGTCCAGAATCTTCAACAGCAAAGGTGAGTGGTGGGAAACCATTGAAGATAAATACCTCACGCATAGCTCATTAAACAAATTTTTTGAAGAGACTGACTCCCCTAAAGGTTCTGTCATATGGAATGGTCTCCTTAATGCCAAGGATCTGGCTAAATCCAGAGCTAAGTGGAAAATTGGAAATGGACATTCTGTCAACTTTTGGAATGACAATTAGCTTCAAATGGTGACGCAAGGCAGGGAGAAAGAGGGGCCAAACAATGGCGCACCCTAATGATCCAATCCTTCTCAACACATGCAGAAGCAAACAAACACAAGAGTGATAGAGAGAATGCAGCAACTTGATATATTATCATCAATTGGAATCATACATGTTGGGCTGTAAGGCCTTCCCGGTTAGGGCTAGATATTACAATGAACTACGGAAGTCCTCCAACATGTGAGGATCTATTCCAAATCTCCAATATGATGTCTATTATCTTCTATCCAGAACTGCCTCCCTAAACTATAACCAAACAACTACATTTATACAAGAAGCTACCAAACTAAGTCGGCTTTCTGATCCACAATTAACAAAAGTAACAATCAAATCTGGGACCACACACTTCCCAATGATGGATTCCAACATTAAATCCATGATCCAATATAAATGCACAACTCGGCCACAATAGGAAATAAAACTAGGCATGTCGGTAAGCATGATAATCGAGTAGCAGATAGACAATGTCGAGCACCAGTGAAATAACCGACTGCCTAGGAGAGAACTGACCACACTTGGTAACCAAAGGAAACTGACCAACTACTGACCAGCTCGATCAAAGAAGAAATCAAGCAACATAGACAAACTCCAAATTATTTTTGGTGACACAGGATTGCCAAGGACCCAAGATGCTCCTGCATCAAACACCTAGGGTTATTTTGAAATGATTCTCTGAATCATTTGGTATGCCTAGTCTGAGCTACATCCAACTCAGACTTTGAAATCCATGAACTATCTTCCATCAATCTATTCTTCCATTTTACCAGATACTCCATGTATTATTTTCCTCTTGTACTTTTGCCAACTCTTTTCTTCAAAATCTATTCAACTTCATCATTCTGCTTCTTAGGATATTCTGTCAGTACTATCACTTCGTCATTAGGTTCATGATACTCATACAAATCAGCAATGATGAAAATAGGTGATATGTCCATGTCATTAGGTAAATCAATCTCATAGGCATTTCCACTATCAAATTTCTTTAGAATCTTGCAAGGTCCAAACTTCTTCATTTTCAGCTTCCCATATGTTCCAACAAGAAATCGACCTTTCTCCAAATGAACCATCACTTCATCACCAACAGCAAAATTCTTATTTCTCCTTGATCTATTAGCTCTATCTTTATATTTTTTATTAGTGTCTTCTAGCTTCATCTTCACATCTTCATGCAATGTCTTCATGTACTCAAAAAATTATCATCAGCAATGTCTCTCAAATTAGATATTCCCCTTGGTTGTAAGCCATTCACAATCTCAAATGGTGTCTTTCTAGTACTCCTATTCATTGAATTATTAAATGCAAACTCTGCTTGTGCCAACACAGAATCCCAATTACTCAATGTGTCTCCAACTAAACATCTCAACAGATTTCCCAAACTTTTGTTCACAACTTCAGTCTGTCCATCGGTTTGTGGGTGAAATGTAGAACTATATTTCAACTCAGTGCCAAATTTCTTCCAAAGTGTTTTCCAAAAATATCCAACAAATTTACTATCTCAGTCAGAGATAATACTCCTCGGTAATCCCTGCAATCTAACAATTTCCTTAAAGAAAAGATCTGTTACATGTACTCCATCTGATGTCTTTCTACATGGTATAAAATGTGCCATCTTATAAAATCTATCCACAACAACAAATATTGAATCATTACCTCTTACTGTCTTCGGTAAGCCAAGAACAAAGTCCATACTGATGTCAATCCAAGGTTTCTCAGGAACAACAATTGGTGTACACAATCCAGTATTCTGACTTACTCCTTTTGAAACTTGACAAATTCCACAACTTTTCACAAATTTTTTAACATCTCTATACAACTATGGCCAATAGTACTTCTCCTTAAGAAAATTCCATGTTTTATCAATACCAAAATGACTAGCCAAACCACTACTGTGTTTCTCCTTTATCAAATTAGATCTCATTACTCCTCTTGGTATACACAAATGAATACCTTTAAACAACATACCTTCCTGAATAAAATAATCATCCCATTTAGTGTCTTGTTGATCTTGAACAGGTGCTCTGCACTTTCTCCATGGCTTAGAAAAATTAGGGTCATTTGCAAACAAACCTTTCATCTCATCAAAACCAAGAACTTCAATTTTCATCTCGGTCATCAAAGATCTTCTTTTACTCAATGCATCAGCAACTTAGTTAGTAACTCCACTCTTATGCTTTATCACAAATGTATAACTCTGCAAGTACTCAACCCATTTTATATGTCTCTGATTCAGCTTATTCTGATTACCCAAGTATTGTAAAGCCTTATGATCAGTATACAACAAAAATTCACTCGGTATCAAATAATGTCTCCATTTCTTCAGTGCTTGAACAATAGCATAGAATTCTTGATCATACATAGAATATTTCCTTCTAGCATCATTCAACTTTTCACTAAAGAAAGCAACAGGTTTACCTTCGTGACTCAGCACAGCTCTAATTGCACTTCCACTTGCATCACATTCTACTCGAAATACTTTATTGAAATTAGGTAATGCCAAAATAGGTAATTCAGCAACCTTCTGCTTCAGAGTCTCAAAACTTTTGTCAAATCCATGTGTCCATTTGAATTCTCTTTTGTCTCCTCTCATTGTCTTAGTCATAGTATTACAAATTGAACTGAAATTTCTTATGAACTTTCGGTAAAAACTTGCCAAACTATGAAATGATCTTACCTCACTAGCATTCACAGGTGTAGGCCAATTCAAAATAGCTTCAACCATTTTAGGATCCATCTTCAAACCATCAACCAAAATAACAAATCCCAAATACACAATCTCTTCTTTCATGAATGAACACTTTTTCAGATTTATCAGCAACTTTTCCTCTTTCAATCTTTGCAAAACTTGTCTAACATGCAACAAATGTTCTTCTCTAGTCTTACTAAATATCATAATATCATCAAGATATACAATCACAAATTTACCCAAGAATTTCTTCAAAACTTCATTCATCAACCTCATAAAAGTACTCGGTGCATTAGTTAAACCAAAAGGCATAACCAACCACTCATACAAACCTTCTTTTGTCTTGAAAGTAGTCTTCCATTCATCACCTTCTCTAATTCTAATCTAATGATACCCACTTTTCAAATCAATCTTTGTGAAATACTTTGCTCTAGTCAAACTATCCATGGTGTCATCCATTCTCTGTATGGGAAACCTATACTTCATTGTTATCTTATTGATTGCTCTGGAATCAGTACACTTTCTCCATTCTCCATTCTTCTTTGGTGCCAATACAGCAGGTACTACACAAGGACTCAAACTTTCTATGATCAAACCTTTTTCCAGCAACTCTTGAATCTGTCGGTTCAATTCCTGATTCTTGGTAGGTGTCAACCGATGAGGTGGCTTATTCAATAAACTAGCTCCAGGGATTAGATCCATACGATGATCAATGCTTCTTTTTGGTGGAAAACCATCAGGTACATTATCAGAAATGATATCACTATACTCGGTGAGTAATTTATCAATCTCCTCAGGGACTTTATCCTCTATTTTCTTACTCGGCTTATTAGGAATCACAGCAAAACATACATAATTCTTCTTCAATGAGTTAACAAACTTTCTTCCTTCCATCAAGAAAAATTTCACAAATGTGCAAACATTACTAATAGGTTCTTCCATCAATGGTAACAAGATTTGTTTCTTTCCATTAGCCACAATAGTATATTTATGCAATCTCCCATTATATATAGCATGTCTATCATATTGTCAAGGTCTACCCAACAAAATATGACCACAGTCCATAGGCATGATATCACATAACACCTTATCATAGTATTTTCCAATCTTCAAATTCACATAACATTGTTCACTTACGAGGAGTGTATGCTCATCTTTGATCCATGAAATCTGATAGGCTTCGAATGTACCAACCTTTCCAACTGCAAATTTGTGACCATCTCTTCAGATGCCAGGTTCTCTAAGCTACAACTGTCAATGATTACATTCCAAACTTTATCAGAAACTCTACATATGGTTTTGAACAAACTTTTCCTTACCGGATCTTCCTTCTTGCTTTCATTCCATAGTGCTCTCCTTACCATCAAGTTATTTTCTTTCTCAGGTTCATTCAGTGACTCTTCTTGCACCAAAGCATTTCTACTACTACTAGCCTTCTTACTAGCTTGTGTACATTCAAAAGATCTATGTCCTTCTTCTCCACAACTATAACAAGTTCCTCGAAAACTTTCTCTACCATATCCACCTCGGTAGTTACTGCCTCTACCTCTAGAACTTTCACCTTTCCACTCAGTCTTGCCTTTGTCCAGATTTGTCTTTTCAAGTTCAGATCTACCATTTTCACCATTAGATCTACCTCTTCCTCTAGGGAATCTACCACCATGACCTCTCTATCTTTGCTCATGTCTTTTGTTTAATTTCTCCTTGGCCTTCAAAGCAAATTGATAAGCCTCTTCAATGTTCTCCAAATTGACCATACTAATTTTCTCTTGGATGGAAAATCTCAAACCATTCAGGTATCTACTGATTCTTTCCACATCATCTTCATCATGTCCAGATCTGATATCTAATCTATAAAATTCCTCATTATATTCTTTTGCCAAGCTATCTTTCTACCTCAAACTTTGCATTCATTGTACTAGGTTAATCTGATAATCACAGGGTAAGAACTTTCCTTTCAAGTTATTGACCATTTTACTCCATACCTTGATTTTGTCTTTCCCTTTCCTCTTTCAATCCAATTGTAGATGTTCCCACCATAGGATGCATAACTTTTCAACTTTGTGTTTGCAATCTTAACCTTCTTTACCTTGGGGATATTTTCATATTCAAAATACTTTTCCATCTTGGTGACCCAGTCCACCAATTCGTCAGAATCTATCTTTCCACCATACTCAGGGGGATTGAAATGTGGTGTTGACTTCAAACTTATCAAAGCCTTCAAAAATCTTTCTTCACCTTGATCCATAATAGGTGCAGGTTTTGCATGCACCTGTTCTTCTTCAATTTCATCATCACTAACATCTTCAAGATGTCTGCCTCTTCTTTGGGCTATTTCCACTGCTTCTAACCTAGCGGCAATCTACCTTAGCATATTTGTCAATCTTGGATCTGCATCTCACCTCCCACAAACTATCTTGACAACCCTCTACAATTACAGGTCAGATTGCAATCTGCTACCCCACAACAATCAACTAGGGCTTCAAGAGGAACCTACAAACCTAGATCCATAGAACTAGATCAAGACCTCAACCTGGCTCTAATACCACCTAATGCAAGGCAAGGAGAAAGAGGGGCCAAAAAATGGTGCACCAGGTAATGATCCAAGCATGCTCAACACACATGGAAGTAAACAAACACAAGAGTGAGAGAGAGAATGCAGCAACTTGATATATTATCAATTGGAATCATACATGTCAGGCTGTAAGGCCTTCCCGGTTAGGGCCAGATATTACAATGAACTACATAAGTCCTCCAACATGCGAGGATCTATTCCAAATCTCCAATCTAATGTCTACTATCTTCTATCCAAAACTGCCTCCCTAAACTACAACCAAATAACTACTTTTATACAAGAAGCTACCGAACTGATTCGGCCTTCAGATCAGTCAAATTTGGGACCACACACTTTCCAATGATGGATTCCAACATCAAATCTGTGATCCAATATAAATGCACAAGTTGGCCACAACAGGAAATAAAACTAGGCTCGTCGGTAAGCACGATAACCGAGCAGTAGACAAACAATGCAAAGCACCAATGAAATAACTGACCACCCAGGAGAGAATTGACCACACTCAGTAACCAAAGGAAACTGACCAACTACCGACCAACTAGGTCAAAGTAGAAACTAAGGAACACAGACAAACTCCAAATTATTTTTGGTGACATAGGATTGCCAAGGACCCGAGATGTTCCTGCATCAGATGGGCAACTTGAGAGATTTCACATCTCTCTATGCTTGGAGACATGTACGCACCCAAACCTTTGGGTCCCAAGTTAGCAATTATAGAAGGGATGACAACTGGGTGGATCTCACTCAGATATCACAAGACCTCTCTCCTTTGATGATTAGTCTCAATGCGGATTCTCTCTCACCCAATCAAGATAAGATTATCTGGGAGGACTCTTCGAATGGATCCTACACAGTGGCTTCTACCTATTCTTTGCAGACCTCTCAATCCCATGATATGAATCTGTTGTGGGCCAAATCTTGGATCCCAAGCCTCATGCCCAAAATCATTGTTTTCTTCTGGATCCTGCTTTAGAACTGTATCCTCATAGTGGACAATCTCATCAAGCATGGGTTCTAGATTCCTAATAGGTGTGCTCTTTGCAAATCTCAAGAGGAATCAGTGGACCACTTTTTTATTCACTGCTCCTTTGTAAGTAAAATATGGCAATACCTTTTCTCGGCCCTCAATTTATGTTGGTGCTTTCCCCTATCCTTCACTGATCTTGTTTCCCAATGGGACTTCAAAAGATTTAATCAGGACTCCCAATTATTCTACACCTGGTTCCTTCCTCATCTCCATTGGGGAGTCTGGAAGGAGCGTAACAATCACATTTTTCATGATTGTTCCTCTCCCCCCAAAATTATATTTGAAAAAATCCAACATTCTGTTAAGGAGAACTTTTTCTATTATGGTAGATCTAATCATCTTGCAAGAAAGTCCCAGACTGCTACCCAGGATAAAAGATAGAACTGTGCGTGGAGCAACCCCCTGGCTAGCTGGACCAAAGCCAACTTTGATGGTGCTGCCAAAGGACAAGAAGGAAGTGGAGGAATCATCATGAATTGCTCTGGCCTTGGCATTGCGGCTGTTAGTCTCCCTTTGGGTGCTCAAACCAATCATTATGTTGAAGCTTGTGCGGCTCTACAGGTTACCAAACTTGCTCGTGATTTGGGGGTCAAGTGGCTCTAGCTGGAAGGAGACTCGATGAACATCATCAACTACTTAAACCTTACTCAACCTCCCTCTTGGACTATAGCCAACATCATTTATGATACTCAAGCCATTCTTAACTCTTTTGAGAAGGTGTTTATCTCCCATGTGTATAGGGAAGCCAACAGTGTGGCTGATTGGTTCACCAACTTGGTAGTCATGAAGGACACTAAGCAGACATGGAAAAAAGGAGAAGATTTTCCAACTAAAGTGAAGAGTATCCTAGAAAAGGAAATACTCCAATGCAAAGAGGGCATCATATTACAACCGCAATGATTTTCTATGTGGACGATGGCTGCCTCCCTTATTTGACCACTCACACTTTTAACAGAATGGTCTCCAGATTGACCCCTAGGTGGTTTGTTCCATCTTTTACCTCCCTGGATGGGGGTATTTACGACTTTCTCTAGCCTTTTCTTCTCTTCTATTCTGTGGCTTTTCGGCCCTGGCCTTTCTGTGGCCTGAACTTCTTATTTTTTCTGTTCTAGCTTCAAACTTCTTTCTTAGAGATGTGGGTTTCAAGCACCCTATAAAACCTATTTTACTTAATCAAAAATAATTCATTCTATTTTTTAGTTGAATCCTTGAAATATTGTGAACCATGAGATTGATGTCCTAATTCCATATTGTAATTATGATAATGCCAAATAATTCTAATGTGCATGCATCTTATAATAATTCAATTATATTCAAAATCAATTTATGAAAGAGCTGACAATGATCATAACAACTATTCAATTACCATCCTAGAATAAATTGGATTTGCATCATGATACTTCAAGGAAGAGTGGACATACACACATTAGATTTTTAGCAATAAAATAATCACATAACCACTTATTTACATCTAAAGATACTACATGCATTTGCAATTTAAGGTTACATTACTTTTTAAGGAGATGAGATCTTACAGAAGGAGGGATTCAACACTTAGCTCCAAAAGTATAGATTGTACCTCTATCTTTTATATTATTGTATTAAGAAGGCCAATGTTGCTGTAGAAAGTTATTTTAAAAATGTTCTAACATCATTTCATTGAAGATAATAGAAAGCAAGTATTTTGTTCTTACATTTTTCTATTTATTTCTCTAATGTGTTGTGTTTATTTGGTTAAGGGTACTAACCTTCATAAACATTCCTATGTGATTGATTGACTAAACCAACATTCCTTACTTGGAATTCAATTAGTTATAATGTCAAAGGCTTAACTAGGACGTTAATGGAAACTTTCTTAGATGGCATAATATAAAGAGGCAACTACTTAATATTATTAAAATTATCACTATATCAAAGCTAATAGTATAATTTATTATTTATGAACATAATATGCTAGGACACCAAAATTATAGATAATGTCATCCTTTCATCATAATGAGTATATTGACAACAAAATAAGTATAACTACTGATGAGAGGTTTAGAGATTATAAATTAATAATCATGGAGGGAATTTGTTATCCCGAGGAGCAAATAAGTCTCAAACAAGGCTCCTAGTAATACTAAATATTTATTCAACAAATAAATAGATTTTCCTTACTGGTGTATGTCAACTATGGCTACACATTTCTAGCCTTCATTTGAGACATTATATTTAAAGTATGCATATCCATGTATATAACCACCTAGCCTAGCTCATAAGCCCTTACTCTCTCCATTTAAGGTGCATTTTAAAAGTATGTATTTACCTCTTCTCCAAATTGCCATGTTTTCTCATTTTTATTTTTTTTAGCTTATCTTTTTTCACATAAACAAGGCATCAATACAGAGTCTTAAATTGCTTACTTTTGTAAAAGGACTAGTCTATATTTCATACACTCTATTAAATAATAAGACAAAAATAGCTCATAAAAGTACTACTAGTTCACCACCAAGAAAATAGATTTTATCATTATAAACAATCATGATGGTTTGTTACTCAATGAGGAGAGTACTTACATGCTTATCAAAAAATATATGCAATGCATGTAAAGATGAACTTAGTGAACAAAGACATTGACAACTCAGAATTTTTTAAAGTGTAAAAGGGAGTTCATTCAATATTTTTATGCAAGAATAGGAATACTCATATACTCTTTAAGTTAAAATTCATTGCATGAAGAGATATATGCAAGAATATACACAAGTAGATGCTAATTTTTATATATAAAATAAAGTAAATTGGAGCTCAACAAAACTATTTATAATTCAAGACAACTATTGATGAACTAGGCTCAATAGTTCCAAATGTTGATAGGTTTCCTTTAAAATATATTGCATTTCTGACACTTCATAATATACATCTACCCAGTTTTCTTCATTCCCAATCCTAGGAAATTCCAATCAATGTCTGCTAGTTCATCAACCTCCCTTTGTGAGAGAAAATTAAAAAATATTTTCAATTTTACATTCAAACATCTTTTCAAATTATTCAAGACAATAAATTTCATTGACCTTGAACTAAAAGAAAGAGTTGAGGATTGCCTGACTTTTGAATATCACTTGGGAACACTAGCAAATATAGTCACCTTCTATTAAATTTAACATCAATAGATTTCTTGACTTAAAATGAAAAATAAAATAGTAAACATGCTAAACAACATTATTAAAAAAAGTTAAAATACCCTGCCTACTCAATAAAACATGTGATTGTAGTCATACAATTTAAGAATATATGAATATATATTCTTGTATTATTAAACTAAATAAAGCACAAACATAATATATGTAACATAAATGAAAACTTCTTTTATCAATATTGCAAATTTGAATCTTCAAAAGTAATGCATGTATGATATAAAATAACCTCATTCATAAAAACTAAACAAAGATCAATAGTTCAAATAAAAAATGCATAGCCTTTTTGTAAACGCATTAATATTTTAACTACCAAGAAAATTAACTATTTTTAGTTTTTGCGCTATCTTTTTGGAACCAAATACAAACAAAAATATCCATTTAATGATTGTGATAATATCAAATTTAAATATCCAACACTCATAGATCTTGCTCCTTCCAAAAAAACTATTTATGTAATTCAAAAGCTACTTACATAATATACCAACTCCAACCAAGGACTTTGTAGTTTGCTCATTAACTTCATAATATTTTAAATTTTGCATTGGTATTACTTTTAAACCATAAATTAGATATACAAATAGCAATGCAGCCAATAGAAATGCCAAATAGGCTACATTGTTATTTTTCTAATTCTAAAAAATAAATTAGAAATGGAAAATTAGATTTTTTAGATTGCAATTATTCAACTCTAAAAGACTAATGAACTCTTCCTTCCTCTAAAAAAATTCACTACCAATCCAACATGTTCTTAAAGAAAATTATGATCTACGTTCTATTTTATTTTTTATTATTGTTATATTTTATAAAATAATTATATTTAACATAAAAATTAATTATAAATATAATTAAGATTACAATTTCAATTAATTAAAAATTTTAATTTGCAAATGTTTGAATAATTATAATTTAAAATAAAATTACATATTGCTACAATTATAATTATAAAAAGAAAGTTATAAATATTATATCATTTAATAATTAATTCAAATATATTTTATAATTATAATAATTATTTAACATTAAAATTAAAATTAACTATACAACTAAAATAGAAGTATTGGTCATTACATGATACCCATTTTATTTTTCTTTATTAATATAGACTTACTATAACATGAAATTTATAAGATAAATGGAATAACCATAAATATTAAGTTCAATGCCTTGTAAAAATATGAATAAAAGAAAATCATTTATTATATACTTTTAGATTGTGGAGAATACTATAGTAATTATTAATAATAGTAGACCAATTATAAGCATACATGATATAATATGACTTTGTGATATAAATCTTCCTTACTAGTAATGGAGCAATCAAAAAGAATATGTCTACAACTATCAGGAAGTCTACAAATGTTACATAACTCAATATTAGCACATATCAACACTTCCTTGTTTGGCATTACTTTTCCGCGGCATATCAACACTTTGGAAATTATTACAAGACATATTCAAGGATTAAAGGACTCTAACCTGTTTTGGTTTATTTTATCCTCTAATATTCTTTGGTACATATGGAAAATCAAAAATGAAGATAGATACCAAAACATTTCCAAAGTTCTTACTGAGTCATTTCGTAGACTCACTTACTTTAAAATATTCATGCCAGTTTCTATTAGTATGATGATTGAACAAGATAAATTCATGTGGTTTCTCACATATGGATATGCTACCATGTTTTTTTACAAGCTAAAAGATGGATTTGAATGGAGAAGGAACATGAACAACTTGGCCAACTTTGATGAGGCTCTTACGCACCTAACGAAGGAATTCAGAGATAATAAAGAACCCTCTATTGGAAGGCTTGAGATGCTTGCAAAATTTTAGAAAAGAAGAATGTCATTTGGATGGAAGCTCCCCTTGGGTGGACGTCCTGGGTTGAAACTTATGATCAAAATGTACTTCATTAAGATCTATCTTTCTTTACCTCCTTTTGGTTCATTGCTCAATCTGATACTCGGTATATTTTTTATGTCTATTATTGTTTTTCTTTAAATTCGTATTAATGTGTTGTAAGTAATGGTAATATGTAAAATGAGCAGTTTCTATTTATAACAAGTGCCACGTAGTGGCTAAGTACTTGCCTTAAGTAATTAATTTTAAGTTTAATTTTTAATATAAAATAAAATAATTAAGTATTATATTTTAAATATAATTTATATAAAATATGTCAAGAGTTGTCATTTTTTATATTATAATAATTAATTTTAAATTTAATAATTGTATTAATCTTAATTTTAATAAAGGTATTAATTTTAAATTTAATTAATCTTAATTTTAAATTTAATAAATGTATTAATCTTAATTTTAATAAATGTATTAATCTTAAATTTAATTAATCTTAATTTTAATAAATGTATTATAATATATAAGATATTTTAATTAATTATAAAATTATATAATTATAATATTTTATATAATAATAATTGTAGTAATAAATGATTTTTTTAATTATAATTATATAGATAATTATTGATTGCAAATTATAATTAATTTAAACCTTAATCTTAATTTTATTTGTAAATATAACAATAGTGCTAGTTTTATTTTATTGCTATATATTTTTTATTACATATGATTAATATTATTATATATATAATAAGAGCAATAGTATCAAATAGTTTTAATAGTTTTAATAGATCAATATGATACATTATGAACTTTTAATAATGTCAAAATGATATAAAAAAGCTAACCAATTATAAGCAACTAGTCATGAGAATCACAAAATAAACATATTTACTAGAAAGATATTTATGCTATGAGGAAATAATAAATCTAAAGTGAAATTATATTAAAAAGCCTGCATTTTTGTAAAAATAAATAAATTTTAAGTTCTTGATTAAGTGGTGAAACCAAATATTCAATCTCAGAAAAGGAATACATGACTTTGTTGAAACAAAGATTTCATCATCCACTTGCAAAATTCAGAGTTGTATATGAGGACTATCACAATAAGTGTAATTGATAGTGCTCTAACTCTAACTGTCATTCCTTATGTTGGCATACAAGATGCATTTTTTTGTAAACAAAAAACATTTAGAATTGTCTCATAAATTTGCAATGTTTGTAAAATAGAGTATAGTATAAAAGTTGTAACTTTGTTGTATACACCTTCGAAGGGCACTGAAGTAGTTGAAATGCCCCATGCAATATCGTCTCAGGGAATGCAGCCGTGACAGCAGATTTGCGTCGTGAAGAGAGCTTCTGGGAAAAGTATACTATCTATCAAAAAATAATGGGGAATTCACTTCAGCGAAGTAGCAATATTTTCATGTGAGTAGTAAGAGTGAAAGGATGGAACTCTTAAAAATTATCTTTAAATCTTGTGAAGATAAAAAGTGAATCATGAAATGTCACAAAGTTATTTCACGAGAAAAGAATAGTACTTCAGAAGTAAATCTGTAGTTACAGAACATTTTCATTGTCAAGATATAAAATGGACAGAAATATAATGGACAAAGTGAATATGGTAAAAGGGGTGAAATTATGTTACAGAATATTATTTCACTATGTCCACCGATTGTTTTTGGAAATAACAAAAGGAGGGTGAAATGCAATGATGAGATAATGTATTTTAGTAATAGGTGAAATGATTCTACCTAAATATGTCAGCTAGGTGAATATGAAAATAAAAGGTAGGTGAAAATATTTCACAGAGATGTAAAAGGCAATTTTAATTTCAAGTGTCAAAAAGAGGAGTATTTTCATTTAGAGGTGCAAAGTAAATACTTTGAAGAGGAAATGAAATATGTGGCCAAAGATGAAATATTTTACTCATAGGTATAGATAGAGGGTGCACATTTGAAATGAGAAAAGGTATAAAAGAGGGAAATATGTTAATTAAATGAAATGATTCCAGATTATGTATATGCAAGTGAAATATGCATTTACATAGAAGATAAAAGTGGCTGGAAAAGAAAAGAAAAGACAAAAGGTAAAGTGAAACAATAGAGGGGAATGTCATTTTCAGTTACACCTTACATGTGTGAACAGAAGGTTCTAGATGAAAGATAAAAGGGTGTAAACAGAGGTACTGGGGCAGATATTTTTAATAGAATGAAAGAGATGGATAGTGTACTTCTTGTAGGCCATCTCAAAAGTAGAAGGACACTTGTCAATTACTAATCAAACCTAGATTATTTCTTCTTCTTTATATTCTTTCTTCTCCTCATTCTCAAGGGTTCTAAAAATTCTTCTCAAAGTATGTAAATAATGTAGTGATTGCCTGAGTGAAAGATAGGATGTGTAGACTATATAAGTGTTTTATTGACTTTACTCAAATTTAAGAGTAGCGATTCAGAACGAAACTAGAATGCAATTTAATTCACTCAGGATTAAAGACCAGAAGAAAAAAGGTGGAAAACAATTTGCATGAATAAACTTTTGCCTTCTTATTGTAAATTTCAACATGGATAATATTGGTGTTGATTTGTATAAGAGAATTCTTCCTTGTCAGTAGTGTGAAATGTGATCTATAGTAAATGTAATAAATAACTGATAAAAAAATAAGAAAGAAGATATAGCCTCTTTTTCTTTTTTGACAAAGATGCTAGAGTAATAAAGTTTTCTTCCCCAAATAAAATTGTTGAGCCAAAGGAAGAATTAAATAATATAAAATGGGTTTTTAAATAAAGTTTATTTTTATATAAGGAGATGTAAAGAGTTGTGATCATTGGAGGATCAAAGGTATTTGTAGGCCTAAAAAACATTAATTTTCATTGAAGGGGTATGCAAAAAATTGGACAGGATCAGGGAGCATCACATTAAAGAGAGTGGTGGGTAAGAGCTTGTTAATTTCAGCTTGAAAATAATTTATAAAAGTGAAAAAGGATTTGCATCTAATAAAACAAATTTGATTAATTAATCTACATAGAATATTTCAAGAAAGAAAAGTTACTGACTTCGAAAATCCACAACAACCAAATTGATACTTACGGAAAGCTTCAGAACTCAAACCTCTCTTTGGAAACCCAATTAAAAAGTCACCTCCAGATAATACATACAAATCTTACGAAATGATCAATTAGGAAAAAGAATCCTAAAAAGAAGAGCCAAATCAAACATTTTTAAATAAGAAAAACACAAAACCATCAACCATCACATAATCAAAGAGGCTTTCAATTCAGTTCTTCGGGTAGCAACTTGAAAAACAAAAAGACCAGATGGCTGAATTTTATGTCCAGTTACATTTTCATTTCTTGAACTAGTGTAAAGATCAAAATTTCAAACCCCGTCAATGGCGAAAAGAAAAATTAAAAGGACGAGAAGGTATCAAAATCTAAAGAAACATATTTCAAAATCAAGAGCAAAAATTCAAGACGGACCAAAGAAACCATTTGGCATACCTGATTAATCAAGATGTGATGAGGACCACAAGCCATCAAAAAGAAACATTGGATTAAATAAAGAAAATACTGATAAAATGGCAGCAATAGTAGAATATGGGAAAATGGCTGAACAAGTGTGCAACAGAGAAAGCAGCAGTTGCTGAAAAAAAATGATTTGGTTGCCGATAAAAATTAATTGGTTGCGTATAAGAGCTCAAATGCAATCACCCAATGAAATGCTAAATAAATAATTTACAGATATTATAAAGCTAAAAATTTTGCATCTATATACGCATAAATATAAAATTCATAATGAAATGTAAAATAGAGTTTATTTTCATTGGTCTAGCAGAGTTCATTTAATCACTCGTTAACTTAAAAACTCAAAAAGTGATACAATAGTACTTAGCCTACCGGCAAGTACTAATAAGAATATATTAGTAATTGTATCTTGGTGTACAATGGATGTGCTGAAGAGGTGTGGAAGGTCAATTAGAGAAAATTAGGTCTTTTTTTTTTTGCAATAAATTGTGTAGTACATGAGGTCAGTTGGTAGACTATTTTGAAAATGATGTTGTTTGTACAAGAAGGGTCTCAATGGATAAATGGTAGCTTCAAATTGATAATGTATCCACTTGCAAGGATCTAATCATAGCTCGTACAACACCTTGGAACCAAGAAGACAATCAAGTTCAATTAATTGGTGAGGATTTTTTTTTGGATAAATGGGATCAAACCCATAATGTCTTAATTTAAAATAATAGAAATACATAGTAGAGAGATGATATAGATAGTGAAAAAGTTTACAAACATGTTAAAACAAAGTTACAAAATAGGGATGATATGTGTCAGTACAACATTCCACCCAAATGATTACTTTTGAAAAGAGAACTCCCCCAACAATCCATCACAATAGGAGTTGCTAGAATGAGTGTTGCTATTTTCAATGCTCAAGTCTTCATCATAGGTAGGATAAATGGATTTGAGCACCTTCAATATTGCGATAGTAATAGGGGGAGGTTTCTTGAGATGAACACAAAATTTCTTGGACCTAGCATTCACATTTTGAAGAGGATTTTGATTGACCTATTAACTATAAGTAAAAATTTAGCATTTATGTATGAAAAGGGGCAATCAATTTTCAAGTTTGTTTGCATGAGATTAAAAATACACTTAACCTTTGAGAATGTTTGAAGAATAAATATTTGAAAAATTGCCACCAATAAACAATTATCCATAAAGAGGGTTGTAATCAAAGATGTATTAAATTATCATATGTGATAACATACTTGTACATCAAAAGAAAAATATAAGAGAGTAATCACGCTATATATACTAGGAGACTTCCAACATATAATATCTTTCCTCCCTATCAAGTTTGATATTGCATAAGATGCACTCTCACTCAACAAACATAGTACATGTCTTTCGATACACCAACCCTACTAAAATGCCCCCAAAGAACCAAGTGCAAAGAAATAAAAGAACTACCTCACAAAAATGTTCACTTTAGCAATCATTCATCAAGCACAAATAATCACGTGCACAAGTATGTGAGTAAGATATCCTAGTATTGCACTAGGGGATTTTATGCTATATGTAATGCATCAAGCCACACACTTACAAGATTAATATATAAAATATGGTTTAAAATTTAGTTTTTCTAAATAAAGAGTGTGATATTAAGTAAAAAAGTTCAAGACTAATTTTTTTTGAAGGTGTCACAACAACATGTGATGACACATGTGACACAAATACCAATGTGCAAATCTTAGCTACACAAGTTAAAGACTTAAAAATTAAGGAATAATGCAAAATATTTATAATGTTAAATGAATTTATAGCTTAATGAGGAAATCTTTGATTCAAGCTTAAATAATAAATGTAATATACATGTCAAATTGAGATAACACAAGATTTCAAAAAATAAAAAATCAAGTGAGAATAATCAAACATTACAATATATACTTTCAAAGTCTCAATAAACTATTCTAGGACATCAAACCTCTCCAATCCATCCTCCATGTATCCAATAATTGATGAAAACTTATCATTGCATGCTTCATGAATGAACTTCTTTGGATAAGACTCCATATAATAATACTCTACTCACCCAGCCAACCCTAACCATTAATTTTAATTAATTGAACTATATACTCAAACTCACACAAATATAACTAAGTTGTAAGATGAAACCATGTAATTCAAAACCACATGTAGATCAAATCATTGACCCCACACTTACCTTTTTATATAAATGTTGAATATATTTCCCAATTTATTTTGTTAAACACAATGGGATATTGCAAGAGGGTGCTTGAATTGATATCTTAATAGAACCTTTAAACATTTCACCACGTCTTATGTTTAAACCCTTACATCACATATTTGGATCAATGATGCATAATTGAAATAATAAATAATACCACACAATTAAACAAGAGAACATTAGATTTATGTGGAAATCCCAATAAGGGAAAAAACAAGATAAAAAATCTTATAGTATAAAATAGGAGTACAACTTTGTTTTAGCAAATCAATCCAAGAAGGAAACAACTCCTTAAAATGTCAATTTTATGGCTAAAATTAATGAAAGTTTGCTACACCTTGAGAATGATAACAAAATCATAAGGAGGTTACAACCTCAAAATTTCATGAAAATGTATTAGGCTTCCACAACAATACAAACATGTGATCAACAACCTTATTCTCAATTCAACAGGCACACTTTTGGGCTTATTCAAATGTAGATACCTCTAGCTCACTTCTTCTAGTATGCATTAAGAATATATTTGCATCCTTCTTAACACCAAAAAAAATCACACAACTTCGCATCCTTGCAACTAATTTGATCTTTAATTTATATCCTCTATGAGAACCAACAACCTTCTTTGAGTTGTCCTAGATGAAACATATAGACATGAAATATGCATTCGCCAGATAGGTTGGCTCTAAATACTTCCACGGTGGAAGTGAAGTAAATATGGATCAAGGGAAGAGATAGGTAGGATTGAAAATATTCAAAATTGATTACATACATCTCCACATGGGGAAAACCATTAAAGGATTGGTGCAAATATCCTAGTTAGCTCAAAACACGATTAGTTTTTTATCCAAATGTTCCAGTCAACAAATAGTATCCAAAAAATTATGAATCATTTTTCAATGTAAATAATAATATCGTATGACATTCAACTACATTATTGCAAAATTATTTGACACTACCACATTCATTTGAGTTAACAAGTCAAATAATCTTGAGATATAACAATTAGATAGATTCTTGAGATACACTTGAGCATCTTAAACTTGAGGAGAAGTAATATAAAAACAATATGATTAAGCCCTTAAAATGGAAAAAATATATATTGAAATGACAAAATGTGTGGACCATTCTTTATAACCATCCACATGGGTAAGAATATTGTCCTTACTCAAAAAACCTAAAAACATATATCTTAGCATGTGTGATATAAAATGAGAAACATAGAGACTATACATTATCCATTTTCTATCTTTTAAACCAAGAAACCATAACTTCAAATGTACAGAAATGTGATACAATTCACTTGTTGCTCCTCTCCTAGTTGTCCTTGATGTCAAAAGCACTAATAGGATTACTTAATCAGATTCACTTAATCAGTTATATATGGTGTTTATATTGATTGGTTCAATTCATGTAGATTGGTTTAGTTCATGTATATTGAGATTATGACATCAGTGTTTATACATGGGAACCTTATTGCACTTATGATTTGGATTCGGTTTGAGATCAATCTATTTCTTATTGCATCTTGATTAGTGCCTATAATTGCATCATTCAATGAATCACAATGAATATCATGGATACATTACTTGTTTTTGAACAGTTTGTATAACAATGATTAGATGATATATTAGTGGGTACAACTGATAAAATTATTTATCATATTCATTATGTTTATATTGATAGGGTTGGTTATTTTTGTAATACCTAAAATCGGGCTAATAGAACCTAAGGCCCTATTTTTCCTAATTAGGAATAATCCCCTGATTATGTTAATGTGAACCTTGATTATTAACATAATTCAATAATTTTGATAAAATCAATAAACTTCATAAATCAAGCATTAATCATCAATAATTGATCAAAAATTACATTGATTACCTCTAAGCCCAATTAATTAAATCATTCCCATTAAATGCATGGATAGAATAATTAATTAAAATAAATTAATAAAAGGCTCAAAATTATATGTCACCTCTCAAGGGACAACAAAGAAAAACTCAACCAATGAGAGGAGAATCACATGGATCAAGCCTAGATGCATCTCAACCACTCTTTCCTAGATGCATCTCAATCGTCCAATTTGATGGAGTTCTATAAAAGAAAGATTTTCAAACCTCAAAAGATATAGTTAATTGCATTTACATCTACATGCTACAAAATTGAATTCTTAGCTAATTATAGAACATTTCATTTTCATAGCAATTGTGAAGGAATTAATGGTTTTCTTTGATAATTCATGGTTTTTAGCTTTCATAGATTAGAATCTCTCATTCTAGTATTGTTGGAAATTGCAATTGAAACAATTGTTATATTGTCATTGATGTCAAACCTTAACTAGTAAGATAGTTTCTATTTAGGATAGTACCATATCTTTTGATTGATGAAGACGATTTGGGAAAGGAGATAACAAGAGAACCTAAGGAAAGGTTGATTTATTTGATACTTCAATAGGTACTTGATTAGTTGGCACATTGACAAGGTAATGAATTGCTTATCTAAGTAAGAAGAAAGACTAAAATTTTAGGCTTAACTAAGCACCAGTATATGCCAAGTAAATCTAGTGTTGACCAAAAATCAGTAAATATCAAGCAACGGGAAATTACCGAGTAAAGACAGTGTTTGTCAAGGAAGACAGTTTGTAGAGATGACCGAGATACACAGTGATGACCGATATAATGAACACAATATTGACCTATATGCACCCTAAAATGGTCGCCTAGACTTTGGGCCCCCATTCAGCAATTTATCAAATCCCTGAATCAGTATTTTCAAAAATCAATATTTTTCAAATATATCAATTTCCTTGATCAAATCCTATGTTATCATTTATTTGATTATTCCTTGGGCTAACCATTTTATCCTAAAGTCTTTATTTATTAAAAGGAATATTTCCTCCCCTTTTAATAAATAAAAAGCCCCCACTTTTCTTCTTATCCTAAGTTGCACAAATAAAGCATTATTCTTATTTTATAAAAAGAAGAAAAGTACTTTTTGTCTCATATGGACACAAAAGTCAACTCTTATTTTCTCATTGGAGGATATTTGTGCACATGGATTGCTCCTCTTTGATGCTCCACCGTTGATTAAATTGTTTTCCTATTAATCTCCATCATTCGTTGATCCTCATTTCCTATAAAAGAAGAGCTCTCTTCCTCATTTTCATATGCATTTTTGAATACTAATGTTATGTTGGAGGTTTTCTAGGTCACTTTGGAGCTTTTGAAGATTTGGAGCATTCTTGGCTTACATTTTACATGCTTTCATAGTTTATCTCTTGCATTCTAGTTCCATTATCATGGCATTCATAGTATAGATTTCCTTTATGCTTTAGATTACTTCATCTAGTCTAATTAGGAAGGATTTGTAACACTTGCATCTTTCCTTTCATAGTTTAGTTTGTACTATCATTTCCATAGCTTAGCTTGCACCTCTCATTTCTATCTTTCATATTCATCTTAATCTAGTTTGCATTTGCATTTCATAGTGATTCTTGGGGATATTGGCATTCTTGCCCTTGTCTTCATTTGAATCTCTCATTGTGTGGTTGACTAGCAAGGTCATTAGCTTAATAGCTCTAACTAAGAGCAAATTTTAAATAATCTTGCAACTCCATACATAGAGAGATCTAGGTCACTTTCTAAGGTTTCTTATTCATGGATTCTGTTGGGTATCCTAAAAATTTTTCGAGGTTTGTGTCCAATTCCTGGTTTAAGTCTCCATGCGAGTGTTATACCTGGACTAGGGTTTGTAAAGTGTCGTGAAAATGGTTTTTGACATGTTCAGAAAAACCCTTACCCTAGGTCTTGTCTTTCCAAATGTTTCCATCTCGTTTCTAAACTTCATGTGGTCCTCTTGTTTCTTTTCTTGGTTGCCTTTAAGTCACTTAAGTTGCTATTAGTGCATGTGCTTATTTGCCCCAAGTGTTCACCGAATCGGGAAGTGTCTTATCAAATTTCAAAACAATCTGGCGATTCAGCGAATGAGTCATGTTCATGTTCACTATTAATATCAGTCGCCAGTTCTCTAGATCTTCTAGCGGTTATCCCAAACATCTAGCGAATTGGTGAATGCATTAAAGCCACGCTTTTTTATTACTTTGTTCGCTAAGTCTCCAAGTGCTTCGGCGGTTTCATTTTCCTTTCCGAGAACTAGCGAATGATGGTTATCTCCAGTTCTCGCAATCTTTGGCGGTCTTGTGAAACAATCTAGCGATTCAGCGAACACTTTGTTCGCTTATTCTCAGAATCTGGCGGTCAAGGGTAGTGTCAACTAGAGAACTAGCGAATACCGTGGATTGTTTTCATGATCAACGGCCCTATTTTAATCTCAAAATATCTGTGGGTCCTGCATATTTGATCTAGTGAATGAGCGACTAAATACTTATAGTGCTATCCTCTAAATTTGGCGGTTCTGATGGTTTGCCCAAAAGATTTCAGTGGAGATAAGTTTTCTCACATTCGCTTATTCTCAGAATAAGTTGGTGACATGCTAAATAATTTAGCGATTCAGCGAAGCCAGTGGTCGCCAGTTCTCTTAATAAAAGGATAAAGGTTAAAACAATCTGGCGAATAAGCGAATCAATGGATGATAAGTTTTAAGGCTTCAGTCGCTTATTCTCGAAATAAAATTTTCAATGATATGAAGTATTTGGAGAACTAGCGAATGCTCTTTGTTCGCTGATTCTCGAAATTAAATGGTTAAGGGTTTTGTTATTCAGAGAACTAGCGATAGCCATCGATTAATGAAGATCAACGGTCAATCTGGAATCCTAAGTATAAAGTGATGATTAAGGAAAGATTCAGCGAATCAGAGATTAAAGGGGTTCGCCAGTTCTCCAGACAGTCAAGTGGTTAAGTATATCTTTAAGCGAATGCGCGAACCCTTTGTTCGCTAGATCTCCAGGAAAATTGACCGTCAGTCATAATATTAAGAGAATGGGAGGTGGCTTTGTTCACTGGTTCACCGAATGGTAATTGCAGTTAACTGTTTAAGTGGAAGCCCTTTGTTCGCTCATTCGTGAAATGCATGGATGGTTAAGGATGGGATTCCGAGAACCCGCGAAGCTAGTAGTCGCTAGTTCTCCAAATTTGAACTAGGATTAAACAGGGATTCAGAGAACCAGCGAAGCCAGTGGTCGCCAGTTCTCCAGTTGCTAGCTAGGGTTAGCATTATATTCAGCGACTAAGAGAAGCCAATAGTCGCTGATTCGCTAAATGGGCTCAGATGGAAAAGGTCATAAAGGGAAAAGAAAAAGAACCGTTGCCACATAGATAAAGTACTTTGTCGATTTGGACATGAAACCAGTAAGCCATCAAATCAGCTTCAAGAAGAAAGATTGCATGACGCAAATAGTTTTAAAAGTACAGAATCATGATCATTGCCTCTTCACCTTGTTTTCAAGTAGTTTAATCTATCTATCAACATCCGGACATGGCGAGCTCAAAATTTGAAATCTGAGGGTACATGAAATTGAATATGGGATCAATTAAGGAGATTTGCATTAACTATGGTAGTTGCACACCTTGGATTCATATCGATAAATAAGTTGAAGCTCATTGTTTATTTGTTCAGTCTCAGTTGTCAAGAGTTTCTGTTTGTCCAGAGAATTTCTGAGCATAAAGCATTTGAGATACAGAGAATTGAAGGTGTTTCTGTAGCAAGGATGAGTCAACTTGAGAAGAGTGCAGCGTCTTCCAGTAGTGAGGCCAAGTCCAAAACTGGTGAGGACAGGAATAAGCCAAATTTTTCAAATGAATTCCTGAAACTGTTGCCGGGCTCCAGTCAGAACAAGAGGGCTACTGATGACGTGTTTGAAGATCTTTTGGAACGGTGTACAGACCCAATCACTCCGGAATTCTCAGGTTACACTATTTTCAACTTCTTTTACAGCAATAAAAATAAGCATGTTCCTGTCTGTAATGGTTGGGTGTTAGGATTAGGAAAAATGGTTGTCCCTAACGTTTTCCTAGATATTGATTTAATTGTTGCCCTAGCCAGAAGTTATGACCCTATCTCAAGGACAATTAGAAAAGAAGACCAATCACCCTTAGTTACTCTTGATAGGGGATCTTTTATGAAAGCTTTTGGTCTATACACGTCCTTTTCAACTGAGATTGATTTGAACAAAGAAAAGGCAAGATACAGAAGCAATATAGGGTCAGTAAAAGACCAATTGGTTAAACATATGCCAAAACAGGATAAATATATAGCCCCCCTTCCTGCTAACATGAATGCCCCATACCAGTTCAAATCCCTCCATCATTATATGAGATATACTTGCTATGCATTATGTAGAGTTTTGGGAATTGATGGGAATGCAAAATTTTTACCAGCTGACTTGCTGATGATTATCTTGGATATTCAAAATCCTTTGGTAAACACTGACTATGATTACATTCAGTATGTGATTGATAGGATGCATCAAGGGCTGATGTCTGTCAAAGAAAGTAAAAGTCCTATTGAGTTCATGCATTATTCTCTATTAATGCATTTGATTCTATTTTTCAACATCAACAGTTTTGATGTAAACATGTTAAAACCAAGGTTCACTTTCAAGGATCAGCACAATCCAATGCAGTTGTGGGTGAGGATATGGAATTCTACCTCCAATGAAGCAGATTTTTGTGTTTTTCAGAATTTCGTTGTCTTTCCAATTATCAGGATGCTAGGCATAAATGTCACCAGGCTATCTCCTAGAGTCCTTAGGCTTTTAAGACCACTGCAGTATGTGGATAAGTGGGATGGAAATCATAATTGGGGTGATTTCTACTTAGGAGATAATTCCACAATTATCAGAGTTTATGGTTGTCCCCAACCCCCACATTTATTACCAAAGTATGTGCCTCCGAGATTGGCTTGTTTGGAATTTGTTTGGCAATTGATGTGTACAGATAAAGAGCTTCTGGCCCCCCACAGAAAGGGTACATTCACACCCAGGCAATTCAGGGTAGGTGACTTCCTGATAGGAAAGAGGGCTTTTCCTCAGATTAGTGCATGGCTACAACAATTCAAAATGGTTACTGGTGCTTGTAGGCACATAGATCCTGAGGACTTCATCAAGATTGCCAGGATGACTTACATCCCAAACATTGGTGTGATCAAAGAGCATGAGGGTTTAGATGAAGAAGATGTGATTAGAAATGTTTTAGATGAAGATGAGGTTAAGAGGAGATGGTACAAATTCTTTGATTTAGTAGATTTGTCCAACCAATTGAAAGCATCTCAGATTCCTTTTGAGGGTTTTTTCCCCGATCTTCCTTATTTGAAGAAGATTGATGGGATGATTGAAAAATATGATACCCTGGCAAATCAATTGGAAGGCTTGATTGATCAGAATAAGCCAGAGAAGAAGAAAAAGAAAGATTATTCATCTTCTGATGAGGAAGAATTCACTGATGAGTCACAAGAAGAAGATAGTCCTCCACAGGTTGAGGGACCACCAGTTGTTGATCTCACTCAAGATCAACCAGAAATACAGGATATCTCAGAACCACCATTGAAGAAACAGAGGCTTGAGGAAGGTGAACCTTCAAGGCGTGAGAAACAAAGAAGGGAAATTGACAGAGCATCTGCTCTTGTACCAGGTGATAGGCCATATCATCATCAATTGAGGAAAGCAATAAGAGCAGGCAAGAAAATAGCCATTGAGAAAGAAAGCAGAGAAAAGTCCTTATGGTTGGAGAAGGATATTAGAGAGGTTTATCAAGAGGAATTCTTGAGTGATGATCAATTCATTAAGACTGATGAGTTCAAGAGTTTTCTCATTTGGAACAAGCAGCAAGAAGTAAAGAAAGCTCTGCCTGAAGGTATGGAGCCAAGTGAAGAGACTTTGAGAGCTCTTGCTTCATATGATCCTAGCCTTGATCCTATAACAGTGGACGAAGCCAGAGAATTGGTTAAATCAAGTGGAATGTTGTTAACCCCAGGATGGGATCTGACTTCTGTATTCCTCATTGATCAATTGAGAAAGCAACCAGAGGGTAGCCTATCATATGAGGTTCACATTGGTGACATGATAAGAGGAAGTGGCTATGACCCTAAGTCCCAAGCTGTTGCAATGTGGTCTATGGCCCCCAAAACCCAAAAGCCATCCCTATTGAGTATAGAGGATAAGATGGAGGGGAATAAAATTATATGGACTATATAAAATACAACAGACCTTGAAGTCTCCAAGGCAGTAACTCATTGGGCTAATCTGAATGAAGCCAAGACAGCTCAGCTGTCAGAAAGATATGCCAAATTGTTTGAAAGTTCAAGCATGGTAGCCAAGGACAGAGATTTGAAAATGATGAGGATCAAACAATTGGAAGATGAGCTGGCAGAAATAAAGGTCAAACTTGAGGAAGCCTCAAAAATAATTCCTCCTCCTCCTCTGCAAGTTGAGGTACCTGTTCAGATAAGTCTGGAAGCACCTGAGGGACCTGCTAAAGACTTGGAAAAGGTGAAATTGGATGCATCCCTGGACACTATAGCCAAAATAGTGCAGTACAGGCAAGACAAAATAAAGGACAAGATGGATGCAGTTCATAAATCAGTCACCATATTACATCAGACCAATCAAAAGGTGAATGACTATTTAGCCACCTTGGAGCCACTCTATAGTATTTGGTCTGGGAGGAATTTTTTGTTTGATAAGCTTGACAGTTTACAAGAACACAGGCCTGATATCCCAAAAGTAGTGACTGATGTATTTCAAAGGATTGGCCTAATAAGTGCAGCGTCAAAGTTTTTCAAAGGAAAGTCAAACCAAATAAAGGCTAGGTTAGCCATGTTTGATAAAGATTACAGCAAGTATTTGCCCCTGGTATATGATGACAATGGAAATGTGGTCAAGCTGGAAGATTGGAAGTTGTCAATGGGTCAGTTGGTAATCAATCAAGATGCCTTCCTAAAAGATAATAAGGCTTTGGATGTGGAAAGAACTAACAATATAATTGATAATTTATTCAAAGTTGAAAGTGACTGTATTAAGTTTGTAGCAGAAGTTAAAAATGTGACTGATTCTACATGGGAACAGCAAGTCAACTTATTATAGGAGCTGCAGAGTTACGACTGGCCATCTGATGATGATGTGGCAGCTTGGGAAAAGCTAATAACAAAGAAGAAGAAGAAATCAGTTATCCAGCTGACAGAGGAGGAAGAAGAATAGATTGCACTTGGCACCTGATCCAGAATTTGAGGGAGAGAGTGTTCAAACAGAGAATGATGTAAATTAGCTTGTAATGGCGGTCATCATTCATATGACAAACTTGGTAACTGCTCTGAAAATATCTACAAACAAAGGTACCAGCTGCAGAAGTTGTTCAGAATTGAAAAAATACGCCTTGCTGTCTTTATTAAATATCTTTCTGTTTGTATTTTCTTTTGTTTTCTAGTGCAAATTTCTATCAGCCATTTGAAGCTTCTTGCATCCTTTCGAGGATTCCAGGATGGTTGATTAGTATAAATAGTCAGTTTCTATTGAAGATAGAGGTGGGAAAATATTTTTGTAAAGGAGAGGTCCGGAATATAGAACCTTATTTTCTTGAAATCAAGGAAGACTGTATCAATGCATTTGATCAATTAATACAAATACACTGGAGTTTTGTTACTATCATTTGATTGTCTTTACATGTGGAGTGTTTTAATTTCTTTATGTATTTAGATTGTAAGACAGTTTAAATACATCTTTCACAAGGTGAATGTAGGGGTTGACCTTAAGTTTCTTTCAAGGAAAGAGTAAAATCTTAGGGGAGGTCTCTGGGAATTGAATATCTATATGTGGATTTGATGACAAGTGTAGGAATGGAAACAATGATATGTTAGGCATGTTATTTGAGTTTCATTGTATTCGTTTTAATAGATATATGTGAAGGTAGAGTTCGACTCTGATGCCCAATGGATAAGGGACTGGTTTTAGATCCATTTACATTGGTTTACCATCCAAGATATAATTGATTGAAATTTTACTTTATATGCATAATTTCCAGACTTGAGATATTTTATAACAAGTTCATAAATATGTATTTCAATGCTTTGAAGAAGCAATAAATGAGGTTAACCCTTCCCTGAGTTTAACTCTAAAAGGAAGAAGGATGAGTATCCTTAAGCCATTGTGTCATGTTTCTGTTTTTATAATCTATATCATGATGTTGTGTATCAGGATAATTTGGGTTATACTCAGAGTTTTAGCAACTTATTGAGTTGGATTTTGAAGGCAGTAACAAAGCAGTGAAGGAGCAAGTTCTCAATTCAGAGCTCAGTTGAACATTGAATTGATAGAGGTACACCCGCCTGAGTATATATTACTCAAAGAGAAGAAGGTCTTAACCTTAATACCTTAGTAGTTTGTAACTTGCTAGGTTATAGCCATTGGGATTATTTGAGTAATTGATTAATCTACAGGTTCAAACACTAACAGATTCCCTTGGATATAATGACTTAGAGAAGTGCACTATTTAGTGTGTACATTTTTGGCGCCCACCATGGGGTAGAGCATTATTGTTTTGTCCTTAATTTGTTGCATTTCCGTTAATTTTTCATCAATTTTTAGCTTCATTTTTGGCTCTCTATTTTTTTCAGTCTCAAATTATCATGTGATAGTTTGCCAATATCGCGCGATAGTTTTTGTATGGTGGTGTATGATACTTTACCAGTTAAAGTATCACTCTGTTTGAGACATTTTGTCACACTATTTGGAACATTCTGTTGCCTGTAGGTACAGTAAAGTATCACCCAAAAATATATTATCACCCCAGTATACTATAAAGTATCGCACGATATTTTTGGTGACTGTACTGTCACCTGTACCCAGCAGTGAGTTGTTTCTTGGTCATTTCTTGATGATTTTTTATCTAATTAGCCTATTGGTTTAGTTTGTTGTGGTTAGTCAGATTTAATTTGCAGATTTCACTTAGATTTTGGTTTTGCTAACCTTGTGGGGCTAACAAGTTGTGCTTTTAGGTGCTCTCATTGTTTGAAGTATTTTTCCAAAAGAACACATGTCAAAGCTCCAAATGCTAAAGGGCTACTAACAGTTTTTGTAGGGCTGCCCAAAAGCATAAAAACAAAAAAAAGTCCTTGTTATTTATTTCATTTCAAAGTGTGGCAATTACTAGTTGTTTCATTTCATAAGAACATAATATCTGTTGTAGGAATTCTTGGGTGGTAGGAGAAGTATGCTCTTCACCCTTGTGGTGAACCAGAAAATCTTGACCCATCTTTGGATTTTGAAAGCGAGAGGGTAATTGAACTCTTTTTGGTGTGTTTGGGAAAAACTTTGAGATAGGTGAGTATGCTCTTCACCCTTGTGGTGAAACAAAAACCTTGAACCTCACAAGTCAATCCACTTTTTGTTTAGTTCTTAGAATCCTTTAGCGGGCCTGCTCTTGAGCAATCAAGAGGAATGACCCAAGTGGGGACAAGCCTTTTTCCAACTATTCTGACCCACTATAAACTCAAGGCTATCAAGGACACAAAACCTTGGTAGATGTAGTGCTTGTATTCACTTGATGTGAGTACTTGTGGGATTGTGACCATGAGAAAAGTGTTGAGCAAGAATTCTTAAGGGACTCTTGTGGCCGTGAGGTCCATTACTTACCGCAAGGTAAGGAGTCCCTTTGGGGAGAAAGAGGGGTACTATGAATGGAAGCCCTTATTAAGAACCATTAGATAGAAACCACCTTATTTTGCCTCTTAGCTTCTTGGTGCAAGGATTGATCCAAGTGGAATAACCCGGATCACCCCAAGATTACTCACCATCTATGTTCCTTTGGTTGTGTCTTTGGCACTTCCATGACAAAGCCAATATCTATTGTGGGCAACCACTTTGTGTGAGGCAATGGAGCATCAAGTGTGGGCCAAGTTGTTAAGTATTGAGCCTTTTTCCTTCTAGGTAGCAAGTGCTTGAAGTGTTCTCGTTGTGATATACCCATGTAAACGTTCTTGCATATTCAACATCACGGTAGTACTCATAGGATTTTTCAATTTTGATATCACAATTGATTGTCTTAGCAAGGTTTCTTTTGCCCTTGTTTCAAGTGTTTTTAGACATTTTTTGATCCCATACTATTTGCAAACTTGTCCATTTACTACTGTAACTATGATTGAAATTGAAAAAACCAACCTTCAACTTGAAATATTGATCAAATTGCCTTAAAAACTGAGATTTTGACACTCACTGGTCGAAGAGTCATACAACACTGAACAGTTATCGCTCTTTGTTCTGAGAAATATCACGCGATAGTTCATTCCTGCAGGACTATCACCCCACCTACTTGGAAAATATTGCCCGGGCTTATTGGCAATTGTCACCCTACTTGTGGCAAAATATCGCCTGGTTATAAATTATCGCCCTGTTTGCCTGGAAAGTATCGCTCAGAGTCTTTTTGCAGCCTGTCTGATTTCTGCAATTTTCAGTCTTTCCTTCATTGACCATATCTTAGTAGGTTTTGTATTATGTCGTTAGAAGCCTGTTTTCACCTTAGGTTCTTGGTTCTAGACATCTTGAGTTAGTAATTCTTGACTTCACCAAAGATCTTTCTTGTCATTGATAAGTTAGGAATTATCCTTATTGACAAAGTTCACCTTTAGATTCTTTGATTGCACACTTGGAGAGTTTGAGTACTCTTTTGTCCAAATTCACTTTCATATAAATTGAATTTCAATATATTGGGTAAATCATCCTCCTGATCCATATGTGCTAGGATACTAAAATCCTTTTATTATGCACCACTATTGTAGTGTTGATTTATACCTTTTCTCATTTTTCAATTTCACAATTTCTCTTTTGGACAATTAAATATTTTCACTATCCTAGTTTGACAATTAACAATTCATAAGGTCATCTTCTCACTAAGGGTCTTTTCTTTCATGCTGGTTACAACAAGATACCAAGTGGACCAAGGAAAATGACCTCAAGTAGTTTTTGAACAATTACATTTAGTCCAAACTTGTCAAAAGTGAAAGGGGAAGGAATCCATCTTTGATCAATCTCCTAGGAGTGCTTCAAAAGTTTGGTTTGAGCCTAAGAGTAGCCTTAGTCAGTTGAGTACTTCTTTACCATCCTCTCAATCAAATATGGACATGAGCTACACTTTGACTAGGAGACAAAGAGAAGCAATGGATCAAACTCTTGATGACATTTTCTAGAGACATAGGGGTAACATGTCATTCGATGATGACAACCAACCTGAATCACCCCCTATTAAGTCAAGATATCTCGATGCTCATCAACGAGCTGAAAGACACTATGCACATGCTCACCAAGATGCACGGTCACAATAGGAAGACCAAAACAACCAATCTTATGATGCTCATGTGAATGCAGCTAACTTGTTCAATCATTCATGGCCAAGCTCTCCGCTAAAAACAACCTCAAGATATACAAGTGAGAGGCTAAAAAGAATTGAGAGAGAAAAACAAGCCTTCTTGAATGAACAAGCTACAAAAGAAGAAAAATTAAGGCTCCTATAGGAGGAACAACGAGCCTTGTTGGACATAGAGAGAAGGGCCGCACAAGAAGAACAAGATAGGATCTTAGCTCAACAACTTAATGCCCAATTCAACAACTCTCCTCCCTCTACTCCCTCAAGAACCCCAAGAAGTAGAAGGTGGTCAAGGACTCCTTCAAGATCTCCTAGTCCTAGAGGAAGAATAATTTCACAACATAGGAGAAGAACACCTCCTAGGAACTCAAGACAACCCTCCCAACGAGCTCATCATGGATCTCAACATGGAGGAAGTAGTACAAGTTTTGATGATCAAGATTTTATGAGAATGCAACAAGAACCACTATTCCAACAATATGTGGAAAAGTACCTTGATCAAAATAAGGATAAGTTCCTAGAGAACTTGATTAACAAAAGTGTGAGGGTTCCTTATAATTTTGATGTGGATAGGAGAATCAAGAAACAGAGCCCCTCACAAGAAGAAGAAATTAAGAAAATCAAGAAAATGATGGAGAAAATGATGGCTCCCAAGAGTTCCTTCAACCTTGACTCTATTTGTCCCAATCCTTTTGATAGGAGTGTGAGCATGAAGGATTTTCCTAGAAAAGTTTAATTTCCCCAATATGACAAATATGATGATAATGGTGACCCACATGATCATGTGCGTCAATTTTATACCATGAGTTTTGAATTTCACCATGAAGATTCCTATCTGATGATATTATTCCCAAGGATTCTAAAAGGCCAACCTATGGAGTGGTTTACCAACATAACCCCTCCAGTCAAAACTTTTAAAGAACTGGTCCACATATTTGTGCAACATTTTGCCTACAACTTATCAAGATCAGTCACCATGCTTGATTTGTGCAATTTAAAGAAAAATCATGGGGAATCCTTTGTTACATTCTTACAAAGGTGGAGACGATTGTTCTCTCGGTATTCTTGGACAATTCCATAACATGAGAGAATTGATATCATTGTGAGCAATTTAGTACCTGAGATGTGGTATGAGGTTCGGAAGGTGGTCTTTGATTCATTCGACACCATGTTTGAAACCGCATGTAGAATACAGGATGTCTTAAAAGAGCAAGGTATTTTGACTAAACAAAATAATAACAATAGTCAAAATAATAAGAACTCACATAAGGACAAAAGCAAGAACTCACACTGGAATAAAAATAAACAAGTAGTCAATGACAGAGTTGTTGACTCTTCTCAACCAAAGGACCATGGCATCCTTCATCTATTCAGTGTGGTTCAAGCTATGAAGCTTAATGCATCCTCTAACCAACAAGAGCATAAACAAAGATATCAAGACAAACCCAAAAAGGAAAAGCGGCAATTCTCTAAGCTTGGGGACTCTTATGAGGATGTTTTTAAAATGCTTATTGATAACAATCTTGCACAACCACAAGATCCAGCAAAATTTCGCATACCTGACATTAAGCCATATTGGTGGAATGAGAAAACTTACTGCATATTTCATAATGGCATTGGACATGACATAGAACACTGCTGGAAACTTAAACATCTCATTCAAGATCTTATTGAAAATGGAAAACTTGAGATTAATGGATTGAAAACCAATGCAGATCACAAAGCATTTAAGGAACCTTTTCCTAAATATGATAAGGGGGAAACCTCTAAACCCAAAGATGGAAAAGCTGCAATCAACTACACCTATACATCTACAGAGAATGTTATCAATATGCTTGAAGTTGTGGATGAAAATATCAACATGATGCGAAACAAAGATTCTTATAGTCATTATGTGGACTCTCCTATATTTGATAAAGAACCTGTGGTGGTGCTTAGAGGTCCTCACTCTCAAAGGTCATCCCAAGCTCTTAATGCTATCACCAGAAGCCAATGTCAAGGTCATGTGATCATTCAAGGTCCTAATTCCAACCAATCTAGCAAACCAAAGCAAGTGACATCCAAGAATGTCACCACCAAGTCAACAGTCAATCCTGAAATGAGCTACAATCTTGTTGATCAGTTACAAAGAATGCTAGCTCAAATCTCAAAATCTGAGCTCTTAGAATTGTCTCCAAGACATAAGCATGTCCTTGAGGATGCCTTGTGTACAGCCAATGTCCCCAACAACATAGAGGTTGACCAATTCCAAAACATGGTTAACCACCTTGCTAGCCCACACTAGCTCACATTCTCAGAAGAAGATGACAAAGCCTTGAGTCATCCACATAATCTTGCCCTTCATATTGAAGTCATGATTCACAAGACCCGTGTCAGACGTGTGTTGATTGATGGGGGTGTTGGGCTCAATATTTGTTCCCTGAGTTTGTTGAAAATATTGGGTTACTCAAATCAAGTTATTGATACTCGCAAGAAAATAACCATCAAAGCCTATGATGAGGTAGAGAGAAGCTCCAAAGGCTTGGTCATCCTTCCTGTCAGGATTGGCCCCGTTGAAAAGGACATTTTGTTCCAAATTGTTGATTCTGGTCCTTTAGCTTATAATATTCTACTTGGTAGACCATGGATCCATGACACACAAGCGGTGTCGTCCACCTACCACCAATGTGTCAAGCTCCCCTATAATGGAGTAAAAGTTTGTATACCTGGGGATGGCACATTATCTATTAATTCAATTTCAGTAGGGACCCATGTTCCTCTTAATTGAGAAACAAAAAATTTTGATGCAACTTTGGCATAGTGTCAGAATAAGTTCAAAACCATAGACCTTGGTATGAGGGGTTATCACATTGACTCCTTCACAAAGCTGCTAGTTTTACCTAGGTCCTATGGTAAACCTTCACAAGAGATGCATCCCTCCTCTTCAGCAATGACTCTATTTGATACATTTCTAGAGTCTTCAATACCCATTCAAGATGAAAAAGAGGAAGTAGCTATTAGAGACTGGATTTACAAAGAGGAAAAATACAAGCACAATGAAAATTTCTCTCCATCTCCTAAGGCTTATGGGAGAGGATATACTTTGGTCAAAAATATGAGTTACCCGGGTCATGGTCCTCTCAGTCACAGATTAGATGCTAAGGCTGAACCACTCAATCATGCTCTTTTTGGACGTAGATCTAAGACAACAATTGGCCTAGGTTTTGAAAGTCAGAATAAGAAAGTTACCCCTATCCTAGCTGCGACAGATAGTGATGATGAATATATACCCAATTTTCAAAATCAACAAGATAGGTGTGAAGATTGGGTCCCTTCCACCAATCTCCTTTGGGGAGATTTAAATACTACAGTTGACAATCCAACAATTTCAGACCTAGAACAAGAACAATCCACTATTGAAGATCATGTTGAGGATCCTATTCAATACAAAAATGGCATCCAAGAGGATTTTACCCTTGGTGACATCAAAACTTCTACCTCAAAGCCTAAAAAATATGGTTGGTGTAAGCATCCCAGTTGAGATTCAGATACGAACTCACATGAGTATGAGTGGGAGACTCTTTCTAATTATTCTACAGTTTACATGGACATTGTTGTTGTCCATACATATAGTTCCCAATCCGAGGTAGCTAACGAGTCTAGTGTAGGACTAGAGGATTGGAATCCATGAGTCGCTTTAGTGGACGATGCTTCGCTTAGTAGGATAGGTCCTGATTTGGATACCTTAGAGGGATACTTGACGGATCCTAACTCTGCAATCACCAAAGATGGTACCATTCACATACACAATATTGAACCATTCATTGACCTACCCTTTGCCAATCCTCAATTAATTGATTGGTCTCAGCGCTATCAAGAGCCTCAACTCCTAAATTTTCAAAATGACTATGAGATAGCATGCTACCTAAATGCCCTTGAGCCTATAGTCTCTTCCACCAGTGAACCAACTACAAGCATGATAGAGCTGAATATCAAGTACCTCAGTCACAAAATGAAAAGAAAAGAAAAAAAGAATAATGGTTATGATGGCAAAAACCACTATGTGGTGGTGTCAAAACCCAAAAAAGTAAAAATAAAGGACTTATCCAAAGGTGAAAACCTCTCTAAGGCACCTAAGGATGGAGTACTTGATCATCTCCCAAGTTATTTTTAGGATAGGTCATCAGTGCTCATCGAGCCTACATAGCTAGTTAATCTAAATATAGAAGAGGTTCCACAAATTATCCATTTAACTCATTCTTTATCAACATAAGAAAAAGAGGCATATACCAAGTTCCTACAGAGAAAGAAAATTAACTTTGCTTGGACTTATTCAGACATGCTAGGATTGGACACTAGTCTCATTATACATCACTTATCTATAGCTCCAGGTATCAAACCAGTAAAATAGAAATTGAGGAAGATGCATCCTCACATAGCTCTCCGTGTCAAAGCTGAATTAGAGAAACTCCTTAGTGCAGGATTCATAAGAGCCATTGATTATGTCAAATGGATATCCAATATTGTACCAATTTCAAAACATGACAAGTCCATTCATGTTTGCACAGACTTTAGAGATCTTAATAAAGCATGCCCAAAGGATGATTTTCCACTTCCAAAAATAGACATGATAGTGGACATGACTGCGGGCTATGAGATCTATTCTTTGATGGATGGTTTTTATGGGTATAATCAAATCAAAATAGCTCCTGAAGACTAAGAGAAAATTGCATTCACTTGTGCATGGGGAACCTATTGCTGGAACGTCATGCCATTTGGATTAAAAAATGCTGGAGCTACATATCAAAGAGATATGACTACTATGTGGATGACACCTTGGCAAAATCCAAGAAAAGGGATACACACCTTGCTGATTTGGAAGTAATTCTAGATCGTATGGAACAGTTTCAACTCAAATTAAATCCTAAAAAGTGTGCATTTAGAGTTACCTCTAGAAAAATCTTAGGATTTATCATTTTAGCTAGAGGAATAGAGGTGGACCCAGAAAAAGTTCAAGCAATAATGGATATGCCGCCTCCCACAAACATCAATCAAATGAGGAGTCTTCAAGGATGCCTTTAGTCTATAAGGAGGTTTATTTCACAATTGGCTAATAGAGCTCAACCCTTTAATAAGACTTTTCATAAAGGGATTAAATGTGTCTAGAATGAGGAATGTCAAAAAAGCATGGATCAAATGAAATAGTACTTGGCTAATCCTCCAATCTTAATGCCTCCTATCCCAGGAAAACCACTTATATTATATGTCTCAGCAATAGAATCTTCACTGGGGGCATTATTGGCTCAACTTGATGATACTGGAAAAGAAAAAGTCATATATTATATCAGTCGTACTCTTGTGTCATATGAGGTCAACTACACTAGTATTAAAAAATCTTGCCTAGCGGTGGTGTTTTCTTCTCAAAAGTTACGACATTACATGCTAGCACATATAATACACCTCATTGCAAAAATTGATCCTCTAAAATACTTTCTTGGTAAGGCTACTCTCACGGGTAGACTTGCTAAATGGATGATGATTCTTTCAAAATTTGACATAGAATACGTTGAGCGTAAGGCTATAAAAGGACAAGCCATTGCAGACCAATTGGCTGATTTTCCAATTAGGGATCAAGCACCAATTCAAGTTTAATTTCTAGATGAGCACATAATATACATGACTACAAGAACATGGAAGATGTTCTTTGATGGTTCTTTCATGTAAAATGGTTTAGGTGTAGGAGTGTTGTTTGTTTCACCTCATGGATACACAATTCCTAAGTCCTACAAAATATTGTTCCCATGCACAAATAACATTGTTGAGTATGAGGCCTTAAAAAATGGACTAAAAATGGCTATAGAATAGGGAATCATAGAGCTGCATATCTATGGGGATTTGCAATTGATTATCAACCAAGTTAACAAAGAATACCAAACCAAAGATGAAAAACTGGTACCCTATAAGAAAATGGTTGATTCATTGCGAAGATACTTCACCTTTGTTACATTTCAACAAATCCCTAGAGTAGAGAATAAAGAAGCTGATGCTATGGCTACATTAGCTTCACTTCTTCAGCTAGAACAGCATGAGTCTAGATTTGAATTCCTGGTGGAAGAGCTACATTATCCTATCTATGACTCCCAAGAAAGCCAAGTTGTTTGTGCCCTTATTGGCCATGAATCATCTCACTATGGTGCCATTTATTCATCTCTATGATGGTATTATTCCCAAAACCTTCAATCATTCTGAACGAAGAAACCTAATTCAAAATGCCTCTCACCACACCCTTATCTCTAGTGATCTATATAGGAGGGGTTTAGATGGGACACTTCGTAGGTGTTTAGAAAAGGATGAGTCCAACCAAGTGTTAGTTGACATTCACGAGGGCATTTTTGGAGGACATTCTAATGGTCTTGGCATGGCTTGACGGTTGCTTAGGGTGGGGTACTATTGGCCTACCATGTAGACAGATGCAGTAGCTTTTGCCAAATCTTGTGAAAAGTGTCAAAAACATGGAACCCTGATTCATGCTCTAGGCAGGGAGCTTATTCCTTCTATTTCTCATTGGCCATTTCAACACTAGGCCTTTAACCTTGTTGGGAAGATTCATCCCAACTCATCAGGTGGACATAAATTTATCATTACTGCTACTAATTACTTTACCAAATGGGTAGAAGCTATTCCACTTTTTGTTGCCTTGGGCAAAATGGTTTCTTTGTTCATCTTGAACCATATCATTTGTCGATTTGGTGTGCCTTCAGAGATAATCATTGACAATGGAGGTCAGTTTAAAAACAAGGACCTTAAACATCTCTACAAGAAATTCAAGATAAAATAGCATTGGTCCTCCATTTACTTCCCACAAGGTAATGGGCAAGCAGAGGCTTCGAATAAGACCATTCTCAAAATCCTCCATAGAACAGTTCACAAGAATGGTAGAGATTGGCATCTACAAATAAATCCAGCCTTGTGGGCCTACAGAATGAGAATTTATACTCCAACAGGGGCTACACCTTTTTCCCTCACTTATGGTGCTGAAGCAGTGTTACCTTTAGAGGTAGAGATCCCTTCACTTAGAGTCTCTCTCAAAGGTTTAGTGACAGATGAAGACTATCGTGCCATGAGACTTCAAGAACTGGAACTTCTAAATGAAAAGAAAAAAGCATCTTTTGATCACATGAGAATTTACCAAAAGTGTATGTCCAAAGCGTTCAACAAGAAGGTTCACCCTAGAGAATTTCAAGTGGGGGATCTTGTCTTGTGAGAAAACCCTAAGAACCAACAGCATAGAGAACAAAAAAGGAAGTTTGAACCTAATTGGCTTGGACCATACATTATTACTACTACTTTTGGTACAAGTGCTTACTTACTACCTGATGAAAAGGGAGAGTAGCTCCCTGATCCTATCAATGTGTTGCACCTAAAGAAGTTCTATCCATGATGCCTATTTTGTTTGGGGGCATCCTTTGTACATATCTTATTGATCCTAAAAAAATTCTAAAAAAACTCATAGATGATGTTGAAAAAATCCTAAAAAGCATAAAAAGTCCTAAAAAAATACAAAAAATTAAAAAATTAAAAAAATTAAAAAAGTGCCTTGGTCAAAACTTGGAAATAGGTGCCTTGGTAGCAAAAATACAAAAAAAAATTGAAAAAATCAAAAAATCTCTAAGTGGTGAAAACCTGGAAACAGGCACTACTTGAGGCCTTTGCACCCTTGTTTCTTAG
This sequence comes from Chamaecyparis obtusa, assembly GCA_027943335.1. Taxonomy (NCBI): domain Eukaryota; kingdom Viridiplantae; phylum Streptophyta; class Pinopsida; order Cupressales; family Cupressaceae; genus Chamaecyparis; species Chamaecyparis obtusa. The sequence goes on along the minus strand of BSBK01002646.1, from coordinate 1,492,055 downwards.
CAAGCGTCCTTGACACTTAGCCTTTCTCCATCGTGCCTTGACCTTGTTGCCTTGGTTTGGAATTGGTCTTTTTCTTTGTTTAGGGGGGATAACTGTGTTAGCTTTGGTCTCTAAGATTCGTTGGTCTTTAGGACATCTTGCAAACGGTGTTTTTTAACACCACCCCAAACTATGTTTTTCAACACTACCCTAGAATCAAGTGTTTCTCAACACTTGTCAGATATCCTACCTGTAGCCTAACATGATATGATATTTTCTCACTGGCAACTGTGATACTCAAAGATTGATTCTATGACCTACACACATGCACTTAAACACTTGACTCGCTGAGACTTGTTTGACTTTGTTTTCCTTGTGTGCTGTCTATGTTGATTTCTTTGATGAATGTTCTCTCCCTATGATAGTTTTCGATGATGCATAGCTAGAAGACTGAGGACATGAGGAAATGTTTTATTACTTTTTCTGCTTGTGGGTATATTTTGTTGGTCCTAATTTTCATTAGCATTTATGCTTAATCCACTTGACAACGGACCTATAAGGTATTATCCTTGACTATTTACGCAAGTGCATACTTATAGTCATCTTGACTTTCCTTGTGTCTCGATGTGAGTATAATCTTGCCATATCAAACTTAGGTAATCTCACTGCACTAGTCATCTTGACCTATATGTCTTTGGTGCCTAGGTGGGATTCCCACATTCTATCTGATATAGATCATATTCATATACCCATAGTCATACTAGTGTGTATTGTATGATCTTGCAATGCTACCAATAAAGCTTGATGATGATTATTAGATGTCTATCGGTGTTGTGACCTTGCAAGTCAACCACTTTCATAGTAGTTTGCATTTCTAGGTTCATGTTAGATTAGTTTTGCATCTTGCATATGGAGAGAGCTCTCCTTTCATCTTTTGAGGACCTATTGGTCAACTGCGCTCACCTTTCCTTTTCTCGATCATGTCTTTTTCTCCTTGTCTTTCACATCACATCCTATTCCTGTCATCATAAGGGGTTAATCTTATCATCATATCTATATCCTAAAGAGATCATTTTCAGAAACATGATTCTATATCATACATATGAGAATTAAACATACATCTATGAGAGAGATCATACATGAGCATATAAACATACATTTTGAGCAATATGACAAGACAATATACAAACTAATACATCCATCACAAGTGAGACAAACACATAAGATATATCACAAATCTAGTAAACCTCATATATAAATGTCATGATACAATATACAATATGGGATCCCAAAATTTGGATCAAAGTTTCATGATATGTCTACAACATCTAAACACCTAAGCCCTAGACCTAAGACTTGCTAGCACCATCGTGTGGAGCTGGTGGAGGAGGAGGTGGTGCCAATGTCCTATTTGGTACCATATCAGACATCCCTACCCTCTGAGAGTATGCTGGTGCTCTCTGACCCTCTAGAATAGCTTGAAGATAGAGCCCATGGTAGTACATAGCTCTCCCTGCCTCCCATCAGATCTCTAGTGCGTCTGCTTGTGCCACCCTCTCTTGGTGTGCTATCTCTGCCCTGAGATCCACCAACTGTTGATCTCTCTCTACCCTCAGATCCATCAGCTAGCACTCTCTAATAGCTATAGTGATCCTAAGCTACTGTATCTCTGTCTCTAGAGCCTGAATCCTGGCTCTCGGCTCCTCTCCTCTTGCAGGCTGATCCTACCTAGCCTCTTTCTGTCGGTGAGCTGGTCTCACCACATCCTCAACCTCATTAGCAGAGCTCTATCCCTATGACCATTTCTAGCCACCTAATCAAGAGCCCTCTGATATCTCCCTCACTCTCCCTCTCCCTCTCCCTCCATCCCCTCTGTCCCCATCATCTCCATCATCCCCCTAAGCTCCTGGTTGTGCATCAAGTACCATGAATCAAGGTATTGGAACCCTCCATCGCTCTACTCTGTAGGATGCATCTGCCATGTCTAGGAGATAGTCCCATGGCTCTCTCTGGATCGCACCTGTATCCTATACTGCCTGCTGGTAATCTAGCATTGGCAGCCAACCATGGCCCTCCTCATCCCTGGCTCATGCATACATGGTGGTCTTAGTCGATATCCGTTGCTAGCACCTAAACTACCTCCAAATGCAAGTGATAACAAATCTCTCCATAATCTCTAGGTGCCGACTACCAGTGGTCGGGTGCATAACATATAACTAAGATCATCCTCTACATCACCCCATGGCTCCACTGCCCTGTAAGGTCTCCATACGAATGAGGTAAGCTCATCCAGCACTCTCTTGCAGTATGTCACATCCCTGCTATGAGGCTATGATAAGAACCCTATATACCTATATATGAAGAGATGTCTCCTCTCCCTCAACTGTACCCGTGGGTGCACCACAGTGATGTGCTCCCATGCCCACACCTGTGCTAAGACTGCACCACATGCCTATGTCTTGCTCTCCCTATAGACTATCTCATGTAACTCATGGTACATGTCTGCTAGGATTGCTAGGCCCCATGCCATCCAATGTGGGTGTGCTACTAGATCTACCAACAACCTGCCCCATCCTAGTGGAAAATCCTTCTGACTCCTATCAGTAATAAGGGTCTATGCTATAATGGATGCAACAATGCAAGGTATTGGGAAGTCCCTGCCAAAATCATCCATCAATCGATCCCAGTTGACGTGTCTATCTATAATGGTGACATCCTAGAACATGCCCTGGATGGCCCACCATCCCTCGGTAGCATCCAAATCATAGTATACCTATGTCATCAAAAAATCATGTTAGTTTCTATTATTTGGAAATGTTACATCTATGACTATCTATAAACATGATTATACTTATAGGATCGCCATGGCTAGGCACTTAGAGAATCTGATAGACATCCTCTAGTGTGATTGATGTCTCTCTAGTAGGCATATGGAAGGTGTTGTGCTCACTATGCCATCTCTCAGCTAGCACAGTCAACAACCCTTGGTCCACCCGAATGTAGGGCAACTGTAGCAAGTACCCAAAGCCCATAGCCCTTAGATTTGCCTTGCCTGGATCATCTAGATCTGGGAAAAATCGTAACCCCATCACCTTCGGTGCTCTAATGAGTAGCACTAGAAAGACCTCCTGCAAACCATTAACCCAAGCCAAATGTCAGCACATATCATGATGGATGTCTAAAAATTAGTACAAAACATCTTTAAAAGCAAACATTGTCTAGACCCATGTCATTTTGCTCAAACACACTAAAACATGTCAAATTTTTACACTGGGTGATACTATTTTTTGCTAAAGTATCGTGTGATACTTTCTTTAGTAACAATAAGATACTATCTTTGCATGCAATACTTTGCATAGGATCGTGTGATAGTTCTCCTATTATCATACGATACTGGCTTACATACCCACGTGATACTATATGGACCTACGAAGTATCACGCAATAGATACTCTCAAAGGGTGTGATACTTGTAAAGTATCGCATGACTTTTTGCCTAAGTTTAAAATTTGAAAATTTAAAAAAATTTTAAAAACATGTTTTAAAATGCATTAAATGCTCATAATGACTCAACCAGGGGCAAGTTTTTCTAAAAACATACCGGGGCACCATGCTTTGGAGGCTGGTTGTGCAACCGGGAGTGCTCAAATCGATGTCTGTGAACCAGAATTGCTACTTGCTGGGCCATTTTCTCTCTCTAAGCTCTTCAAATTCTCAAATCACTAAAAGATAAATAATTTTGAAAATGACCTTTTTACCCCTTATATAGTATATTGACTTTTTGACCAATTTTCAAAACACCTCAAAATTGTGCAAAAATTGCACCCCTAGCTAATTTCGACGTCTTGGATCCATTTTCAGACTCAAAATCAAAATTTGAGTTAATCTTGATAGTCAAAATCACATTTCAAATTTTCTCCTTCTACGCAGTTGTATGACATTTTGAGGCCTGATCCTTCGATCTTCGCTGGGGCATCTTCATTTCTTCACCCCCATCTCTTTCGACCTTCTAGTCTTTCATTTACCTCTCTGAGGTTTGACTTCATCTTTATCCTATATCTTTCCCAGTCAAATCGGGGCATCTCTTCATTTCTTGATGTTTATCCTATTACGCTTCATCTTCAATCATGATTTCTAGTGCCTTGATCAAGTTTATCAATTTTTTGTTCTCCTCTACCTGATTTTGATTTCGATTCTAAGGGGGCAGTACCTATCAGCTTCAATCTTTGATTCAGCTTTATCATTCAGTTCAGCTTGAGACTTTTATTTTTAGACTTGATTATCACTTAATAGCAACAGTGTTGGTCTTGTCTTTTGATTTTTATCTTTTATTTTGAGACTTGACTATCACTTAATAGTAATGGTGTTGGTCTTGTCTTTTAGCCAATTTATTTTTGTCCTAGCGTGCTCCTAGAATGATCACACGTCTGGATTGTTTTGTGATCCCAAATCGATCTCACATTTCAATTCTTCTTTGACCACGTGTGTTCCCAGAATGATCACACATTAGTCAAATAGGGGAAAATGTATGCACCCTAAAATGGTCACCTAGACTTTGGGCCCCCATTCAGCAATTTATCAAATCCCTGAATCAGTATTTTCAAAAATCAGCATTTTTCAAATATATCAATTTCCTTGATCAAATCCTATGTTATCATTTATTCGATTATTCCTTGGGCTAACCATTTTATCCTAAAGTCTTTATTTATTAAAAGGAATATTTCCTCCCCTTTTAATAAATAAAAATCCCCCAATTTTCTTCTTATCCTAAGTTGTACAAATAAAGCATTATTCTTATTTTATAAAAAGATGAAAAGTACTTTTTGTCTCATATGGACACAAAAGTCAACTCTTATTTTATCATTGGAGGATATTTGTGCACATGCATTGCTCCTGTTTGATGCTCCACCCTTGATTAAATATTTTGCCTCCTAATCTCCATCGTTCGTTGATCCTCATTTCCTATAAAAGAAGAGCTCTCTTCCTCATTTTCATATGCATTTTTGAATACTAATGTTATAATGTAGGTTTTCTAGGTCACTTTGGAGCTTTTGAAGATTTGGAGCATTCTTGGCTTACATTTTACATGCTTTCATAGTTTATCTCTTGCATTCTAGTTCCATTATCATGGCATTCATAGTATAGATTTCCTTTATGCTTTAGATTACTTCATCTAGTCTAATTAGGAAGGATTTGTAACACTTGCATCTTTCCTTTCATAGTTTAGTTTGTACTTTCATTTCCATAGCTTAGCTTGCACCTCTCATTTCTATCTTGCATATTCATCTTAATCTAGTTTGCATTTGCATTTCATAGTGATTCTTGGGGATATTTGCATTCTTTCCCTTGTCTTCATTTGAATCTCTCATTGTGTGGTTGACTAGCAAGGTCATTAGCTTAATAGCTCTAGCTGAGAGCAAATTTTAAATAATCTTGCAACTCCATACATAGAGAGCTCTAGGTCACTTTCTAAGGTTTCCTATTCATGGATTCCCTTGGATATAATGACTTAGAGAAGTGCACTATTTAGTGTGTACATGACCGAGTGTCAGTAATTTACATTTAGAGAAAGAATTGAGAATCCTAGCCAACATAGTTGAATTCTTGGGATATGTAAATTGTGTTGACATTATTAACAAATTTTATGGAGCATTTAATGCATGGTAAATCATTTTCTTATGGATTCAAAGACAATTTTGGAGAAGTATCTAGAAGGAAGGATGAAGAACATAATGATGGAAGGATTCAATGAATCTGACCTAAACCTAAGATCTATTGAGGAGATTAAGCGAAAAAATATTGTTCTACCTGATTGAAGAGGTATAAGATAAACCTAATTGTGAGGTCTCTAAGTATGAAGGAAAGGTTGATGTTATTGACTAATAAGTCTAAGCAGAAGGCTAAAGGTGAAATTGTGTCGGAGCTAAAGAGAGTTGTGATTGCTTGAAGCAAATACTGAGCAGATTAGAGATGGAGAAGGAAAAAGAGATCAGTCATTAAATCAACATATATGAGTGAAGTGAATCTGTATTTGTAAAGTGAGTTATGTGTTTTTTAGATCATAAACTACTACTACTTTCTAATCATTGTATCATTCTAAATCCTTTAATCAAGGTTGACCTAACAGTCATTGTATAAATCCTTTAATCAAGGTGGCATTCTAATGGAATGTTCTTAAATCCTTTAACCAAGTCACTTTTGGCGAAGTGTTTTAAATCCTTTAACAAGGTCACACCTAATAGTGTGTATGTAAACCTTTAATAGGGTTGGCTTTTCACAAAGCTCACTTCAAAAGAGTGAAATATCAATAGCATGTTACAAAGTGGGTTTTCTCAAATTGGATTTCTGCTATAAATCTTGGTGTTATACTTGTGTGAATGTTTTGATATGAATGTTGTTATATTCTGCATGTTAATTACTTTTGGATAATGGACTGCATGTTATATGTTTTTGATATATACTATAGAGACCAAGTTGAATTGCTAATTGGATCTGAGTTTGTTGAAGTACTGGAAATTTTAATAGGTACATCTACACTTGAGAACAACTGATTCACCCCCCCCCCCCCCCAACCCTCTGTTGTTCTAAATAATTCTAACAATTGGTATAAGATTTTTTGGTGCTTATAGAGAACATTTTTAAGGTACTTGAAGCTAATGATCAAGATGTACAAAAAGGAGGTACCAAAGTTGAATAAAGAGAACTTCCCTACATGGCAGAGTCAGATGAAATTGTATCTAGCTAGTATTGGTGATTCAGAAAAGTACTATGTGAAACAGGAGTATGTTATACATGTTGCACCTTTGACTGTTGAGGAGATGAAAGAAAAACAAGAACACAATCAAGCAATGTTAGAGCTTGCATCTATCCTAAGCTATCCTAAATTTGAAGATATCAAAGACTACACTACTACAAAGAAAATGTAGGATACTCTTGCAACTATCTATGGTGGAGATACAAATGTACTGAGAGCCAAATCTGAAAGCCTGAGAGGTAATTTTGATGAAATGAAAATGCAAGAAGGTGAAAATATTGCCAAATATTGTGGAAGAATTAAGGACCTGTAATGAATGCTATTAGAGGAGCTAATGGAAATATTGATGATGAAACTGTTATTGGTAAGGTATTGAGAACTTTTCTTCCTATCTATGCTATCATAATTTTTGCAGTACAAGAATCAAGATGTAACCATGGTAATGTTCTAACTCTAAAAAGTCTTGATGGTAAGCTTACTGCTTTTGAGCTATCTAACTATGATAACTACATTGTTCCTAATGTTGAATCTGCATTCAAGTCACAAATGGTTTTGCACAAGTCTAAAAAGAAAAAAGAAAAGTGTGTGAAAAGTGATAGTGATAATGATAGTGTTAGTGACACTTTTGATGAGGAATTAGATGATCTTGAGGCACTTATGGCTAGAAGGCTACAAAGAGGTAAAGGGAAATACAAAGGAAAACTTCCTATAATCTATTTTTCATGTAACAAAGCTGACCATATTGCAGCAAGATGCCTTGAGAGGACTGACAAGGATGAGAAAAGAGAAAGAAAGTACAAGGACAAGAGAAATGATAGAGATCACTAAAGGTACAGAGACTAAAAAGACAAAGGTAAGAAATCCTACTATATTGCTAAAGAAGAAACTGATAGTGACACTAGTGAATCTGATGAATGTGATTTTGAAGTTTTTTATGTTGCTATGAAAGATGATTCTGATGAAGATGAGAAAACTAAACTTATTTATTATGTGAGTAAAGGTTATAAATGGATTATTGATAGTGGTTTCTCATATCACATGACTGGTGACAAAAGTAATTTTGAAACCCTAGATCATTACAAAGGTAAAAGTGTTAAGTTTGGTAATGATGCACCATGTCCTATGAAAGGAAAGGGATCAATTAAGCTGACTCGTAAGATCACATGTGAAAATTCTTATTGGGTTGAAGGTCTTAACTATAATTTTTTGAGTGTTGCACAGTTGAACAATATTGGTTACCGAGTGGAATTTCATCACAGAAAGGCTAAAAAAAATTATGCCACTAGTGAACTAATTGGAAGTGGAGAATAGATAAGAGGTAACTTGTTCTATCTAGACCTATCTGAAGAAACATGTTTGTTTGCACAATTTGATGATGTATGGTTATGGCATAAGAGGTTATGTCATGTGAATTTTGACAATCTAGTAAGTATTAGTAAAAAGAAGAAAGGTAGAGGCTTGCCGAGATTGAAGAAACCTGATAATGTGATGTGTAAATAGTGTCAGTTAGGAAAAATGACAAAGTCTAGTTTTAAGAGAAAGACATATACTTCTGACAATATTTTGGAATTGGTTCATACTAACCTTTGTGGACCTATAGGTGTACAAAGTTATTGTGGTGACAAGTATTTTATTCTATTTGTTGATGACTATTCTAGGATGATGACTGTAATGTTTTTGAAAGATAAATCTGATGCATTTCAATTGTTTAAGTGGTATTTGGCAAAAGTTGAAAAAGAAGCAGATAGAAGCTTGAAATGTTGGAGATCTAGCCGAGGTGGAGAGTTTATATCAAATGAATTCAATCTATTCTACAATGATAGAGGAATCAAGAGAAAAATGTCTGTACCGAAGACACCTCCATAGAATGGTATAGTAGAAAGGAGAAATGGGTCAATTATGGATTGTGCAAGACCACTAATGATTGAGAAGAATGTTGCACAAAAATATTGGAGAGAAGTTGTAAGTACAACTATATATACCTTAAACTGAGTACAAATCAAGAAAGGTACAAATGTCACACCTTTTGAGTTATGGCATGGTTATGCAACTAATGTGAAGTATTTTAGAGTCTTTGGGAGTAAATGCTATATACATAAAGATGATAGGAATGGAAAATTTGATACAAAAAGTGATGAAGGCATATTCCTATGTTATTCCACTAAGAGAAAATCTTATAAGTGTTTGAATTCTAACACTAACAAAGTTGTGGAAAGTGCAAATGTTAGAGTTGATGAATATGCAAAAAAGAATGAATTGGAGGGAAAACAAGAACAACTTGAAGGATTTGTTCACCCAAACAAGAAGAATATGGTTTGCAAGTTCCACAAAGTGTTGTATGGATTGAAACAATCCCCCAGAGCATGGTATGAGAGACTACACAATTACTTGATAAAGATTGGATTTGTAAGGACAAATGACAACAACAATCTGTATATGAAAACTGAAGAAGGTAAAAGGATTTTGTTAGCTGAAATATTTTTTGATGATATCATATTTGGAGGACAAGATTCCCTGTGTCAGAAATTTGCAAAGGAGATGTAAACTAAATTTGAAATGTCTATGTTTGGTGAGATAAAAAAAATTCTTGGTTTACAAGTTTATAAGATGGAGAAAGGTATCTTTATCACTCAATCTAAATATGTTAAGGAGATACTAAAAACTTTTGGTATGGAGGATTCCAGACTAGTTAGTACTCATATGGCTACTAGATAGAAACTATCTTAATTAAATTGATGATACTACTGCAATAAATCAAATCCTGTATAGATCTATGATTGGAAAGATATAATATGTTGTTCACAGTAGACCAGATATTGCCCTAGTAGTTGGGATTATGGCAAGATTTTCTACCCATCCTAAGGAAAATCATATGATGGCAGTGAAGAGAATACTGAGATATTTGAAAGGGATAGAGGATTATGGATTATACTATAAGAAGAATGACAAATTTGAATTGAGAGTTTACACTGATGCAGATTGGGCTAGAAATGTTGATGACAAAAAAAGTACAAGTGGTGGAGCATTCTTTCTAGGAAAGAGATTAGTCTCGTGGACAAGAAAGAAACAAAATTGCATTTCCCAATCTACAACAGAAGCTGAGTATGTGGCAAATACAGTGAATTGTTCAAATTTAGTGTGGATCAAGAAATTGTTAAAAGGTATGAAAGAGGAAATCATTGAGCCAGTTGTTATTTTCTATGATAACACAAGTGCTATTAATATATCAAAGAATCTAGTGATGCACACTAAGACTAAGTATATTGCTATCAAGTGTCATTACTTGAGAGAGCTAGTACAAGACAAAGAAGTGAGAATGGAATATGTGAATACAAAGGAACAATTAGCAGATATATTCACAAATGATTTACCTAAGGATGCTCATGAATATCTTAGAGGTAAACTAGGGGTGATTCCCCTAACTAAGGCTACCTAGTCAACTAGGAGCACTGCATCAAATGTGCTACTCAAAATATTTGACAAATTGATGCAGAAAAGGTCACACTTTAGGAGTTGCCTAGAGTTGTGAGAAGTAAAGTAGAGATATTAATCAGTCATAAGAAAGTTGACAGAGGGAGAATACAGCATACTGAACTAACATGAAGACATCTACATGTGGAAGATGGAAGTGATAGATACACACTTTGGAATTGTTTTCAAAGAGGGAGAGATTCAGATGAAAACACATAGGGAGAAGATTCAATGAAACCTGAGAGAGAGAGAGAGATACAAAAAAGATTTAGAGGGATTAATTGAGCAAGCGGTCAAGGAAGGTGAAAGTTGGAATCAGAATGAAGCTAAGGATATTATAAAAATATGATGCACGGAGTTTTTGGATTGTTTACTAAATCATGTGTTATTCATATGGTGTTACCATCAATGCCAAAGAGGGAGATTGTTGGAAACTGTAATTAAAACAATTTTTATATTGCCATTGATGTAAAACCTTAACTAGTAAGACAATTGCTATCTAGGATAGTACCATATCTTTTGATTGATGAAGTGGATTTGGGAAAGGAGATAACAAGAGAACCTAAGGAAAGGTTGAGTTATTTGATACTTCAATGGGTACTTGATTAATTGGCACATTGACAAGGTAATGAGTTGTTTATCTAAGTAAGAAGAAAGACTGAAACTGTAAGCTTAATCAAACAAAAGTGAAGAAATCTAGTTTAAGCCGAGTGATGTTAGTGTCAACCGAGCGCCAGTATATGCTGAATAAATCTAGTGTTAACCAAACATTAATAAATTTCAAGCAATAGGAAATTACTAATCAAAGATAGTGTTTACCAAGGAAGATAGTTTGTAGAGATGATCGAGATACACAGTGATGACTAAGATGATAAACACAGTATTGACTGAGTGTTAGTAATTTACATTTAGAAATAATTGAGAATCCCAGCCAACATAGTTGAATTCTTGGGATATGTAAATCATGTTGACGTTATTAATGAATTGTATGGAGCATTTAATGCATTGTAAATCATTTTCTTATGGATTCAAAGAGAAGTTTGGAGATGTGTCTAGAAGGATGGATGAAGAACATAATGATGGAAGGATTTGATGAATCTGACCTAAACCTAAGATCTATGGATGAGATTAAGTGGAAAAAAATTGATCTACTTGATCCAAGAGGTATAAGATAAAACTAATTGTGAGGTTTCTAAGTATGAAGAAAAGATTAATGTTATTGACTAATAAGTCTAAGCAAAAGGCTGAAGATGAAATTGTGAAGGAGCTTAACATAGTTGTGATTTCTTGAAGCGAATACCGAGCAGAGTAGAGATGGATATGGAAAAGGAGATCAGTCTAAATCCTTTAATCAAGGTTGACCTAACAGTCATTGTATAAATCCTTTAATCAAGGTGGCATTCTAATGGAATGTTCGTACATCCTTTAACCAAGTCACTTTTGACAGAGTGTTTTAAATCCTTTAACAAGGTCACACCTAATAGTGTGTATGCAAACCTTTAACAGGGTTGGCTTTTCACAAAGCTCACTTCAGAAGATTTCAATATTGGTAGCATGTTACAAAGTGGTTTTTCCCAAATTGGGTTTTCACTATAAATCCTGGTGTTATACTTGTGTGAATGTTTTGATATGAATGTTGTTATATTCTGAAAGTTAATTACTTTTGGACAGTGGACTGCATGGTATATGTTTCTGATGTATGTTATAGAGAATGAATTGAATTACTGATTGGATATGAGTTTGTTGAAGTACTGGAAAATTTAATTGGTACATCTTCACATGAGAACAACTAATTCATCCCCCCTCTCCATTGTTCTAAATAATTCTAACAAGTATTTCATTATCATTGTTTAGAGTCTAAGGCTGAGAGTAATTTAGAATTTAGATATACTCTTGTTAGTTAGAGAGCAATAGGATGGTTTTGTTAGCATGCTTAATTCTTTATATGTTCAATTTGCTAACTATTTAATATCTTATTAAAGTTTTGTGTTATAGGATAGCAGTTACAATAATTCACACACACATTTATTGTGCCCACTGTGGGGCCAAGCCTCAAATTTTTGCAATTTTAACTAATTTCTAGTCATTGTTTGACCACCACAGGATCGCATTTCATAAATTGGATCACATCTGGGAAATAGGATCGCACCCGAGGCTTCTTGGACTGCATCTAGTAGGTATCGCATCCAGTTAGCTTTGTGTCATTTTTGGAATACTTAATCGCATTCAATAAATAGGATCGTATCTAGTAAAATATTGAATTGCATTTGGTTTATTTGATTGTAAATTTGATTTTTCTGATAGCTAATGTTTTCTCATTGTGATTTTGTTTGATTATCATAGCTTAACAATGGTTTTTAGGTTGAATAGTCCAAGATAACATTAAAAGAAAAGCTACTAATGCTTGTTTTGTAGGTTTCGTTGAAGGAAAATCAACCAAACTTCATGCTTGTGATTTTTAGGAATTTAAACTTACAATTTGAAATCAATTTTCAATCTAATCAGAGGATTATGCTCTTTTCCCTTTGGGAAAATTAGAAACTCAAAAGTTAGATTGAGGTTTTGCATCAAATTGGAGTTAATTGGAATTAATTACATGATGTGTTTAATAGGAGAAAATGACATGAGATAGGAGATTATGCTCTTGTCCTTCATGGAGAATCATAAATCCAGACGTCTTAGTCACCAATCCTTTTTACTTTATTGTAATCCTAATTAGATGACATTTTGATTGAGGTAAAAATCTCCTGGGAACAATCCAAGTGAGGATAGGTAGAATCCAACCCTTCCATCTCACTATAATAAAGATTCTTCCTTGAGATTAAAATCTCAGAAGATTTAGCAAATTTGTCCTTGGAATCTTGATTTGATCTTTTCCATGGACATGCTTGGACTTGGTGTAGAGTGGAGCCTCTTTAATCTTGCTTGCAAGACTGCACAAATTTGAGTACTCATAGGAATATAGGCCTAAATCTCGCTTGTGAGACTATGGGAGGCGATTATGAACAGATGCTTTTATTAAGAACCCTAAGTTAGAGACCACCCAGATTACCCCAAGAAGGTTGGTAATTCTTGTGCAAGGAAAATAGTGATTTCCCCAAGAAGTTCATCATATCGAGCCCTCATTGACATTACTACTTAGCTAATATGGTCTCCAACATCCATTGTGTGTTGTTGGATTGTCATATTCTGAGGAGTTTTTGAATGTGTTTCTAAGTCAATGAATAAGAATTTCCAATCTATGTCAAGTTTAGGGAAAAATAGGTGTGTTTGTGGGTCTTAAAAACAAATTTATTTGATGTGTTTGAACTACAATTCAAGATAAATCCTTAAATGAACAAACACCGCACATTTTCAGACAATTAAACACCTGAGAATCAGACAGAAAAATTCCAAAAATTTGCAAAATTGACAGACTTTTCCTCAAACTGACCATCAAAATGTCACATTTGGTTTCATGTGTCACATCTCGCATTCCAAGTCACAAATGGTAATTTTAGGATCACATACGGTATACCCTAGGTCGCATCTAGATTAGGGGTCGCAGGCAGGATTTCTTGGGTTGCATCTGGGAATATTTACTGGAAGTTGCATATAGAGTGTCACATCTAGAATTGAGAGCATTTCTACACATGTTATAAACTTAATTTTTTTATTTTCGAGTACCCTTTTGAGTCTTTTGCCAGATTCTATCATCAAAACTAGTAAACCTGCAAGCTTGAGAGAATCAATTTTTTAATGTATTGTACCTCCTTATTTGGTCTATATCTCACATTTTTCAAGGTGTGTAGTCTCAATCACATCAGATTTAATCAAGTTCCCAGCTCACAAACAAGGCATTCTAACCCTTAGACACTGGATCTTTCAAACATCACAATCCCTTTGTACTTGGTTCCCAACTCACTAATATGGCACTCTAACCCTTTTGACGTTGGATCTTACAACATTTTAAATCCACAATTGCAACCTTGGACAAACACACTTGGACACACTTTCAAATCCACTTACACATAAGGACATTCAAACAATTTCTTAATCAAGCTGTCATGGTTAATACAAGATAAAATTCTTATCAATTTGAAAGAAATCCATTCTCAAACAAAGTGTCATTATTGACATTGGAACAAGGGGAAACATCATGAATTAATCCCTTATTTGGAGCTACTCCTAGAACTACCCATATAGTGACTCCTAACACTACCAACATGTCAAATCAAAATGAGTTCCATTGGGAAGAATGACACAATGAACAAAATGAACAAGAAGAACAATTCAATCAAGAGGAAGAACAAAATCAAGGAGCACACTATGATTTTGATAGTGATGAAGATCCTACTGAAAAAGAGTACCAAAGAGCTTTGAAGAGAAAAATATTCCAAAAGATACTTGAAAGAACGTTAGATGAGAACAAAGAAATATACTTTTTGGAACTTACATCACAACGAGTGAAATTACCTAAGGACTATGATGTCAACCAACTCAAACAAAAAGAAGACCTTAGTCCTATATCTATCCTAACATGACAGTTACTTGCCATGCAAAAAGAGATACAAGACTTGAAGAAAGAAAAGGATAAACTGATAAAACAATATTCATTGGAGCATATTTGTCCTTTTCCCTTTGATAAAGGCCTAAATATGATACCATTTCCACAACATGTTACAATTCCCAAATATGATAAATACACCAGCAATTTAGATCTTCAAGACCATGTGAGGGATTTTTGTGCATTGAATATTGAATTCATGCATGAACAAACCTATTTAATGAGGTTGTTTCCACAAATTTTAGGTGGACAAGCAATGGACTGGTTTTCTAAGCTACCCATAGGTATCAAGACATTCAAAGAACTAGTAGAAAAGTTCATCCAACAATACTCATACAATATACAATATATGGTGACCATGTTGGATCTATGCAATACAAAGCCGAAAAGAGGAGAACCATTCTTAACATTCCTACAATGATGGAGGAAGATATTTGCAAGATACTCATGAAAAATACCTGAAAGTGAGAAGGACATCTTTATCAACAACTTGGTACCCGAAATGAATTTTCCCATACAAATCCAAGGTACACCGAGCTTTGACAAAATGATAGATAGTGCCATTAAGATTGAATAAGTCTTGGTTAAGAAAGGAGAAATCACTATCTATAAGAAGAATAAAGACAAGTACTATCCCAATAAAGATAAGTACAAATATGGGAATAAAAACAAGAATGTGGTTAACAATGGATTTGTGGATGCTCCTAATACAAGACCAAAACCATAAGTGTTTAATCTTTCTTCAAGTCTACAAGCTAACAAGAGATCGAATACAAAAGTGACACCAATGACTAATAAAACTTTTAATAAACCTAATAATCAGAATAAGCCTTGGTTATCAAGACCTAAGATAACATTTACACCTTTGGGAGAAACACTAGAGGTGGTCTTGAAGTCACTTTTGGATAGTAAAATTATCACAATCCCTGATTCTAAACCATGGGAACCAAATGTGAAACCGAAGTGGTGGAACAATAATGACTACTGCAATTTTCATCACAATAAAGGACATAAAACTAATAACTACATGAAATTAAGACATGTCATTCAGGATCTAATTGAAGGAAAGGTTAAAGTGGATGGTTATCACACTAATAATGATCACAAAGCATTCCAAGCTCCACTACCTAATTATGAAAAAGGTGAATCCTCTAAAAACAAAAAAAAATCAATTATACCTATACTGATAATGACAATGTGATTCATATGGTAGAACCTTGCAAATATTTCATTAATGTGATCACTCTCAAAGGAGTACAATAAAATACTAAATCCTATAATGTTGTGATGAGGATTCAAGCTAAGATAACTCTCAAAGGAGCTTCAACATAAAACCCACCAATTACAACAATTCCTAAACAATTGGTGCTACCTTCAAAGTTCAATCTGGTAGACTAGTTGTAGTGTACACTAGCTCAAATTTCCATTTTAGAGCTATTGAAACTCTCTCAGATCCATTGAGAGATCCTTGACCAAGCCCTGCTTAATACTCATGTACCCAAAGACTTGGATGTGGATAGATTCTAAACTATGGTTGTTCATTTAAATTCCCTGCATTACTTGTCTTTCTCTGAGGAAGATCATAAGTCATTAAACTAGATCCGCATAATCAACCTCTACATATAGAAGTCCTAATTCATAAACATTGTGTCAAACATGTCTTGATAGATGGAGGTGCTAGTTTGAACATATGTACATACAATTAGGTAAAGCAATTAGGATTATCTGAGCATGCAATTGATCCAAGAAGAAAAATAACCATCAAAGCCTATGACGAAGAAGAAATATCCTCTAAAGGATTGGTTGTCTTACCCATTAGAGTGGGACCAATGGAAAGAGATGTGATATGCCAATTTCTTGAGCTACCACTTGCCTACAACATTCTTCTCAGAAGACCGTGGATCCATTCAATGTAGGTTGTACCCTCTACCTATCATCAATGCATAAAATTTCCTCATAATGGAGTAGAGGTAACCATTTCAGCTGACACAGCATATCCTTGCAACAGTCTCAAGCAAGAGGATAGTATGATCCCACATAAAAAGGAAAGCTCTAACAAAGTAGAGAATTCTAAAGAAATGGTCTTACGAAGCTTTGAAAAGAAGGTTAACATTCAAGAAATAGGAATGGATGAATACAAGATAGATTCTTTGATGTTCTTGACAAATCTCCCAATATCTCCTAGATCTCAAGGATGACCTCCATCTACATTTACACCTTCCAAAGGTAATACTCTGACAATCCATGAAGGAAAATGGATGGTAAAAGAAAAGGTGTCTCTTGAAGAAGAAAATGAAGAAAAAGTTGTTTTACAATGGCTATACAAAGAAGATGAACAAGATGGGAATATCGAAATGTGGAGATATCCCCTAACAAATATGGAAAAGGTTATGACATCATGAAGAAAATGGTCTACAAAGGCAAAGGACCATTGGGTCAAAACAAGAAAGGACTCATGGAGCCAATACATATGGATTTCATAAATCCTAGAGACAAAAGTGGAGTAGGTTTCAAAGAAATGTCATCTCATCCCATAGCCGAAAATGGTCCAGTGTTTGATAGATCATGATATTTTGATGATGAAGAAGAATTAGAAGGACAACCTATTTCTTATGAAAGGTCACTACTCTTGCAAGGAGACCCACTGTTAGAACTTAGCACTAATCTTGAAATTGAACAAGAATCAGAAGAAGAATAATCAAAAGAACCTGAAGAAGAACAAAAAAAAAGGCATCCTAACTGGGGGTAGTTGGTTACTGTCACTCATATCTTGGACACACCTCACTTTGATGAAGAACTAGACATGAACTCCTCACAAATACCTTTGCAAGAAAGAGAGAATCAAGAAGAAGAGAACAATGTTGATGAAGAAGATGAAGTACCAATGACCATTGCCCACTTCTTGGGAGTCTCAGAGGATAGTCAAGTTGATTCACATGAGAATGAATGGGATATACTCTCTGATGCCATGATGGACATAGAAGTAGATGTGGTACACAAATATTCTCCTAGAGTTAAAATTGAAGAAGGAGAGAGTTCTAATGCTAGGGCACTAGAGTTAGATTCACATAACATTAACATGAACTTCGATAATAGCGATAATGAATTTAATAATCTTAACATCTCTTTGGAAGAAAACTCGATAGAAATCATCTTGCAAATTAATGACATTGATAATAATGCAGTGTTGTCTCTTGAACCACATGAATCTTTTTCCTTACTACATCATGAGCTTATAGATTGGAATGGGCCTATATCCACAAGCCTATTATCCTTTGACAATGAGTATACTCTAGCCTATTATCTAAATACTTTTGAACTCTTTACCTCTTCCACTAGTGCAAGGAGCATAAACATGACTAAGGGGTATATCAAGTTTCTCATTCTAAAAATGAAATAGAAAAATTAAAAGAAATCTGATGGTGAAAACCACGTTGTGGCAGTATCAGATTCAAAAATAATAAAAGGAAAAGATGTATCCAATGGTGAAAACCTCGTAGAGGTACCAAAGAATGAGAATCTTGATATTCTTCCAGATCATTTTCAAAATAGATCTTCAATATTAATCAAGCCAACAAAACCTATCAATCTTGGAACAACAGAAGCTCCACAATTGATTCACATTGCTTGATCTCTATCAAAGGAAGAAAAGCTATAATTCACCAATTTCTTTAAGGAAAAGAAGATTAACTTTAATTAGTCCTATTGAGATATGTCTGGGCTAGATACAGAATTGATAATGCATCATCTATCTATTTCTCTTGAGGTAAAGCCTATTAAACAAAATTTGAGAAAAATGAATCCACCCGTTGCATTGCTAGTCAAAGCAGAACTAGAAAAATTATTGAAAGTTGGACTCATAAGAGATATTGAATATGCAGAATGGATATCAAACATAGTTCTTGTCTCCAAAGTGGATAAATCCATAAGGGAGTGCACAGATTTTAAAGACCTAAACAAAGTTTGTCCAAAAGATGATTTTATGCTCCCAAACATAGATATGATTGTGGATCTCACAGTCGGATATGAGATGTATTCATTGATGGATGGATTCTTAGGATACAACCAAATCAAGATTTCCCCTGAAGACCAAGAAAAGACTACATTTACATGCACATGGGGAACATATTGTTGGAACATAATGTCATTTGGTCTAAAGAATTTAGGTGCAACATACCAAAGGGAAATGACTACAATATTCCACGATATGATGCATAGAAACATGGAGGCTTATGTTGATGAAACATTATCAAAATAAAAAATAAGAACAACACATATAGAAGACCTAAGAAAAATATTTGACAAAATGGAACAATTTCAACTAAGGCTCAATGCTAAGAATTGTGCATTTCGGGTATCATCGTGAAAATTTCTAGGATTCATAGTTTCAACAAAAGGAATTGAGGTCGATTCAACAAAGGTAAAAGAAATCCTTGAAATGCAACCACCTAGGAATATCAGTCAATTGAGGACACTTCAAGGAAAGTTGCAATCTATAAGGAGATGCATATCCTAGTTAGAAGATAAGGCTAAACCTTTCACAAAGATGATGCACAAAAGAGTCACATTCACATGGGATGAGCAATGTGAAAAGAATTTTGTACAAGTCAAGGAATATTTGATGAATCCTCCAATCTTGATGGCTCTGATATATCAGAAACCATTGTTGCTATACATAGCAGAGGAAGATACATCATTAGGAGTATTTCTAGCATAAGAGGATGAAGCTAATAATGAAAGGGCTATATACTACATCAATAGGATTTTGGCCGCCTATGAGTTGAATTATTCCATGATTGAAAAAACATGCCTAGCAGTAGCATTTGCATCTCAGAAGATAAGGCACTACATGTTGTCACATGAGGTGAAGCTAGTTGCTAAGATAGATCCACTTAAGTATCTCTTGAATAAAGAAACACTGAAAGGAAGATTATCCAAATGGGTCTTAATACTAAGTGAGTTTGATATTGAGTATGTTGATAGAAAAGCTATTAAAGGACGTGATCGTTGATCAACTTGTCGAAGCCCCATTGATAGATGATAGACCACTACATATAGAGTTCCCCGATGAAAAAATCATACACTTAACAAAACACCCATGGAAGATGTATTTTGATGGCTCCTTCACACAGCAAGGATCAAGAGTTGGATGTTTGTTCATTACCCCACAAGGATACATGATTCCAAAGGCATATAAAATGATACTCACATGCATGAACAACATAGAAGATTATGAATCCCTAGTGATTGGATTGAAGCTCGCAATAGAATGGAAGATCATTGAGTTACATATCTATGGAGACTCACAACTTATTATTAACTAGGTCAATGATGACTAACAAAAAAAGATGATAAGCTAATGCCTTATAAAAGAATGGTGGATGATCTAAAGAAATCTTTTATCTTCATCATATTTGAATAGATTCCAAGATCATAGAATAGAGTGGCAGATGTGATGGCTACCTTAGCATCCATGCTACAACTAGAAGAGCATCAATTTTTCTATGACTTCTTGGTGGAAGAACTTCCCTTTCTAGCATATCACTCACCAAAATCTCAAATCATCTGTGTCATTGAAACCCAAATTTTTTTCCAGATATGTTCATATCTATTCCTATCTAAAATACCAAACCTTCCTTGAAAACTATTCGAGAAATGAAAAAAGATGCCTCGTAAGAGAAACATTGCATTATATAATCATTGCTAATGACTTGTATAGATGTTCTCTAGATGGTATGCTACTTAGATGTTTGGAAATTGAAGACTCAAGTCATGCATTAAATGAATTTCATGAAAATGTGTGTGGGTCTCACTTGAATGACTTTTCATTAGCCAAGAAACTCTTGAGAGTGGGATACTACTGGCCTACATTAGAGAAAGATGCAATCCAATATGCTAAAACATGTAAGAAATGTCAAGTTCACGGCAACCTGATACATGCTCTGACTAGGGAGTTAATTCCTTTCATAACACAATGGACATTTCAACAATGAGCTTTTGATTTAGTTGGACAGATTTACCCAAAATCATCCAATGGACACAAGTATATCATTACAACAACTGTATACTTTAAAAAATGGGTGGAGGTTGTGCCACTAGCCAATGCTCCAGGAAACAAAATCTCAATGTTCATCCTAAACTATCATTTGTAGGTATGGGATACCCTCATCAATTGTGATTGACAATGGAGGTCAATTCAAAAACAAAGACATGGATGACCTGTGTCTTCAATTCAAAATCACTCAGCATTGTTCCTCAATCTATTACCCTCAAGGTAACGGACAGGCTGAAGCATCAAATAATTTTTTTTTTTAATTCTTACATAGAATAGTAAGAAAATCAAGAAGAGAATAGCATTTGTAGATAAATCTAGCATTGTGGGCATATTGTACCAACATCAGAACACCAACTGGTGCAACTCCTTTTGCACTGGTATATGGATCTGAAGTGGTACTGCCAATTGAAGTAGAGAATCCATCACTGAGGGTATCACTGAAAAATATAGTCACTGATGAGGACTACAGAATCTCTAGGTGGGGTTTTTGGATCATACCTAAATACATAAATATATATATGGGAGCTCAGGGTTCTTCTATCTCTCTACAATTGGTCGTGTCACTAGGATATGCTCCTAGGCCCAGATTTGAAGAACTAAAATATGAACAATCATCATCTGAGAATGCTAGTAGATGATCTCATGTAGCTCTCAGTACATGTGAGCTAATATACAGCTCCCCCAAGAAAAATGGAGAGGTGATCTGATCATATCCTCAATAACATGTGACCAGCCATACATGAAGCCATGTTGACCATAATTAGGCATCAAGAGACCTCCAATTAGACCTACAAGATAGACTGGAAACCTCTCATGGGTTGCTACCATATGATCCCATAAAAAATATGATCAAGCACTACCATCATCATGAAACAACCAATGCACATCTGCTATCACCATTGGAGTTCCAACCTCATACTCCATGTGCGCTGCCATCACTGGCACATGAAGGATCCTCTAGATGTCCTCTGACATCACTATCATCTTGTCGGTGGGAAGATGGAAGGTGTTGTGCTCTGAGTGCCATCTCTCAGCCAGAGCAGTCAACAACCCTTGATTCACCTGAATGTCAAGAAAATCAACAAGACACCACAGGCCACATTGTGCTACGACTCATTGCTCTGTGACAGTGAGGTGCTCATGTAACTCTAATACCTGAGGTGGTCTAGGACTAAGAAAAGATACAATGCTAAAATGTGATGACACATAGAAAAGGGGCACTATGTCAGCATCAAACATGAAAAACTAAAGTAAAATTGGCTAAACAAACCAAGCAAATAGGCTAAGTTGACAAAATTTGCAAAGAAAACCAAATATGATCCTAATCCTCAAATATGATTCTGGATACATGGGATACAACACCCTAACTAAATATGACACTTCACATCTGAGATGGGACCCAGAATTAATGGTCTACGATCTGGAATCTAGATACAACCTTATTTTAACCATATGTGATTATCTAGTGGACTCAATTTAAAAACTGACCAAAACACTGGATGCTACCCAACAAGGTGAAATGCGGGAAATTCAATATGCGATCTAGAATTTGTACAAAAAATGGATGTGATGTGGGATTGATAGTATGCGATCCTCCTTGCAAGATGTGATCCTAAACTAAACTTGAGCTTAAAAGCAATAAATTAAGTAAAATTTCAAAATCAAAACTTAAATGGAGGCATTATCGACTACTCACTGGTGCTGCATAGTGGGTCGAGCGATCGTGTCATCATACAAGCTCAAAATAGTGACGCACAATAGGGACCACCATTCTGTTGACCAAAACTCTAAAATTACTGAAGGTAAAAGGTGAAAATGAATATTAAAATTACCCTTTGGGCCCTATTTAAGCCTCTCGAGGACCCCAGTGACCTAGGGAACATTCAAGACAGGATGTCACAGAAGCTTCATATCAAGACCAAAATCAAAATAGGTAATTTATATCACTTAAACACAGTAAAAATAAAGTTATAGAGAAAATTAAACCTTCAAAAGGAAAAGTTAGCCATGGTCAAACTATAGTTGAACATGGGCAGAATGAGTAGAAATGACAACACAAATAGGGCAAATACATTTAGAGATGATTATTATCCTAAGGCACAATCAATAATAGTCACAATTCAATTAAATGCAAGTTACGAATGCTGCACAGAGCGTAAATAATGCATGAATGGCTTACTAGAAGCTGTACAAAGTGAATTTCTCACTCACGCATTGAGTTTGCACTCCAAGATATTGGTCAAATGTCATTCAAACTTGGTCAACTCTAATATTTTTTAGTCAACATTGGTCAAACTTGGTCAAACAATATTTATTTGACACTAAAATCTATCCTAATTGAATTCTGACACATTCTAAATGATTTTTACTTGATCCAGATTCATTTCTATCAATCAAATATCTTCTTAAATTCTTGCATACACCGATTTTATAAAATTTCTATTCCAATTTCAGTCACGAGGGGGCATAATCATACCAAAAATTAAACATTTCAATCAAATCTTCAAACGCTAGGGGCATGACATTATCTTCAATCAAGTTGATGTTGTTAATCTTTTTGACATTGATCAATTTCATCACTTCAAATCAAATTGGTTATTTGTCATCATTGTGGTCTTTCATATTCAGTTTCTATAGACCAAATCTAACTGGATATTTTGATTAAATCTTTTTGATCTTTGTTTGATCAAGCTCAGAGTCGGTATGGTCATTTCTTGTTCAATTAAGTTCAAAATTGATGACTTTCGAATCACGTAGAATTTTGTTTGATCAAGCTCAGAACTCTCAAAATTTAGAGTAGTTATTTTTACTACTCTCTAAATCTTTGGGAGTGGTTTCACTTCTCTCTAAATCTCCTCAAATTCCAAGTAGTTCTTTCTCATTTCTCTCTAAATCGATTAAATTTAGAGTATTTCTTTCTACTGCTCTTTAAATCTCCTTGAAACTATCTATTCTACTGAATCAGTCGTTAAATCAATTTTCTTTGAATCCCTGTGTTGTTCACAAAGAAATTCAAAGAGGGGAAAATGTAATCACCTAAAATTGGGATAATAGAACCTAAGGCCCTATTTACCCTAATTCAGAATAATCTCCTGATTATGTTAATTTGATCCTTGATTATTAACATAATTCAATAAATTTGATATAATCAATAAACTTCATAAATCAAGCATTGATCATCAATAATTGATCAAAAATTACATTGATTACCTCTAAGCCCAATTAATTAAATCATTCCCATTAAATGCATGGCTAGAGTAATTAATTAAAACAAAATAATAAAAGGCTCAAAATTACATGTCACCTCTCAAGGGACAACAAAGACAAACTCAACCAATGAGAGGAGAATCACATGGATCAACCCTAGATGCATCTCAACCACTCTTTCCTAGATGCATCTCAACCATCCAATTTGATCGAGTTCTATAAAAGAAGGATTTTCAAACCCCAAAAGATATATTTATTTTCATTTACATCTACATGCTACAAAATTGAATTCTTAGCTAATTAGAGAACATTTCATTTTCATAGCAATTGTGAAGGAATTAATGGCTTTCTTTGATAATTCATGCGTTTAGCTTTCCTAGATTAGAATATCGCATTCTAGCATTGCATTGTCACTGTTTAGAGTCTAATGATGAGAATAATTTAGACTTTAGATATAATTTTCTTAATTAGAGATAAATAGGAAAGTTTTGTTAGTATGCTTAATTCGTTATATGTTCGATTTGCTAACAATTTAATGTCTTATTGAAGTGTTGTGTTGCAGGCTAGCAGATACAATAATTCACACACACAATTTTCATTTAACATATAATGAATTCAATATTGTGTGAACATACTCACGGGGGTACATTTCATTTTGCATTAAAGACATCATTCAAATGCTCAATTTTTATTTTATTTTACAAATGCATATGTATAAAGCATCATGGTGATGGTAAGGTTGTATCAAAAATTCAAATGAAAGTCACTAATGTGACTGAGGCATTGAATTGATTTTTATTTAAAATTTGACCATGTCTTTGGATCAACCATGCTATGTAACTTAAGTGTTGAAGACAACACAACACTTAGTCTTTTAACTAAGGTTGTGTAGCTTAATAAGCTTCAAAGGAAGAAATTAAGTAAAGCATTAAATGTGATTTAGGGAAACATGGCATGCCTTACCTCACCGAATGTACAAACATTTGGAAAGCATCATTTGCACCAATTGGTATTTCATTCTTTCTTTGAAATTTTTTTGGGTTTCCATGGAAACCCTAGCTCAAAAGATCTTTTGAGATAGTTTGGATATGAATCAATTAGAGATATCTTCGAATAAGTCAATCATAGTTGAAGTTGGTGATTTTGAAACATTGTGGAGGTAGAGTATATGATATTTTAAGAATATTTGCAACTTGATTTTTGTTACTAGGTGTTCTCATTTTCATTATCCTATTTTTGTTTATCTTCTATGTAAATGGTTTAGTTTGTGTTTAGTTTGCTAAAATTTAATTGTCCATGTATGTGAAAGATTATGAGTTTGTCATGATTTCATGTTTGAGTTATGCTCTTTTTAACAAATCTTTGTTAAAGGTTTTTTCATGCCATTTTTTTCATGGCTATCTATCTTGTTTAAATGACTAACCCTAGTTTGAGTCATGTAAAGGATTCTTCATCCTTTTCTCTTTGTGTTTATACTTTGGTCACAGTTATTTTTTGTTTCATCCTTCATATAAGAGTTAAAATTTATTGTTATAATGCTCATTTTTTTTGTTTTTTGGCTACAACCCTAGTCAAGGGTCTGTTATTTTTGAAGGATATAATTTGTTCTTCTTATTATCCTAAGTAATGTCATCATTCATATATATGTCTATGGTCACTCTACTCATCTTTTTATACATTGTCAAAACCATGGTCTTTGTTGTTACCCGAGTATGATAATATGAATTGAGTTTGTGTCAAAATAAAAAATGTTCAACCAAAGTTTGTTCGGTCAATCTTTTGTCAAGAGATTGATTAAAACTGGGTAACTTATGGAATTTAGTTTGGAAAGAATTAGTGATAGAGGTTAAAAGGTAAATGCAGATTTTTTTATCTACAAATTTGGAGATACTATATATTGTTCATTTGATCATAAATATAGTATTACTGTGACAGAGATATATTATTTAAGGATATTCATTTATTCAAAATAGTGGCATGAAAGGTTTTGTTAAGTTTGAACAAGAATAAGTAATTAGTAAGAAACAATTAAGTATTCATTATCATTATGATGATAAACCATAAATACATATACTTTCATATGAGAGACATGAAATGAAAACATGTCTATATTTGATGAATTCTTCTTTATCAATATGTCAAAAATATTATCAGACAAATGTATTCAGTTCCTATGATCAGTTTTGATTCAGTTGATCAGTTTTATGATCTCTTATATATTTGGTAGTAAAGAATATTGTGATATGAAGATAGAGAGGGTATTTTGTATCTTGATGAAATATATCCTGTTATTTGTGTACAATCATATGTAATGATCAAAAATAACTAATTGAGGTTATAGGAGTTTATAATTTAGTATCATTCATTGTTGCACAAAAACCTTATTTATGTTTAATATTGTATGGTAGTAGGTTGTAGGCACTATGCAACATCAGATTTTATGACTCTGTATGTATGGAAGGTTACATACTAAAGTGTAAAACTAGTGAGGCATAAAATACTATCAATGAGATAATATTTTCACTAAGATGGTTGTACAGTCAGTGATGCATTGTAAAAATATATTTCAATTAAGAAAGTGAGGCACTTCGAGTGGTTTTATTCCCTAATAGGGTTTCCGCTCAGGACATATCTTGTGTTACAATTTCATGTGCATGTCTTGTCTTAATATTGTTATCTCCATTCATTTAACTTATGTTTTTCTATAAATTTGGCTATAAAAATTGATACATTATTTCATATAATTGATTCAATCTCCCTCTTAGTGATATTGAACTCCAACAATTAGTATCAGAGTAACACCCTTTCTCTTAGGGTTTTCCTTATTAGGGAGTGCTTTATGAATATTCAAAAATATCTTTGTGGGACAAGGTTAAAATAAAGGGATTTAATCTATGAGATTGAGAGTCAAATAAAATTTATGAGGTCTATTAAAAAATATCTGTATTTCTTAGAAAGGAAATATCATCCTATTATTGCAAAATTTGAAAGCTTACAAAGCATTTACAAATCTCACGAGCTAAGAAAAAAAGGATGAATCTAGGCATGAAAATTTGTAAGTTTTCTAGATATGATCCTCATCTATTTAATTCTTATTCATATAATTTGCATTACAAAAATGAGTCAAATAGGTACAACATGATGTCTAGAAGAAGGGTAGTTTTAAAAAAAAATTAATTGTAATAAGTTTGGACATAAGGCGGTTTCTTTTTATTCTAAATTAGTAAAAAAGCAAACTAATAATCATGTGTGGAAACCTAAAGTAAAAGAAAATACTTTATTTGTTCAAACTATACTTCATCTGTTAAGAAATAATTATGGGTACTAGATAGTGGTTGTTCTCACCATATGATAGTTGATAAGTCCAAATTTATTCAATATGAAACTCATCCAAAAGGATCTATTAAGTTTGGAAATAATCAATATTTTAAAATCATTGGCAAAGGGGCAATTCTTCTTGATAATGAAACTCCTATAAATGGTGTATACTATATTCAAGGAATGACATATAACCTTCTTAGTGTGAGTCAGGTATGTGATAATGGTTTTGATATAAAATTTTCTAATCTAGGATGTGAAATCAAGAAAAATTCTAGTAAAAATATTGCTACAGGATACAGAACAAGTGGTAATGTTTATAACCTTTTTCAGAACTTTGGAAAAGATGAAAGTAATGTTTGTTTTATGAGTCAAGTTGAAGAGACTAAACTTTGGCACAAAAAGATAGGACATATAAATTATGACAATTTGATTAAAATAATTAAAAATTAGAATGTTAGGAATTTATCAGTCCTAACAAAACTGACAACAATGTTTGTAAAGAGTGTCAGGAGGGTAAACAAAATAAGGTCAATTTTAAGCCAAAAGAATATAGTACTACAAAGCCTTTACAATTGGTTCATACTGATTTGTGTGGACCAACAAGAACAAAGTCTTTAAACAATGAAAGATACTTTATGCTTTTTATAGATGACTATACAAGATTGACTTGGGTCACCTTTCTAAAGAAAAAAATTGAAGCTTTTGATAGTTTTAAAGTCTTTAGAAAGATGGTTGAAAAGGAAACTGATATAAAACTAAAATGTTTTAGATTATAAAAGGTTGGAGAATTTACTTCACAAGAACTTAATTATTATTGTGAAGAACATGGTATCAAAAGACAATATTCTACTCCTCGTACACCTCAACAAAATGGTGTAGTTGAAAGGAAAAATAGAAATGTAAAAGAAATGGCTAGGACAATGTTACAAGATTCAGGTTTATCTAATTGTTACTAGAAATAAGCAGTGCATATTGTTTTCTATATCTTAAATAGAGTTCATTTAAGAATAAAAAAATAAATTAATCCCTATGAATTATGGTATGGAAGATCAACCAATGTAGGATACTTTAATATTTTTGTAGCGAGTGTTATACTAAGAGAGATAGTGATAACATTGGTAGTTTTGAATCAAGATGTGATGAAGGCATTTTCTTGGGGTATTTAATTCATAGAAAGTCTTATAAATGCTACAGTAAAATATTTAGATGCATTGTAGAAAGTAAACATGTTAAAGTTGATGAGAAAATGAATGATTTGTCAACAAAAGAAATAGAAATTCCTCAAGAATAAACTGAACAAAAATCAAAAGAAGAAACAGAACAATAGAATCAATCTGATGAGCCAATAAGGTCTATTCCCAAAACATATTCAAAATTAATTTAGAAAAATCATCATCAAGATAAAATAATACACAATCAAAGGGATGAAATTCAAACTAGAATAAAAATTCAAGAACAAGTACATTTGTGTTTAATATCTTAGTTTGAACCTAAAAATTATGCAGAAGCTAGTTTAGATAAGCTTTAGATTAAAGTTATGCAAGAAGAGTTAGATCAATTGAGCATAAAAAAACATGGGAACTTGTTCCTAGACCTACAAACAAAAATGTGATTGGTGCAAAAAAAAAAATTAGAAATAAACTTGATGACAAAGGAAACATAGATAGAAACAAAGCTAGATTAGTGTGTAAACGGTACTCTCAAATAGAGGGTATTGACTTTGATGAAAAAATTTCACCTATGGCAAGACTTGAGGCAATTAGGATGTTTCTAGCTTATTTAGTCTATAAAAATTTTAAGTCTATCAAATGGAATATGTGAAAATGACTTTCTTAAATGGTGATTTAGTAGAAGTAGTATATATGGAATAGCCAGAAGGGTTTGTGTGTGCAAGAAAGGAAACATATGTTTATATACTTAGAAAAGATTTATATGGTCTCAAACAAGCTCCAAGAGATTACCCTAAATTAGATGCATATTTGAGAGAACGTGGTTTTATAAAAGGGGTTGTGGAAAACAACTTGTATTTTATCTTTATATCCCATACTAAGTATGCTAAAGAAATGTTGTCAAAATTTCAGATGGAAGGGTGTAAACTAGTTATAACACCTATGGAAACTGGTTGTAACCTTCAAAAAGATGTTGCTCAACCTAATATAGATCATGCTCTCTATAGATTTATGATTGGTAGTCTTTTGTATTTAGATGCCACTAGACCTGATATATAATGCATTTTGTTTGTTTGGCCTCAAGATTTAAGTCATCACATTTAAATGATATCAAATGAATCCTTAAATAAATTGTTGGTACTCTTGACTATGGACTTTGTTATTCCATACATGATGATTTCACTCTTTGTGCCTATACTGATGATGATTGGGTAGGATGTCTTGATGAAAGAAGAAGTTTAGTAGGTGGTGCTTTCTTTCTTGGCAACATATTAGTTGCATAGAATAGTTATAAATAAGAATCGGTCACTTTATTACTATTGAATTTGAATACATTGCAACAATATCTTATTGTACTCAAGTTCTCTGGATGGTTCAAACTTTGAAGGATATTCAAATACTTGTTCCTAAACCAATATATATAGTTTGTGATAATACTAGTGCTATTAATATTTCTAAAAATCCAGTTCAACAATCTTGTACTAAACATATTGATATCTGGTACCATTTTCTTCATGAAAAGGTTTTAGAAAATGAATTTGTTTTGGATTGTATTTCTACAAAAGAACAGGTTGCATATATTTTTACTAGAAATTTATCTAGATAATTTTTTGAAATTTTGATGGAGAGACTAGGAGTCATTCCTCTAACTTATCTATCCTAATTCCAACAACATTTGCATGAGGGGGAGTTTCTTTCTTCTTGATTATTTCAGCCCCTCACCAATTTAAGAGATATCTTTTGATATCTCTCTAAGTTTTATACAAATATTATTTATTAAGTTAGGAACATTGGCATTCTCATTTTCAGATCACTTGTTTAGTTATCAACATTTTAGACTTTTTAGTTGTTTATTAGATTACAACACTATATTACTCAATTTTTTATCATGGATTTCAATACAATGTTCATTTTATGATTATTCCACTATTTATGCTTACTAATGGTTTTAGTTTCATGGTGCATTAGGGTTGCTATACACTTATACAGATAGTTTGGTGGGCTACAATTATACTGATGTTTCTTTTTGGTTTATCAGTTACATTATGGTTTCCCTCCTATGTTCTTGTTGTGAAATAGGGGGAGAGAACTAGTGTTTTTGCAACAAGGACAAAGGAAGAGGTTTTTTCTCCTCTCCTAGTTGTCCTTGATGTAAAAATAAATAATAAGATTACTTGATCATATTAACTTAATCAATTATCTATGGTGTTAATGTTGATTGGTTTAGCTCATGTAGATAGCTTTAGTTCATGTATATTTAGATTATGAGATCAGTGTTTATACATGGTAGCCTTATTGCACTTATGATTTGGATTCAGTTTGAGATCTGTTAGGAATGTTGCTAACATTCATGTGTTATCATTGATTTCAACATATGATTGTGAAGAATCACATGACTAATGAAGAAGATGTTGAGGAGAAGTTTTTACTAAGTGCAGCAAAGAGAGCAGAAGGCATGTGATGATCTGTGTTGCGTCTCTAAGTCTGGAACCTTATATTTTGGTATTGGACAATGTTTAGAATGGTTGTTTGTGATCACAGAATCTGATTAGTTGGTTACAGTAAGTTATAGTGGAAACAATGTGGACTGGTCACAAGATAGTGCTGAGGAAAATAGTGAAATGGTCACTGTAATTTTGTGTATAGCATGTATGCAAGATGGATTTATGTCTAGCAAGATTAGGACATGGTAGAAGACATGTGGAACTTCATCTTGTGTGGACATGAGGTCACAGGGATCGTGGTGATGTCAGTTGTTGCATGTGACCCTGCAAAGTCTTATTTGGAGTCAACCTATGGGATGTGGTGTATTCTACCTTGTGCGAAGATAAGTTATGGATTATGGAGTATGGTGTCTAACTAATATTTTTTATTTTCTTGTCCAAGATCCTATGTGTATCTTGACAAGAGTTTATGTAAATTATTTTTATTAGGAAATTCCTAATTGGTGCCGCCCTAATAAATCATTTGTATCTTGTATAAAGGAGTGTATCAAGTGGTGTGAAGAGTGTGGTGTGAATTTGAGTGTGGTGAATGTGAGGAGTGTTGATGTAGAGAAGGATGTGTGACAATTGCACTTCATTGGAATTGTTTTAGCAAAGCAGTTGTTGTTAGTTAGTTGATGATTTGTAATCAGTATATTTATATACATTCATTTGGATAGTGGTTCCAAAAGGTGGGTTTAACCTTCAAAAGGTGGATTTAACCTTTAGAAAGTGGATTTAACCTTCACAAAGGGATGTTGCTCTGAGTGAAGAAAGGCTCATCCTCTAAAGGAGACAAGTACACCAAGAAGGCAAAGTTACAAAACTGGAGGACAAAGATGGAAAATCTAAAAATGAAAGAAGATGAAAATGTCAGAGCTTATGTCCAGAGGGTTTCAGAAGTTGTTACAGGGAGCATAAATTTAGGAGACACTTGTACTAAATAAGAGGTCATCACAAAGATTATGACATCTTTGACACCTATTTACAAGAACAAAGTGCAGGCGATTGAGGAGATCATTCTACTGACTTGGGGATTCAATAGAGAGATGTTGATAGATAAGTTAACTACCTTTGAGGTAGAAAAATTACAGGATTTAGTACCTAAGATAAAATCTATATTAAAGGTAACTTTTCATAATGAAAAAAATACCTCATCATGCCTTGCGAGCACTAGTAGGGTTAACAATTATCCAGATCTTGGAGACTATGGATATGATCTAATGGAGATTGATGAAGAAAATAGGAAGATGGACAAACATGTTGCTCTGATCGCAAGAAAGGAGAAAAGAGGTAAGGGAAAATTTGAAGGAAAATTACCTTTAAAATATTTTTCTTGAAATAAAATTGGTCACTTTGCATCAAGATGTC
This sequence comes from Chamaecyparis obtusa, assembly GCA_027943335.1. Taxonomy (NCBI): domain Eukaryota; kingdom Viridiplantae; phylum Streptophyta; class Pinopsida; order Cupressales; family Cupressaceae; genus Chamaecyparis; species Chamaecyparis obtusa. The sequence goes on along the minus strand of BSBK01002646.1, from coordinate 1,459,700 downwards.
CTACAAGGGTCTCTAAATACAAACCTAAGTTCACTAGACTAGATTTCTATGATGAGTAATGCTATTATGCTAGTGAAGGTGTGTGCGATGATGATTTTATAGGAGATGAGATTGGGTTTGTAGCTATGAAGGATAATGAACCTATTTAAGAACAAAAATCTTTAGTTTCACATGTTGAAAAGAAACCTGGATGGATCATTGATAGTGGATGTTCACATCACATGAATGGTGATAAGGATAGGTTTGTTCAGCTTAAGATGCATGATGGTGGATTTATCAGATTTGGTGATAATACTCCTAAACTGATTATTGGAGTAGGATCTATTTCTCTAGATGGAAAAACTAACATCGATAATGTATTTTTTGTTGATGGAATTAAGCATAACCTATTAAGTGTTGGACATCTTATGGATAAAGGTTATTAGTTACATTTCAGTAATGGATCATGCACTATCAGAGGAAAAAAGGGAAACCTGATTGCATCAGAAACAAATACAAGAGGTAATGTATTTCAGTTGAACACCATTGATGCAAAATGTTTTGTTGCTCAAATTGATAAAAGTTGGTAATGGCATAGAATATTTTGTCATGTGAATTTTGATAATATTATGATGAAAATTAACATCAATGCAGTTAGGGACTCACCAAAAGTTGTGAAGCCCTCTAACACCATGTGCAACAAATGTGTAATAGAAAAACAAACAAAGGGGAGTTTCCAAAGCAAGTCATACACTACCAAAGGAAAGCTAGATCTAGTGCATACATATCTCTATGATCTTACAAGGATTGGATCCTCTTATGGTGAAAGGTATTTCATTCTATTTGTTGATGATCACTCTAGAATGATGTGGGCTTCTTTTCTTAAAGAAAAATCAAAGGCATTTGACAAGTTCAAGATCTTCAAGGCAAAAGTAGAAATTGAATCAGGTATGAAGATAAGCTATTTGAGGTTAGACATAGGAGGATACTTTACATCTTCTACATTCAATTCTTACTATGAAGAACATGGGATAAGCGGGAAGACTTATTCTCCTAGGACTCTACATCAGAATGGGATTACAGAAAGAAGGAACAGAACTATATTGGATGCTGCTAGAACAATGATGATTGAAGGAAATGTATTGTATGTGCATTGGAGGGAAGCAATCAATACTATAGTTTACACTTTGAATAGAGTTCAGATCAGAGAAGGTAATACTTAAACACCTTGTGAACTTTGGTTTCACTATGCTCCTACTGTAAGATATTTTAGAATTTTTGGTAGAAAATGTTTTATCAAAAGAGATGATGAGGTAGGAAATTTTGATTCAAGAAGTGATGAAGGAATCTTTCTTGTCTATTCTACCAAAAGTAAAGCTTACATATGTTTCAATTTGAGATTGAGAAAGACAGTTGAGAGTATTAATGTAAGAATTGATGAGAAGTTTCAAGTTCAAGAAAGAATCTGTGATCAAAGATTAGAAAAGACTATTGAAGTAGAAGATTTGGTAGAATTTGATAATGAAAGGAAAATATATGTATTTTAAACAATCTGAAGATCCTAAAACTCCAAGGTATGTACCAAGAAATCATCCTAAAGACCATACTATTGGTGATAGGAATAGATGCATGTTAACTAGGTCTAAGGATAGAGAGGAATTATGCCTAATTTCACAAGTGGAACCTAGAACTACTGATGAGGCCTACAAAGCTATCATGGTTTAATGAACTGAAAGAAGAACTAGATCAGATAATAAAGAACAAAACTTGGGAACTAGTTTCTAGACCTGAAGGAAAGAATGTTATTGGAACTAAATGGGTATTCAGAAAAAAAAAATGAATGAAGAAGGAAAAATCATAAGGAACAAAGCAAGATAGGTCTATAAGGGCTACTAGTATTGAGAAGGAATAGACTTTGAAGAAACCTTTGCACCTATGGCTAGGTTGGAGGTAGTAAGATTATTTCTTGCCTTTCTTTCCTCCATGGACTTCAAAGTGTATTAGATGGATGTAAAATCTGCATTCTTGATAGTTGATCTAAAAGAAGAGGTCTACATTGAGCATCTTGATGGTTTTCCCTTGGAAGATGACATAGACATGGCTTGCAAATTAAACAAGGATCTGTATAGACTGAAGCAAGCTCCTAGAGCTTTGTATGCATGACTTGACAGGTATTTATTACATCTTGGTTTCAAAAAAGGTAGCACAAATAGTAATTTATATTTGAGAATTAGGAAGGATGGAATCCCAATCATAGAAGTATTTGCAAATGATATTAATTTGGGGGAAATGATGGAAAAAAGTAATAAATTTGTTTAAGCAATGAAAGATGAATTGGAAACTATGATTGGTGAAATGACTTGTTCTTTCTTTGTTTGCAAATTACACAAAGTAAACATGGCATTTTCATTTCTCAAACTAAGTATCTCAAGGAATTACTAAAAAATTTTGGCATGGAAGATTGAAAACTTGTTGGAACACCTATGATTACTAGATGCAAGCTTACTACAAATGATGAAACTCAAAGTGTCTATCAAACCAAATACAAATCAATAATTGGAGGGTTATGGTATTTAACACATACCAGACTAGATATTGTAAATGCAATTGGAATTGTTGTAAGGTTTCAAGAAGATCCAAAAGAGACTCACTATATTACAGTAAAAAGGATATTTAGGTATTTGAAAGGTACATTAGAATTTGGGTTGTGGTATGACAAGTTAGATGACTTTACCCTCAATACATACACTAATGTTGATTGGGCACGATGTATTGATGACAACAAGAGCACCAGTAGTGATGCATTATTCCTTGGGAAGAGGTTAGTCTCTTGGTTAATCAAGAAGTGAGATTGTGTTGCTCAATCTACTATTGAATCAAAATATGCGGTAGTTTCTTTAAACTATTCGCAGGTTATTTGGATGAAATGGATGCTGAAGAATATTGGAATAAGATTTGTAGAACCAATTGTGATTCATTGTGACAATACAAGCACAATCAATATGTCAGAGAATCTTGTTATGCACTTTAAAAATAAACATATCTCAATCAAATACCATTATTTGAGAGAGAAAGTTGCAAAAAAGGAAGTCAGAGTTGATTATGTCAGTACAAAGGAATAATTAGCAGACATATTCACTAAACCTTTGTCAAAAGATATCTTTGAGTATCTCAAAGATATGCTTGGGGTGAAAACCCCTCCTTACAAGAATTAGATGATGCAAGAATGCATCATCCATGCAACTATTAGAGCTATATTCTTCAGTGGTCTTGATGCTTGGATGCACTCCTAGAGGGGAGTGATCATAGGACTTAACAAGTACTTATTTGGGTGATTGAGCACCAGAGAGTGAATATTTTTAAGAGAGGATAAGGAGAATCATAGAGAGATATATAAAATATATATAGTACCCATTTTTCATTGATGTCAAAGGGGGAGTGATATGTGAAAAAACCCTAAATTGTATTAGGGGTAGAAGATTGAAGATATTGAGAAGGTTGTATATGGTTTTCGGATTGATGATTTTTCATCACATTTTGTCATCAATGCCAAAGGGAAATTTTTTTAGGAATGTCACTGACATTCATGTGTTTTCATTGATGTCAACATATGATTGTGAAGGATCGCAAGACTAATGAAGAAGATGTTGAGTAGAATGTTTCACTAAGTGAAGGAAGGAGAAAAGAAGGCATGTGACAATATTTGTTGCATCTCTGAGTCTATGAGATTGTATTTTGGTACTAGATAGTGCTTAGAATGGTTTTCCATGATCACAAAATCTGATTAGTTGGTTTCACTAAGTTAGAGTGGAAACAATGTGGACTAGTCACAGGATTGTGCAAAGGAAAATAGTGAAATGGTCACTATAATTTTGTGTATAGCATGTATGCAATATGGAGTTATTTTTGGTGAGCTTAGGATGTTGCATAAGACATGTGGCACTTCATCTTATGTGGACATGAGGTCACAGGGGTCGTGGTGACATCAATTGTAGCGTGTGACCCTGCAAAGTCCTATTTGGATATAACCTATGGGATGTGGCATGTTCTACCTTGTGCAAAGATAATTTATGAACTATGGAGTATGTTGGTTGACTGATGTTTGTTATTTTCTTTTCCAAGATCCCGTGTGTATCTTGACAAGATTTTATGTAAATTATTTTTATTAGGAAAGTCCTAATTGGAGCCGATCTAATAAATCATTTGTATCTTTTATAAAGGAGTGAATCAAGTGATGAAAAGAGTGTGATGTGAATGTGAGTGTAGTTGATGCAAGGATTGTTGATGTAGAGTAGGTTGTATGACAATTTTACTTCATTGGAATTGTTTTGGCAAAGGAGTTGTTGTTAGTCAGTTCATGATTTGTAATCAGTATATTTATATACTTTCATTTGGACAATGGTTCTAGAAGGTGGTTTTAACCTTCAGAAGATGGATTTAACCTTCAAAAGGTGGTTTTAACCTTCACATTGGGAAATTTTCTCTGAGCAAAGATAGGCTCATCCTATCAACTCCTAACAGGGTCGCTAACTCAAAGCAAGGAGTTTGTCCTTTAACATGCACTTTGTACTGGTTGTATTTATCTACTCCTAACAGGGAAAGATCTTGTAACTGAGATACTTTATTACTAACTTGCATTATTTGGGTGTTCCATCCCCACCAGGATTTTTCCCTTGATAGGGTTTCCTCGAAAAATAATTATTGGTGTGATGATCTATGTTGCATATGAGGTTTCAATTTCCCATTTATTGTTTTGATATGAAAAGATAAAGTTTCATATATATGAAAAGATAAAGTTTTCTATTTATAAAATACAACTGATTCACTGCCCCCCCCCCCCCCCCCCTCTCATTTGTATCCAACAAGATCAATATATTTCATATTGCATCTTGATCAGTGCCTATAATTGCCTCATTCAATGAATCACAAGGAATATCATGGACACATTACTTATTTTTGAACAATTTGTATATCAATTATCAGATTATATATCTATAGGTATAGTTGATAGAATTGTTTTTCATATTCATTTTGTTCAAATTTATAGGGTTGGTTATCTTTATTTAACATATAAATGACTTCAATACTACGTGAACATACTCACAAGAACACATTTCAGTTTGTATTAAAGATATCATTCAAATGCTTAATCTTTTATTCTAGTTTTTAAATACATATGTTGTTAGCATTATAAGGTCCAAGATTACTAAGAGTGGGGTGAATTGGTAATCTAAAAATTAAACTTCTTGATAAACCATTCAACAACTTGCATCAATTATCATCCATTACATCAATAAAAAACCATTAAAGATAAACATCCACAACTATACAATACAATAACACCAATTTTATTTCTCATGGAAACCTAACTGGGAAAAACCACACATGGGGATAAAACCCACAAATAATTTTGCACACTTTTGAAGTACACTCAGTTAAGAACTTAGCCCTGTTAAAAGCTTACAAATGCCCAGTTAAGAGAAAGACCCTGTTAGGAGCCACCCAGTTAAGGGATTTACCTCTATCTCGATTAAGGTATTTCAAACCCTAGTTAAAGAGTCACCTAGTTAAAGGATTTACAAATTAGGCCTATTAGAGTTTACCTAATTAAGGAATTTTCTTATAGAAATTGTTAGGAATCAATACGTACAATGATCTAAGAAAATAACACTCCTCCTCTACTATTACAGATCTAAATCAATCTCAATCTCTTCTTCACATGAAGAACATCGAAACCCTATAATCGCACATCTACATTCATGATCTTTCTCTCCCACACTTTCTCATAATACATCAAAAATATATAAATACATTTTCACTAAGTCTTCCCAGACCTAATTAAATTTTAATTTCATCATTACAATTCATTCCCGCTCAGTCTTTGAACCCTAAAATGTGTTACCAATTATAAATGACAATTTCAAGTTCATGTTGGCCTCCAGATCCATCACACAATCGATTTGACAAAGAAAACTTAAATTACATCACATTCTCCAATGTTATTACACAACTCCAAGAGATTTGATCATCATGATCATGAAAATGCCAACTCATCATCCCACATCCATCTGTCACACCACTACAATCCCTAAAACAAAACCACTTATCGCAACATGGTATAACATCATTGGTCAAGGAATCTGACTTATTGTTCTAAGAACTTCTTTTCCTTTTCAGTAAGTGATATTTTTTCCATTGAGACTTTTTCTTCTGGTTACCAATCATGATACAATCACAACAACAACCCCATAACATAGTCAAGATAACATATCCTAAATCACAACATCTGAGTCCAAACCTATTTGACACAATCATAAAATCATTCCTCTTTAGCTTCATCCTATTTTCCATGTTGACCTTTAAACCTTCAATTGACTATAAGTCACAACATACATATGATAAACATGTGTGGTCATAGATATAGCATTTAGAGACATCACTGAGGCTTCCATTATGATCACACACTCCAACTCTTACCATATCTCTAGACCCAACCTCTTGAACATACATTAGCATAACAAGCTCATTGTCAACCAACAAAACACTAAGTTGACATCAATAAAAACATCATAACTAATCAACCTATCATCAAATCTGCATCAAAAACATACCATAACATTTTCAACTTATCTCTACATCAATTATGACAACAATCTCCCCTTTTAACATTGATGGAAATACCAACAATACTAAGAAAACAAATACTCCCTCTTAGTTGATACATACTTGTATCTCTTTGTTCAAGTTCTTATCCTCCTTACTAATTCTTCTTTCCTTTACTAAGTTTTGTCCCCCTTTCTAATTATTGTTTCTTCTTCCTCTTTAATGAGTCTTCTCCCCCTTTGACAAAAATGCCAAAGATGCAACATGCCTAATTCTTCATCTGTTGCAATTGTCTTCATCTCTTTTTGACTACTCCTCCTAAGGAGTATTCCCCAAAACATCAATCAATAGTGAAATATATGGAATAACCCCACTGGATTGATGCATTAGTTCAGCATCTTAGTTCTTCTCGGGTAGGGACACAACCCATAGATGACTTCTAAGGTACTCAAAATTATCCTTAGGCAGTGGCTTTGTAAAGATATCTACTATATGCTCCTTAGTTGGTACATATTCCAACTTCGCCTCCTTCTCCTGCACTTGCTCTCTCATAAATTAATACTTAATGGAAATGTGGTTAGTCTTGGAATGCATTTTAGGACTCTTAGAAATATTTATTGCACTTGTATTGTCACAAAAAATAGTTACTAGTCCATTCACCTTTTCTTTGATACCTTTAAGAATCTTCTGCATCCATGCAATTTGTGTGCAGTTTATAGCCACTGCTACATCCTCTTCTTTTGTTATAGATTGTGAGATACAATTCTTCTTCTTGCTTGTCCAAGATACAAGCCTTTTACCTAGAAAGAATGCACCACCACTTGTACTCTTGCTATCATCAATATTTCCTACATCCCAATCTGTATTAGTAAATGCACTCAAAGAGAAATCGCCATCATGAGCATACCAAAGACCATAGTCAATTCTCCCTTTCAAATACCTGAATATCCTTTTGATTGCAACCATATTAAATTATTTGGGATTTTCTTGAAATATTTCTACTCTTCCAATTCTTTGAGAAATGTCCGGTCTGCTCTAAACAACATACTGCAACTTACCGATCATAGACCTATACAAGGTATCATCCACTGCATTAGATTCATCATCCTTAGAAAATTTACATCCTATTACCATGGGGGTTACAACTAGTTTGGATTCATTCATACCAAAATTATTGAGTACTTCTTTCACATATTTGGATTGATTGATATATATATACCATTCTTTTGTTGTGAAACACTAGTAAATTTTAGCCTATTTTTCAACGAGGATTAGTCAAATTTTTGATACCCATTGGTCGGATAGACGACCAAAATTGTTGTCAAACTTTTTTCATTGATTATATGACAGGAAAAAGAATCATCAAAATTCTAACCTCCTTAGTGGTTGAATTATCGACCAAATCTTCATCGAAGTAATCGCTTCAACCTAGAAGAATTGTAGATCAAACCTTTTATCTATGAGACCAGTGCTCATCGAAATTGCGACCAATCAGGGTCAGAACTGATGTCAAACACATAGCATTCTCATCAAAACACCAAACACAGTTCATCTCTTTGTCGATGAACTTTGGTTGGAATAGATGTCAAACACATAGCATTCTCGTCGAACCAACTATTATTAAAATGTCAAAAAATTGACCAATAATAATTTTTGGTTTATATATATATATATATATATATATATATATATATATATATATATATATATATATATATATATATATATATATATATATATATATATATATATATTGATGGGTTTCTAACCGATTTCTCTAAAACAACAACATATATTAAAGTTGCATTGTCATTGGCTCCCAAGTATTTGTCTCTTTGACATTTGTTTCTCCATATTTATACATTATATTACCATGCATCTCTATTCTTCATTCAATAGTCATTTAATTATTAACTTAATGTATGGCTACATCTAATATATTAACCTAGCGGGGTGCTTGTATCTACCTTCCCTATCCATAGTTCATTCCTTAAGACTTAGTAACCATACATGAGAGAAGAAACACAATAGGTCTGCCTAAAGCTATCTCACACTAAGCCCAAGAGAAAAAAATTGGGGTCCTTACCTAGTGGGGTGCTCATGTCTGCATTCCCTATCCAAGCTTCATTTTATAAGTCTTGGTAACCATTATTATGGAATTGGCGAGATGGAATTAGCAAAAGATATCCGATCCAATTCAAGTTCAAGAAAGAAAAATCATGTCAACATCATAATGGCTAGAAGCAACAAATTCACACACCAATGCATTCATCTGTATCCTTTCCAACATGGAGTGTCAATCTTATCCTCCTTAAGGATCAAGGAAGCAAGGGAGCACATCAAATGAAAAGAAAAGTTGTTGCACCTCAACTTCCTCATCTGTACCCTCAACAACACAATATTATTATTGATCTTTGAAGAAAAATCGCTAATTTAACAATCAAGAATAGCTACGTATACACTAGCATTAAAAGATATAATAGTATGTTTAAATTCTTTAGTTTGTAGTCAAGGTGAAGAGAGCTTGAACCAAGATAAAAGGTCTCATAATAAACTTCAATGCATAAACTTTTAACTAAAGTCTGCACCCATATAGAAGACTATTGGTAGCAACGACAAACCTGTTGTGAAAATCCAAGGCTGATTCACCATCATTTGTTCTCAGATGTTCTAGATTTTCCTAGTCACAAACATCTAACACACTAAAATCATCAATAAAGTCAAGTCATCATTGAACATTTTTGTTGTATCATGTTGGACACTTTTAGATGCAAAATGATTGCTTAAACAAATCACTATCAAGGTCAAGCATATGGTACAAGATAATTATAATTACAAGAAAGTGACCCCTGCAATGTATGATATAGGCAATGTTATTAATAGTTATAATTCACTTGTGATATGTATGGTTGCAAGCCAGGCCTCTAAATTTCTCCATAAACCACAAGGAACTATCCACCTATAATCTACATTGGCTACACCAACTCCTAGTATCAACATATTTGAAGGTCACTTCAGGCAAAGAGCATTTGCAAATAAATGCCACTCTCTTCATTGATCCTAATTAACACCAAGAAAATGGTATCAACAATGTTGTACTATGCATATCTTTTAGTAAGGAAACAAAAATTAAAAAATAGTTATCCAATAAGTCAATACCTTGGAGACATTTGATATAGAATTCATTGCAGGATTAGAATCGCCTTCAGAAGATGCTTCTAAAATTCTAGCTTCTGATTTTTCATTAGAGTACCTATTAATCATGAATTCATTTAGCAGTGTTTTCAACTCATATAATTAACAGGAGTGATCAAAATAAAAAATTTCCACTACATCAACAAATGACAATAGAAGCTTACATAGATAGAATGGTCACCCAGATAAGTTCAACACAATCCACCCATAGCAGCCTCTGCTCCACAGGTACAACACCATATGTTATCAAGTGTGTGAAAGGCCATAGCTTCCACCCTGCTTGTCAAAGAAACATGATATTCTTAGCTAAAATTTGATCAAAAACAAAAAAAAATGTTTATTGCATCATCAGTCATCAAACATAAGATGAAACAATGATCTACCATAATCATGATATCTTTCTAGTGTAGAAAATGGCATGCCAAAAAATGAAATAAACTTCACAAGCAAGAATGCTCAGTGAAATTAATAAAAGGATTGTGTGAAAAATATTATGACTCACTGTCAAAAGAGGCCAAAATGTTGTCCTTAATTCATTGAAAATATTGACTAGCGATTCAAACTGCGGCAAACCCAAGACTGCGAAATAAGTACTATTCCAAATTGTTGCCCACATAGTTTGATCAAAGGCCACTTTTACAGGCACTGCCCCCCAATCCTGGAAAGGAAATAGAGCTTGTATACCCATATTTGTTTGTCATACCCTTTTTTCAAGGAACTCAAAATTATTCAAATTAAACAAGTATGAACTGTAAGAGACTAAGAAAAAGGGCAAGGTGTTACCTCACTAAGATGATAGTAATAATGAGATAAAGAACCATGAAGACTAAATCTAATGATACCAGATCTGAACATCTGGGTTTGATCAAATTCAAAAATTGGTTTTCCTTCATAGCACTGTCAAGTCAACAGCATGAGCATTATTTTGTGTCTAGAGTGTCATCAATGTTTTTAAATGTAGAATGAAATGGTTGTAAGTATGAATTTCTGCCACATGCAAATGATTTTGAGATACAGACTTGTACAATCCAATATCCCAAGGAATAGACAACACCACTTATCATGATCTTTACCAAAACAGGATTGGTCTTCAAGGCCTCTTCATACGCAGTCCAGTTATGCGCAGGAGCATATCTGACATACGCAGTCCAAATGTTGCTAGAATTTCAACTCACTAATGCAAATCAACACTGTTCAATTGTCATCTATTTCACACAATGCTCTATTAAGGCTAAGTTTCTTGTAATCAAATTTCTATACTAGTTTTCATCCTATTCTTCCACAGGTCATTCTTACAACTAGATAGTAAAGAGGTGTGACATACTGCTCCACATCTCAAATTGCTTCTCCACCTTCTCCATCACCAATTGAGGTAGGTTACCTTTTGACATACTTCTTCATAGAGCTAGCTATGAGAGCTCATTTCCATGCAAGAAGAAGATTTCCTTCATTTATGCTATTAGCTTAGTTATTTATTGGCTTATTGCTTTAGATTGCAAATTACAAGCAAGGTTAATTGGTATATTACACGTCATATGTTATTTCCATCTTTATTTACTCTAGATTTTATTGTGCTTAGTCTAAATGTTGACAAGATTACATTATAAGAAACTGGGTTTTGATATTAAAAGGGCATACATACCAATAACAACAATTTCCCTCACATCATTTCTTCTCATTGCCTCATCATACTTTTCCCCAAGTGCACCAAGGACTGCAAATAAATAAGATAAACAAATCACAATCATATAGCGATGTTAGAATAGTTACTAAAATGGTCCTAAATTATGTTCTTATAGTAAAAGAATACATGGGGATAAGTCTATTTAAGGTCTCTTGATTCATGGTAACTCATATACAAAGACATAACGCTTACTTATAGTTATTTTCTTTATAGGCAGAATGAAATTTTGATTCTCATATTCAGAAATTCAAACTATTAAGGATTACATACGGCACATCCAAATACAACCAAGAGAAAGGTGTCAACACTTACCGCCAAAACTAGGAATAACTCCAATAGAAAGCTCTGGCAACCCAAGTTGTGCTTTTGGCATTGAAATACGAGCATGAAAAGACTTCGCAAACACAATGAATTGGAAACTTAAGATAGATCATGTAATGCAATGAACCTTTGGAAATATAAAATAAGAAACTAAGTGTGGATATTAAAAGGGCATACATACCAGTAATAACAATTGCCCTCACATCATTTCTTCTCATTGCCTCATCATACTTTTCCCCATGAAGTGCACCAAGGACTGCAAAGAAACAAGATAAACAAATCACAAGCATATAGCGATGTTAGAATAGTTACTAAAATGGTCATAAATTATGTTCTTATAGTAAAAGAATACTTTGACATAAGAAAAAACTACACAATATTAAAACATGACATTGTGCTTTAAAAACTAAAAAGGTAAAGCACTATCCCAAGAAATGATGAAGGCGTGTTTTCAAGAATAGAGATGGAGTCTTTGTTTTGACAGAAGGGTCACATTTTAGAGAGGGATGATGAGAACCATAATACAGAGGTATCATTTTATTATTTTGTCATCATGAATAGCATGGTGATTTTGTAAATTATTGTCATAAAGAGCAAAAAAAGATACCTAATAGGAACACAGTAAAAGTATCATATGGGGCAAATTAGAGACCAAAAGGACATCAAGTGACAATCACAAGAACCTTATTGCAAAAATAATGATCAAGTGGGCTTAAAGACGGTGTTGTTATAATGCATTAGCAATACATAATAGTGATTAGTAAAGTGTGCAAAAAACTAGTGATAGAGTGTCAATATGCATAGAGGTCATAACAGTAATAAATGTTTATAACAGTGCTTTTAATAATGCTCCAAACATTGAGAATGCAAGATACCTATAACAATGAACTTCATTTCGACTTGCTAATTGGCTGTCACTATTAACTCTAAGCTTATCTTTAAAGTTTGAGCTTCACTTAGTTTCGAGAATAGTTTAATATTCTCTACTTAACAATGCCAACCACATGAATGTGGAAGCTCATTTGGCCCCTCCCCCCCCCCCTAACATCACTCTAAATTCCCCATTAACATCTAATAACATTCATTCATTCATCCATTTTTGAAATATAACATTCAATCATTATAATCACATGATAACATTCATTAACACATAAAATTCATTAACACACAACATTCATGAATAATTCATTAACACATCATTCATCAACATTACTAGTACAAAATTACATCCATTAAGACAACATTCTTTCATTACCAAAAAATGTTAATTATAATCATTTCTTTTTGGGTTTCTTACTATTTTTTTTCATGTAATTTCTAAGAGGAAGATCAATGTCCTCATCATTCCCCTCCTCTACTATTTCTAATGGCAATGCATGTCTCCTCCTCATTTGTTCAGGAACAAAAGGCCGCTTCACCAAAGGGGGGTCTGCTGCAATAACAACTTCATCATGAGTTAAATTTACACGTAATTAATTTAAAAGAACAAAACATAGATTTTCTTTACCTGAATGTGCCACATGATCTACATGGTGATCACTCTAAACAACCTCTAGCACTCGTTCAGCATGACATTTTGTATCCTCTAAAATATACACAAAAAAGGTTACACCAAGTTCAATTTAAGATGTTAAAATGTATAAATAATTACATAATTAGTTTTAAATAGCAAATGAGCACCTCCATCGACACTTCGATGCACATCAGGGGCTTCATCATGCGGCATATGATCTGTGTCACGATTAAGAGGTTGCATTGTAATGTCATGCACATTATTATCAAATAGATTGTTGCTCAAGTATTCAATTTCTAATATTTTTTTTGGCATATTTACCTGTGGACATGATGCAGGAGACTCTTGGGTTGGGCCAGTGGAAGCTTGGCGTAGGCATTTAGCCACAGCTTGATAGCCTTCCTTGAAGGCAATTTTTTTGTGTTCTATCGTGGCCTCTAAATTAAATTCAGAGCCCTACATTTTTTGATTAAACAAAATTATTTGCATTTTATAAATAATTTTTCTCTGCAATTCATTTACTACTACTTACAATTCGTGCTTTAATTTTGGAATATCCACTAGAGCCAAGTATGTGCTGCCCAATCTTTTGCAGCCTGGCATTTGTTACCTTTGATGTGTCCTGCAACCTATGAAAAGTTTGAAATATGTTAGATGATATAGATATAAAGATCACTAATTAGTGCATTATTACATTGTACTAGTAGTTAATACTATTGCATACCTTCTTCTCTCATTTGTTGGTGTAATTCCTCTTTGAGCATCCCCTTTCTCCTTTGCATCCAAAATTAACTTATTCCAATCCCTCACTGGAATAAAGGGAGGACGCTCGTACTTTAGGTTTTGGACGAGACTCTTTCTATATGAGTCCCCCACAGTCTTAAGATGTTTGGAAGCTTTTTCTAAAATTTTCTTCTCCTCAAAAATATTACTACCAAACTCATGCTCTAAATCTTTAATGAGTTGATCTTTTAATTTTTTGTCTTGCAAGTTCCACCTTTTAAGAAAAAACACAAAATTGTTAGATAGAAAAATTAACTAAATTTGTGTACCTTGAATATAGTAAAAGAAAAGACTTGAATGAAAGGAAAAATACTATACCAATTAATGATATGAAAAAAAAATAGTGGGATAGGGTTAGTTCACTTATGATGTTCCACCTTGTACATATGGTGGGCCCGAATATCTTTAGTGTGAGGTCATAAAGTGTCTTATAAAATGAATCGTTTCCTGCAAAAAATGTCATGGGGTAATCAATCCAAAACTTGTTATGAATAGGTAAATGCATATTACAATATAAAAAATAATAATTTGAAAGTACCTAGAAGCTTACGACATTTTAAAGGCATCAATTCATTATCGTCAATCAACAATGATGTCTGCATAACTCTCATGCTAGAAACACGGGTAGATCCAGGAAATGATGATGAATTATCACTAATACATGTACTATGATCTGTATCTGGTGTAACAGACGGTGCTGGTGCATCTCCTACTCCACAAATTAATCCACTATGTGATGCACCCAAGATTAAAGTACAAATTATCAAATCATAATTAACACAAAACCAAATATAGCAAAACAAAGATTTACTAGGCATAGACCATGAAGGCATCAATGTTTGCATGCTCCTTGTTGCTGACATTGTACTCGACAATCTCTGATGGATGTCTGTCGACCTCCTAGGAGGATTCGCCTACACTTGATGACCTGAACAATACATTGTTAGCAAAGACATTCTGAAATAATAAAAGTAAGAGTTAACTTAAGAAGTTTTTGAATGTTCCAAAGAAAAAATTCCTTGTAACTTGTCAACTAAAGGATTATTTTACCTAAGGTGGATGGAGCTCTGCTAGTACCAGCCTCACCGCATTGTCCTTGACTAGGTACTTGAGTTTCCAAACAATCCTGTAACAAGAACACATATTACATATTTTACTTCACAACATAAAAGAGTATAAAATATAAACCTTTATTGAAGTTTTGTTATAACTAAAGATTCATTACTGCTTACGTCATAATGATGTGCTTGCCCCATCAATTCAGATAGCCTCTTCAGCATCTCCTCAATTGGATTTGCTTCATCCAAAATGCTCATAATTTTTAAATTGATTTTTTTTAGTTTTTTCCTCAACATAATTGTTATATTAGGCATTTTTGTGATATCATCATCAAAAGGGGTAGCTATTGCCTCTGTTGCTATAGGTGTTTTTCCCCTATCTTGAACATCAAATTGTGACAAGAATATCAGTAAAACTATCATAAAAAATCCAAAACCCTAAATAAAATAATGTAATAATATAACATTTTTCAACTATCTAATTTGTACAATTTCAATAAGGTTTACCATTGTTGAAGAATGGGTGGGAGGAGCATCCTCGTGGCCTCTATCATGTGGGGGATCCATATCATCCTATGACAAAGATTAAATATAAAAATTTCAACGAACAAAAAGTAATAGACTTAGCAAAAAAAACTTATTAATAAAATGGTATATAGTACTTACCACCTTCATGATAGTAACTTTGTTTGTATCTATGTGATTTAAATAGTAATCTATTAGCAGTTCTTCCCCTGCACTTATTGATTTTATTGCACATACAAAAACTTGATTCCCCTCACGCACCTCAAATATGCAATTGGGTTGTTTATTAGTTGAGGAAGGTCATGTACTATTTATAAAACCTACAATATTACCTATTGCTTTTAGTCTCCCATCAATGTACATTGCAAATCTTTTACTTTGATCATTTTCTTTCCATTGTATATAATTTTTTGATAGTGCATACCTACGCATACTTTTTTTATATTGAGCAATCCACATCCAATCATTGTAATTGTAACACGGACAGACATACTTGAACAATTCAATAACTTTTTTGTAACATACCTTTATCCCATCCATGGAAAATAGGCCCAAACCATGTAATGAGGATGGAGCTATGCAATATATCCTCTCATTAACACAAAAATTAGTGTTAATTGGAGGTAGCTCATTGGGTACCCATTCTTTCTCAATATGTGTGTACCGAAAGGGAACCTTGATGTCACCTTTGGTCTCATCATCATAAGAACATGACCCCCCTTTAGCAAGGAAAAATTGCATGCATTTATCAAATTTTTTTCTAATCTTTTGATCTCTAGTTGATCTCCCCATTTTAGTCGTACTACATGTAGAACTTTCATCTACCATTCCCTCATTTCCCTCATTCGATGTAGATAGATCTGACAAGTACCTATTTGGTGGGTCCTGCAATCCATCAAATGAGATATTGTCACGTCCCTGCTTCAAATAGAATTTTGATAATATTTAAATAATATATATAGAATAATCAAGTTGTGACCCATATGCACGGTTCTTCTTTGTCTATACATGGGAGATATAAAATGTACTAAGTTGAAAGTTATTATATAATTATATGTCTATATAGTTCTTCTTTGTCTATATATACATTATATGATTATATAATATGTCTATTTATAACATACATGTTCAGTGATAAACAAGACGAATATAAGAAAATTATGTCTATTTATTGACTTATACCTGCTGATCCATGTCACTATGCATGATCCATGCCAAAGGGGTTAAATTTCCTGCATATGTTAATCATTTATCTTAAGTTAACTAAAAATTACATGATATGTATACTACAAATAACTTAGAAGACAACATGAACAATATGCAACATCATAAACATGAACAAATTTGCCTTATATATGAATGCAAGATCGTCAATAGAAGGGGTGACGATGTCTGTAGTCAATTGCCTGTTTGCAAAAAGGGTGATAATCAAACACAATATATACATGTATCAGCAGCAATTAGTTGAGCATCGTAAGCAAAATATTGGTAATTATAAATCACATATGTTGTAATCATTAGAATTGAACATAATAAATATGTAATCATTACAATTGAAATCACATATATACCTTGTACATTTCAATCATGTCATTGATCATCTTCTTCATCCATCATCATCATCATCATCATCATCATCATCATCATCATCTTGATCTTCATCATCTACTTCTTCATCATCTTCAATATCTTCTTCTTCCATAACATTATACTTTATCGACCTTCCTCTTGGATCATGTCTAACAACAAATGACCAACCCTATTTATGTGGAACCTCTAATTAAAACACTTTCTCACATTGGCTTGGAAGAACATATGGCTCATCTCCAACTGACTCAAACGATCTTGTATTAATCATTGTAAATTCATTATCATGTTGAATAACAATTCTATCTGGATCATTTTGATTCTCGTAGCCTGTACCATTTGATGACAAATAGAACTACTTTGAAGGAGTTAAAGTCACACTCAATTATATCATCCAAGATGCCATAGTATCGATTTTGAGATTGTTGAGGATGTATGTCATTTCTAGATGATATATTAGTAACCTCAAAAATTGCAGTTATTCTAGAATCACAAGTTTTCTTCGTGTCATCCAACTTTTTTATGCAAAATTTGTGGCCATGATAGTACATAGCTTTGTGGTTCTTGACCTGCAATATTTCGAGCGTATGTAAATTATTTGCATCGTGATTTGATACGAAACATACGAGTCATGATCATTAATAAATTTGTACGTACCTCTCTACCTCTTAAACCATATGCTAGATTAATTACCATTGGCATAACATTGGAATCTCCATTACGATGAGCTTCTCTAACCAATGAAGCAACACCTTCCCATGTTAATGAGAAACCATTTTGTTGACATCATTCAATCTATACCATCATCCAATCAAGATTGTTCACAATATACAAATGTATTGCATCCCACTCTCGACCAACTGTATAAAAAAAATACACCAATTATAAATAACTTATATTGAAGATTTATAAGAATTAATTAGCTACAATAACATCTTATATTTACCTCTCACTTTCCTCAATCTACCTTTTCCCATCAAGTACTCCCCTTCAAATTTGTTAATGGAGTTGGGATCCCAAATACGATCTACATGGATCTTTGCTGCAAACTTAAGAAGATATTCACTAATGTACACCATGGTCTGGTATACCATATATCCCTCCACCATAGAACTCTCGGGATGTGCTCTCTGTCGAACCAAGCCTTTCAAAAATTTCAAGTGCCTCTCAACCATCCACATTGACCTAGTTGGTACAGGTCCACACAATTCAATCTCCTCAACTTGATGTATGAGGTAGCATTCCTGTGCATTGAAAAAAATTGAAGGTAGAGACTTTTGCATTTCACACATAAGAAGATGAATTTTTCTCTTCCAATATTTTATATCTTCTTTATTGATTTCTTTTGATGACAACCACCTCATGTATTTTCCAAGATCATATATAACTTGTTTAACACTGTTTACGAAGTGGTGTGGGAGAGATAGAGGTAGAACATACTGCAATATTTGTAAAATGATCTTATTAATATTTTATAAAAGAATGCAATGAAAACTACATGCAGTATACAAATATATAGTGAATACAAAATAACATGAATTACCTTAATAAATGTATGTCAATCATGTGTTTTCATCCCTGGCTCAAATTCACTTTTCTTTGATATGAGATCATTTATGTTCGCAGCAAATCCTGTGGGAAATCATATTTTTTTTATGACTTATTTTATAGCATTGCTCTGCTGCTCCGACAATAACCAACTAAGGGCACTTGTATCAATCTGGTCTCCATTATTATTTGATCGAATGACATTTTTCATTGCATGGTTGGATTCTTCAATGTCACTACAAATTTTGACAATTTTATCTTTGGCATGCCTTCCATCCAAGATTTTTCATAATGTCTCTGTTACACTCTTTCCAATATGCATAGGATCAAACAAATGCATGATTGGGAGGTGCTCATAGTATGGCAACCTACTAAATTGTGTAGGATAACTTTTTAGTCCTTTTGGAAGTTGGTCATTAATGCCTTGACAACCTTCATGAGCATCAATTACATCATCAGTAAACAAAACACAATATCAAAATATAAATTTCAAATAAAAACCATTAGATGGAATGACATTACCTCGATGATTTATTTTATTGTATTCCAACTTCCATAGGCAAGGTGTCATTCTCCATGGCTTTGATGTAGTCTCTTCTTTCCCATTGAAAAGATTTTTTTTGATAATTCGGTACTTATGATTTCTGTGGAGAAAGTGTCTATTCTCATCGAACACTTGCTTTCCTAAAATTTTTGAATGATAATATTTCATCTTTGGACCACAAACTGGACAAGCAAATTTTCCCTTTGTCTGAAGACCTACAAGATCATGTATAATTGGATTAAATATGTTAACTTTTTGTTAGCATTATAACATACCAAAAAAGAGGTGTTAAGAAGAGAACACACCACAAAAATGTGTTATCCCAGGGGCATCATTTATTGTCCATACAAGCATTGTATGGAATTAAAATTGTCTTTGTCCTATTGGTCTAAAGATTTCATACATAGTGACCCCATTCCATAACACCATCAACTCATCGATAAGAGGCTCAATATATACATTGATATCTTTAACTTAGTACTTACCTAGTTGAATAAACAAAAATATTACATAATTATTATGACCATTTTGATGGATTATTTATAATAAATTAATTTAGATGACTATTAAATGAAAAAATACTTGGAACAATCAGTGCCAACATTATGTGCTCCCTCTTTATGGACATCCAAGGAGGAATGTTAGTGTTGATAGCAAAAATAGGCCACACTGAGTAAGTAGATCTCATCTCTCCAAACAAATTGACACCATCCACTGCCAATGAAAGCTTGAGATTACGAGGTTCTTCTTTAAAGTGTGGCTATTTTTCCTCTATTTCCTTAAATGTCAAACCATCCACAGGCATTTGCATAATGTAATCTCAACTTTTATTGTGTGCATGGTAATCCATAAATTGTGCCAAGATATTGCACCTAAATAATCATTGTAGACGTGGAATAATGGAAATAAACTGAAGAACCTTGCGAGGCACCTTTTTTGTTATTCGATCTTATCGATATCTACTAATATGACAAACAGGGCATTCTGTTGTAAATTCATGTTGTTTATGATATATAATATGATCATTTAGACATGCATGTATTGTTTGATACTCCATTCCAATATCTTTCATAATGGAAAATAATTCTCGGTACAAGCGAGGTAGAATGTTTGATGGTGGTAACAAACACTCACCTATCAACCTATGACCAAAAATATAATTTGTTAATTTAAAAAATATTAATTGCTACATGATTCACCCAATGTTAATTGTAAGGGAATTACGACTAAAATAATGAAAAAAGATGACATACCTTAACATACGTGTCATTGCTACGTTGGATAAACCATTCATAACCTTCAATTTCACCAACAAAAATACAGTGGCAAGAAGAGTTATTTGGGAGCCTTCATATAGGAGCTCATGTGCCTTCTCAAGTATAGGTACATCAAGGTTTGCATCAACATCATCATCATCATCATTGTCATCTTGATCATCGTGATCTTCTTCATCATCGTGGTCTTCTTCCATGGGATCATTACCTTCTACTTCTATATTCACACCTCCATGTTCCCTCATTTGGAAATCCACATTCTCCGGATTGTCATGGTCTATAACATGAAACCTAGGATGGTTGACCTATATGAAAATGATGACCTTATATTAACCATGACCATGATGTCATCATCAAATCATGTCTTGTATATTTTATAAATTATTAAAATACATACCAATGGATGAAATTCTTTTCCCCCTTCAATGTGACCATGCTACCTACAATTTTCCTTAGTTGTTTTGATTAGATATCTTTGAGTCTTTAAGCCCTTACAAATTTTGCAAGGACAATAACATTTTCCATCACCTTTTCTTTTTAAGTTAGACCACAGTCTAGCAATTGTCTCCCTATTTTGTTGTGCATTGATATCGTTAGACATGGTGTTTCTTGAATGGAATGACTCATTGGTGGAAGAAGGATGACTTGTTTGCAACCTGCATATTCTATATCAAGTGTATTAAAATAACATCCAACATTAATAATCAAGTAAATTCTAGCAAATCCAATTGAGTCGTACTTGTTTATCATGTGACATTCTTTCTTACAAAGAATTGTTTGTTTTTCTCAGGGATGCCCTCATATGGATGAGGTGTGTATCCTTGATCACAACCTCTTCCTTGCTTGATAGTGTATGTCTACTATAAACAAATCCCTTAGAAAAATTTTAAGATAAGAAGAAACTAAAACAAAAATATGCAAGTGAGCCAATAGAACAAGGAACGCAAGCATAAAATTTTATGCCTTATATAATGTGTTTGGGGTAAGCTATGGTGAAATGAGAATATGGTTAAGTAGCATAGATTTTATGAAGATGTCTTTTGGTTCTTGACTGTCTTGTACAGGGGTTTTGCAAGATCATGTGTCCCTTTTTTATTCAAACTATGTAAGATCAGCTAGTGGGGACCAATGATGATAGGTTTTGAATGTTCATGATCCTATGGTCTATGATGACAAGGAAAGAGAAAGTGTTTGGGATCACAAAAAAGGATCCACATAGGGAAAGCTAGGGAGGATAAGAGGGATAGAAAGACAATTAGAGGTTTCCACATGGCAATCAAGTTGCAGTTGACCAAGTGAATTTTGAGTGGGAAAGTCAAAACTCAATGTGTAATTGATTTATCGAGTAAGACAACATTTTCGAACAACTTGAAGTGTATGTAACACAAAGTGCTATTTTTTAAAAGGTGCAAAAGTGATCAGGAATAGAAGTATAATAGTGTGATTCCCAAACCCTGAAGAGTTGAACCCATGGATAGTCAGTATATCAAGTGGAGTGTCATCAGTATAGCTTTACATCTTGAAATGATAAAATGAAAGTCACATCGACAAAATGAAAGTCACTCAAAGATGATTAATTTCATAAAAAAAATTATTATTCAAAAGAAAAAATTGTGTTTCCTTGTGGGATAGGTATAGGACTTCACTGATTCATTCATGTAAGTTGTGAAAAATATTCTCCCTTTAGGTCTCTAAATCCAAATGAAGGTTTCCATTTTTATCTGAAGGTTGCAGTTGATCAATCATTGATGTATTGTATTTGTCTCTATTTTCTTCATTGTGGTTGAAGGTTAGAAAGTTACAACTTTAATATCAACTTTCTTAAAGCTCACATTAGCTTGAAGAACTCCCAGTTCACATCAGTTTTCTTAAAGAAAGGTGAAGTGTTATATGTAGAGACTCATGCTAGCAGGTAGATATCTTCAAACCAAGACTCCTTTTTTCACTTACCCTAGTTGGATACAAGCAATTCAACACCTTCTATGGCTTTCGAACACACTTATAAATCATAACCAGGGAATGGGCATCAAACAGATTGGAAAACATTTATTCATCTAGTCAAGGCAATGATAGAACTAAATGAATAAATAACCTCTCCATATTTGGTGATAATATCACATATATACTTAGCAGATATTTCCAAGAAAGTAATCGAATAAGAGATTAGAATGTGTGTGTGTGTGTGTGTGTGTGTGTGTGTGTGTGTGTATCAAGAGCAGCTTTGAAAGAGCAATAGCAGATCATATAAACATTAGAAGAGAGGACAAACTTATAAGAGTCATTAGCATAATCTACAAACCTCTAAAATTTATCATAGCAATTAATGTCTATGATCATTGCATGAAGAAAAATATCTAATAAGTAATCAAAGGGGATCAAGCATGTCTGAAACAACAAAATCCCTTACTATTTAAGAGTTTTGCAAATAAAATATCATAACTTTTCCAAATTGGATAAGGATATTGTGCTACAAATAGAGACACGGACAAAGAGGAATTATTTTACAATTAAACTTAAAAGGAAATTGGTCCCTGATCTTAAAAGTTCACAAGGGACATTAACACCTATACTAGTGTTAATGTCAAAAAGAGTCATGTCTAAAGGAAAATTGAAGACATGATGAAGTATCAATTCTCCTTACTAGAAAATAAAATCCATGAATAAAAGTTATACAGTGCGAACCAAGTTGTGGCACCTTGTTTTCAAACATACAAGGATGACTACAACTTGTACAAGATGTATAGTTTCTCGTATATTCCAAATGAAACTCAAGTCATTGAATAATTTTATTTGTATAGATCACTATAAAAGTATTACTTGTGAATTCCATTTAAGCCAGATATTTTTGAATAACAGATCTGCTCATTCTAAATTAAACATTTTGTAATAATTCTAGCTTTATATTTCTCTACTTGTTCATCTAAATAAAACTTGGTCGCATAGATCACCCATTTGCAAGAAGCTACATTTTTTTTTATCTAGGAAGAGGTTTCAACATCCAAATTTGATTTATCACCAAGAAAGGATTAAGAGGATGTTAGCATATTGAGTTAGTATTCACTATTTCAAATGATCAAGGTTTGCTCAAGTATTTCAAAACCCAAAGTGGCATCTTCTAAACACTACAAGCTATGTGCCAACTACATTTTTATATTTAGGAGATGTTTCAACTTCAAAGTTTGATTTTTCATCAAGAGGGTGTTAGAAGACATTATCATATCAAATTAGTATACATTGTTAAATTATTGGAGAATGGATAAAGTACTTCAAAATAAAAAAAATGACATCTTCTATAATTTGTAAGTTATTCACCCACCATAAAATAGATCAAAATTGCATCTCATCAAGAAGATGCATTACTCCAAAATATACAGTCACTTTGATTGAATGAAAGCATGCACAAATAAAATAGTTAATTTTATCTATAAATTAGCTTGTTTAAATTGATGTCTAAGTCATGTAATGTTGTACACAAAGATACTACATTTTCCCTATTATCATATTCATGTATATAATTTTACTATATATACGGACTTATGTTCAAAAGAGTTGGCATATCGCATTGAGTTACTTGAAATTAAAGGAAGTTAAATAAATAATAGAAAGGAAATTGATATAATCACTCATGGTGATGTAAAACAAATTGATTTTCCCTTAAGAACTAGTGGAAAGACAAAAATAAAAGGTGTTGTGCCTCCAATTCACTATCACCAAGAAATAAAATGGCACAAGCTCACAAAGAAATGGTATATAATCGAGCACTATCTTTCATGTTCTATATATCCAATGCTCTATCCTTTTATGCCTTCTCCTCCTCTGTTCAAAATGCAAGTCCAGTTTTTTACCAATAAATGAAACACTCACCGAAGTGACTGTTTCTTCAAACTAGTGATAGGGTCTATAATAAGTTTTTTAATCTTCTAGGAGTGTCTCTGCACTTAGACCACTCAACCAGTCAAATTTCCATTTCCCTTTTAGAATTCAATTCCTTCAATTAGGACCAGGCCTTGAGCCTTTCCTCCTAAATTCAACATACTAGAATCCATCACCATTTCAATTCCATTACCATGTTGAGGGCTTTGCTATTAATTTCCCTACTTGCTGGCTAAATCTGTATCTAGCAATTAGCCTAGGGCATCAATTTGTGATGTGCGGGCGCGTAGACACTAGTTTGGAATACTGACTTCAAAATGCATGACTGACTCTTACATTCCCCATAGGATTGTTCAAAGTTATTGGCGGGAATGTAAGTCATATGCCATTCTAGAGGACCGATCATACAATGTGAAGTTTGACTGGTGACAACAAAAGAAAAGTTTCCAATGATAGCGCGGTAACCCTTCAAACAATTTTAGACTACCCACATTCGGTTAATGATTCAATCATCTACCGGCACATTACTGATAGAGATGTCTTGTAAATAATGATAGTCTACGCAATGTTCAAAGGAAGAACATAGAAAATACCTCAACCTCCAATTTTATTGTAGAAACTTCCACACAACTCGTGCCTTAGCAAATCAATACAAAGAATAAAACATGAAGAACATGTCGATCAATTTATTAATCTAGACAATGCAGAGATACTCCAAAACTTCCAATTTTTATCGATGTGAATCTCATGCCCCAAAATTACAGGGCCTTAAATGCATTGACCTAATATAAAACACTCATTCTATAGAAAACAATTAAGAAAACTTCTGGTTTTAGTGTCAACCCTGAACAATAGCATACCTGTAATGTCGTGTCCTCTAGAATGTAATGCTCATGAAGCCCTTCCAGTATTCAAATGATGAACAATGCTCATGTATTCATATGATGCACAATGCTCATGAAGCCCTTCCTCCCGCTCACGATCCGACTAAGACCGAATGAAGTGAGTTTGATCACTTTTCTTCTTTCTTTTTCTTTTGTTTATATCCCAATTTGGTCAAAATTTCTACAATAAACTTAACTAAAGTCAAAATTTCAACCTTTTTGGGACATAAACAAAAAAAAAAGTGAACATCACAAGCCAAAATGGCCTTTGGTGGAAAATAAAGGTCGAAAATGAGACCCAAATGTACTAGTGAAACCTGCAATCTACTAAAGAATTTGATCTCCCCAATCATTGACATTTTAAACTTCTTCATTTATTCAAAAAATTTCAAACTCATCTCATCATTTCCTCCAAAAATTATATCATCAACAAACACTTTAGTTATCAACAACTTATCTCCTTTAACTTTTAGGTACATATTACTATCATCACTTGTTCTATTAAAACCAATCTGAATAAGATAAGAGTGTAACCTTTCATACCATGCCCTTGGTGCTTGTTTTAGTCCATATAGATCCTTTTGTAGCTTGCATACCATGTCCTTGTCCTTTGTTAATTCAAAACCATTAGGTTCTTCTATGTAGACTTCTTCAAGAATTCCATTTAAGAAAGCTGACTTTACATCCATTTGAAAAACATTGAATCTTTTATAACCAACATAAGCAAGTAGAATTCTTACCCCTTCTAATCTTGCCACTGGAGAAAAATTATCTCCATAGTATAGTCCTTCTTCTTGTGCATAACCCTTATATACAAGCATTGCCTTATTTTTTACCACATCTTCGTCTTCATTCAATTTGTTCCTGAAAACCCATTTGGTGCCAATCACATTTTTATCTGTAGGTCTAGGAACAAGTGTCCATGTATCATTCTTCTCAATTTGATCAAGTTCTTCCTCCATATCTTTTACCCAATCTTCATCTTTGATTGCTTCATTTACTGTCTTAGGCTCATACTTGGAAATCAAACAAGTACTCTGAGCTTTCTTCTAGTTATAACACATGCATTCTTATCACCTACAATCTAATCAACAAATTGATTTAACTTCACATACCTAGTTATCATCATTTTTGGTCTAGGAGCTTCTTCTTCTACCAGTTGAATCATTGCTTCCACATTTTTGTTTTCCTAGTTCGTCCAATTCCAGTTCAATATACACAATCTCCCAATCATCCTTAGTGTCTTTCTTTCTTGAATCAACAGATTTCTCTAGATATTCATCCAAGTTTATATTTTCACTCTCAATCATTTTTTTAGTTCTCTTATTGAAATATTTATATATTTTACTTTTAGTAGAATAACCCAATAAAATACCTTCATCACTTTTTGGATCAAAATTGTCTATGTAATCATCCCTCTTAATGTAACATCTACTACCAAAGACTTTGAAATATTTAACACTAGGTGAGTGACCATACCATATCTCATAAGGTGTCTTATCGGTTCTTTTCTGTACTTGCACCTGATTCAGTCTATAAACAATAGTACTAATTACTTCTTTCTAGTACACTTTCAATAAATCACCTTGAATCAGCATTGTCCTTGCAACATCCACTATAGTTATGTTCTTTCTCTCAACAACACCATTTTTTTGTGGAGTCCTTAGGGCATACATTTGTCTCTTGATTCCATTATCTTTACAATACTTAACAAATTTTGCAAAAGTAAACTCACCTCCTCTATTAGACCTTAAATACTTCAAATTCTTACATGATTCCTTCTCAACTAGTGCCTTGAATGCTTTGCATTTTTGAAATGCATCATATTTTTCCTTCAAGAAAATCACAAATATCATTCTAGAATAGCCATCGATAAATAGTATGAAATGTCTATCACCTTGGTAACTTCTCTATCTCATAGGCCCACAAAGACCAGTATGCACCAAATCAAGTATACCCTCAGATGAAAAAGACTTTCTTTGGAAAGTAGAATTGGTTAACTTTCCCAACTAACATTCCTTACACACCATTTTTTAAGCTTGACTAATTATGGTAATCCCCTAACTATATTTGTCTTACTCACTTTGATCAAACTATCAAAATTTACATGATAGAACCTTTTATGCCATAGCCAACTATCTTAAACCTTTACAACCAAACAATTGTTCACAATATTATTTAGATGGAATAAATTATCTCTAGTTTTCCTTCTAGTAGAAATATCATCACTCGATCTTCCAAGTATTTAGCACATACCTCCTTTGAATTCCAATTTGTAACCTTTATCATTTAGTTGACCCACACTCAATAGATTATGTGTTAGACCTTGCACAAGACAAATAACATCTATATTACACTTACCATTCAAAGTAATAGTACCTTTTCCTTTAACCAAACAAGTTGTATTGTTGCCAAACCTTACCACACCACCATCAAACTCTTCAAACTTAATAACTTACTCTTTTCATCGTTCATGTTATGTGATCACCCATTGTCTATAATCCATTCATCATTGTGTCCCATGTGAGAAAATAGTGCAGTTTTTCCTTCTGATGGATCTTATTTGACTGCAACAAATACAATCTCATCTTCCTCTTTATCTTCTAATTCTTCATCAGTAAATCCTTCATCAACAGCAACATAGCATTCTTTCTTCCATTTTCCTTTAAAATTTCTAAACTTATCTTTGTGTTCACCATTAGGACATCTAGTTGCAATATGTCCAATCTTATTACATGAAAAAAATTTCAATGGTATCTTGCCTTTGTACTTACCTATCCCTATAGGAAATCTCTTTTCTATTATTTCTTCAAGCTCTCCTTGTCTCCTCTCATCATCCAAGATAGCTTCAATCTCCTTGGTGTAACTTGGCATGCAATTAGAATCATGACTTAATTCTTTACCTTTCCTTACCGATACATTAGACACTGATGCCTTGAAAGCTGCCTCAACTTTTGGAATATTGTTATCAAAATTATTTAACTCAAATACAATAAGCTTATTGATCATTCCATCTATAGTAACATTGTTAAACATTCTCAGCTCATTTATAGTAGACACTCTAATGGCATAAGTAGGCGGTAAAGTTCTCAACATTTTACACACCACAACATCTTCCTTAATAGTTCCCCCAACACCTATGATAGCACCAACAACTTATTTTATTCTTTGACCATATTGTGTAATCTTATCTCCTTCTATCATCTTCATGTCATCATACTTATCTATGAGGCTATCTTCCTTATCTTTTTGCACATGAATATCTCCACCAAAGATTAGCTTCAACTTTTCCCAAACATCATAGGCAATATCAAGTCCACCGACATCAACATATTCAATATTAGATAAGGAACTTACAATAGCTTCTTATGCTTGAGTATTCTCATGTTATTCCTTTAGTGGATCGGTATTGAGAGTTCTAGTAGTTGTATACTTGTGTGTGACATGCATCCAGTAATGTGATCTCATACCTTTTAGATAAAACTTCATTCTATCACTCCATACTAGGTAGTTGTCCTTTTTAGCGAACTTGGAAGGTTCCTTCCTCATCATTGCGATCTTTTCCTCAAGCTTTTAGGCTTACCACAAAGAGGACCAAAGATCTTATACCAATTTTTAGTATTATCATGTCCAAGATTATTGAGAGGATGGGTGAATGAGTAATCTATCAATTAAAATTCTTCATAAACCATTCAACAAATTGCATCAATTATCATCCATTGCATGAATAAATAAACCATTAAAGATAAACATCCACAACCATGCAACACAATAACAGCAATATTTTTTCTCATGGAAACCCAACTGGTAAAACTCATGTGTGGGAGTGGCACCCACAAATAATTTTGCGCTCTTCTGAAGTATGTCTAGTTAAGAGCTTAGTCTTGTTAAAAGCTTACAAATATATGGTTAAGAGAAAGACCCTGTTAGGAGCCACCTGGTTAAGATATTTACCTCTAGCCCTATTAGGAACTTTACCCTATTAGGAATAACCTTGTTAAGGGATTTCAAACCCTAGTTAAAGACTCACTTAGTTTAAGGATTTACAAATCAAACCTGTTAGAGTCTACTCAGTTAAGGGATTTTCTTGTAGAAACTGTTAGGAATCAACAAGTATAGTGACTTGAGAAAATATCATGCATCCTCTACTAGTATAGATCTGGTTCAAGCTCAATCTCTGCTTCACATGCAGAACATCCAAACCCTACAATCCCACATCTACTTTCATGATCTTTCTCTCCCACACTTTCTCATAATAAATCAAAAATATATAAATATATTTTCACTAACTAGGTTTGAAAAGAACTAATTAAATTTGAATTTCATCATTACAATTTCAAGTTCATGTTAGCTTCCAAATCCATCACACAATCAATTTGACAAAGAAAATTTAAACCACATCACATTATCCAATGTTCTTGCACAAATCTAATAGATTTGATCATCACGATCATGAAAATGCCAACTCATCATTCCATGTCCAAGTACTACATCACTACAATCCTTGAAACACATGATCACTTATCGCAACACAGTGCAACATCACCAGTTAAGGATCTGACCAATTGTTCTAAGAACTTATTTTCCTTTTCAGTAAGTGATCTTCTATTCATTTAAAAAAATTCTTTTGGTCACCAATCATGATGCAATCACAACAACAACCCCATAACATAGTCAGGATAAAATATCCTCAATCACAACACCTGAGTCCAAAACTATTTGACACAATCATCAAATCATTCCTCCTTGACTTCATCATGTTCTTCTTGTTGACCTATCAACCTTCAATCGACCATAAGTCACAACATACATATGCTAAACCTGTGTGGTCATAGATATAGAATCTAGAGACATCACTGAGACTTCCATTACAATCACACACTCCAACTCTAACCACAACTCTAGATGCAACCTCTTGAACATACATTAGCATAACAAGCTCACTGTAAGACAACAAAAAACTAAGTTGACATCAATGAAAACATCACAACTAATCAACCTATCATCAGATCTTCTTCAAACACATACCATAACATTCTCAACTTATCTCTACATCAGCTATGACAACATATGTATAAAGAATCATGGTGATGGTAAGGTTGTATCAAATATTCAAATTAAATTCACTAATGTGACTAAAGAGTTGAAATGATTATTATTTAAAATTTGAGAATGCATTTGGGTGGGCCATGCTATGCAAGTTAAGTGTTGAAGATAACACAACACTTAGTCTTTTAAATAAGGATGTTTTTCTTCCTTAATAAGCTTCAAATGAAGAAATTAAATGAAGCATTAAATGTGAACTAGGCCGACATGACATGACTTATCTCAGGACATGTACAAACATTTAGAAAGCATCATTTGCACCAATTGGTATTTCAAGGGTCTATGGTTTTCGAAGGATATAATTTGGTCTTCTTTTTATCCTAAGTAAAGTTGTCATTCATATATATGTCTATGACTATTTTGATGATCTTGTTATGCATTGTCAAAACCGTAGTCTTTTTTGTTACCCAACTAGATGATAATATGATCTGATTTTGTGTCAAACTAAACATTGTTCAACCATAGTTTGTTTGGTCAAGCTTGTGTCAAGAGATTGATTAAGAGTGGGTAACTTATGGAAATCAATTTGGAAAGAAATAATAACAGAGGTTAAAAGGTAAATGCATATTTGTTTATCTTTTAAGTTGCAGATATTATATAATGTTTATTTGATTAGAAATATAGTGTTATCATGATAGAGACAATATTTAAGGATATTCTTTTATTCAAACTAGTGGCATTAAAGGTTTGGTTAAGTTTAAACAAGAATAAGTGATTAGTAAGAAATAGTTAAGTATTCATTATCATTATTATGATAAACTAGAAACATATATACTTTTGCATAAGAGACATAAAATGGAAACATATCTATATTTGATGAATGATTCTTTATCAAAATGCCAAGAATATTATCAGACAGTTGTATTCAATTCCTTTGATCATTTGTTATTCATGTGATTAGTTTCATAATTTGTTATACATTCAATAGTAAAAAATATTGTTGTATGTAGAAAAAGAGGGTATTTTGTATCTTGATAAAATATATCTTGTTATCTTTGCACAATCATATGTGCTGACCAGAAATACCTAATTAAGGTTATAGGAGTTTATAATTTTTTATCATACATTGTTGCACAAAAATCTTATTTGTGTTTAATATTTTATGGTAGTAGGTTATAGGAACTATGCAAGATTAGATTATTTGACTCTATATGTATGGAAAGTTGTAGTGAAGTGTAAATCTAATGAGGCATAAAAGACTATTAGTGAGATAGCATTGTTAGTGAGACAATTGTACAACCGATGAGCATTGTAAAAACATATTTTAGATTAAGCTAGTGAGGCACTTCAAGTGGTTTTATTCCCCAAGAGGGTTTCCACTCAGGACATATCTTGTGTTACAATTTCATGTGCATGTCTTTCCTTTATATTGTTATCCCCATTTATTTCACTTAATTTGTTGTATAAATTTGGCTTTAAAATTTGATACATAATTTTATATCATTGATTCACCCCCCACCCCCTTTAGTGATATTGTACTCCAACAACACTAATGAAGAGTAAGAGACCATAAACTTAAAAATATAAAAATTGATCATCACATTTCACATCCAACCATGAACATTCAATCTTACAAATATTGTTTGATATCAAAGGAAACACACTATCGCACAACTACAAAAATATTCCATATGATGAGTTGACATCAATGTCACCATACTAATCTATATCTACAAAAATCCTCCCCTTTATCATATAAGTGTACCATGGTTGACATCAATGAAAACACACTACTCTACATCTGCAACAATCTCCACCTTTATTATTGTTTGCAACATTTACTATGTGTTATAATTTCTCTCCCTCTTTGACATCATATGCAAAGGGAAAAGGGTCTTAAAAGGGATAAGCATACTCCCCTTATGATTATAAACATTCTTACTACCTACTCCCCTTGGGATGTAGCCCTCATGAGTATGGGAAAAAGAATAAATATTGAATTTATTCCACTAGATAGATGCACCATCTAGATACATATAGCTAGGAGGCTCAACAACACATTTATTCAAGGGTACTCAAATCTTTACTTTGAGAGAGATTTTTTAAAAGATGTCTCCAATTTTTGGGCACATATTCTAATTTCACCTCTTGATCTATAATTTTCTCCTTTAGAAAATGATGCCTAATAAATATGTGCTTTGTTTAGAATGAATAACTGGATTCATTGAAATTTTGATGGTACTTATATTGTCATATATAATAAGTATGGGCTCATCATATATTACCCTAATATCCTTCAAGGTATACTTCATCCACAATATCTGAAGTTTTAGAAAGATACTACTATTGTATATTCTATTTTTTCTATTGATAGGGATGTTGAATCTTGTTTCTTAATGAACCATGAAATGAGTCTCCTATTGCTACAAATGTTATTCTTGCTAATGCTCCAAATTAGCATACTTAGTAGGAGAAAATGAGAGCATACTTAGTAGGAGAAAAGTTATTATTTCTAATGCTCCAAATGTTGCGGTAAAAGACATCTCACACAATAATAGGTCACCGAAGCATATGTAGATCAATTAAATTTTTTTAGGAATTCAACATGGAAATACAAATCACTAAACTATTATATGTTAGGGATTATTCAAGATAATGGTTGAATCCAATTTAGAAGTTTTTAAAGTCAACAACTTAGAACAAGAATTTCCTTTGAAGAAGTGTAACTCATATACTTCTCCTTGCTATAAGGATATTTTCCAATTACTTGTAATTTATACATCACACTCTGAGGGTATGAATGAGAATTAGAAGAGGAATTTAAAATTACATAAGCTATTGAATGTATTTTTTTAAAGGGTGATTGTAGCGCCTTTGTAACCCTAGTTGTGTGTGTGTAGAAGTACTTAACTGATCTATTATGGTGGATTGTTCATGATGACTCTATATTTTAGGAATTGACCATGCTATTATTGAATTATTATTGGAGTTGATAAGTAAACAACCCACAACTCCCAAGAACACCTACATGCAAACACCTGTCACAGAAAGAGAGAGAGAGAAGCAAGAAGCTAGAGAGGCCTGAACACATGGATCCATGAAAGAGGAGACATTCTTGATGTGCAAAAAAAAAAGTTGCAATTCATTAAAATGAATGTTTAAGATTACAAGAGAGATCAATCCTTATAAAAGGAGATCGAAACCCTAAAAGGGTGAACAAACCTAGGTTGCATGATAATAATTAATAAAGCAATTAATTATTATATACCTAAAGTTTAGCTTAAGTAGAAAGAGGTAATAAGTGACTTAGTAATTAAATCAAACATGATTTAATTAATCAGTAAACACTTTATTACTCTAACAACCCCCCCCCCTGAAGATAAACTTTGAGAGAAGTTAAAAACCTAGAAAGAACTACTGAAAGTGAATGGATCCTGGCAACAAAAGGCATGATCAGGTACCCAAGTACAAAAAAAGAGTCTTTGTAAAGTGAAGAAATAGAGAAAACCACATGGGAAAAACTCTACTCCAAAAGAGACAAAGACTAGTCTGAAGGACTAAAGAAGCCTCCAAAACTAGGGAATGTTCCAGAAAATAGGAACAAGGATGAACATGTAGAACATCACTGAAGCAAGAAGCTGCAAAATCTATCAAGAAGTAACTGATGATTTGAAGATCCTCCACTGAAATATGACTAGGTAGAGAAGACTTTAATCTGAATGAGTTCCCTCAAATGACACTACTCAAATTAGGAGGAAAACAAAGGCAAACAACCGAAGTCGAAGATACAAAATATTGTAATCTGCACGAGTGCCCTCAAATGACACTACTCAAATCAGGAGGCAAACAAAGGCAAACATCTGAACTCGAAAATACAGATGGCATAAAAATACCAAAATTATGAAGAGTTGATCAATCAAAGTTAGAAGAGTGCATCCAAAAATAGGAAAGAAAGAGTATCCATATGGTAAATGATCCATCTCACCAGAATGCATAGGTACCCAGCCACTGCATTTGCCTAGTACATAGAATCAAATAATGAATACATAGCTCACACTATCGAACCAAAAAGAAATAGAACCAACATTATAAACCCCCCATAATGCTGACAAGGGAGTATGATAGGTACATTGAAAAGATCATCCAATATGAACTGCATGATGAAGAAGAATCTGAAACATCGAAGGTGCGGAGAGAGTAAAAACACATGTAGAGATACCTGAGGCTAATTTTGTTGGAGGAACACTCACATGAAAAAAGAAGATGGAAAACAAAGGAAAACATCAAACCCCCCCTGGAACTTTATAATGGAGTGCAAGTACATAGAGAACAAACATGTGCAAGATGCCATATATGCAATAGAATGACACTTTATCTCAGTGCGTGTGCATAAAAGAATGCTACAAAAGTGAAGTATACAATGCTCAAAAAAGAAATAAGGCTTCCGAAACAAAAGAACAACCTAAGATGCTCCATTCCTCAAAAGCAAAAGATCCCAGGACTTGAAATATCCAAGATATCCAACAGATTGCAAAAATGCAATAAATTGAATTAAATATACCTGGAGCAGAATCTAGAAAAATTACTCACAGCATTGGAAAGAGCTTAGAACAAAATTTCCAATGATATATCATTTGCCCAAAATAGAGTTTGGATGTGCAAGATAGAACTCTCAGACTACAAAAATGAACATCTGGCTTTGATAGTAAACAACACCATCAAAATTGCAAAATCAAAAATTCAAACCTTCAAATCTGGATAGAAATCAGAACCAGCTTTCTAACGATATCTTGTTTTCATGATTTCAACACTGTATGCTCAAGTTATGAACAAAAAACCAAAGGTATGCTGAAGGGCCCAAAAATGGTGTCCAGGGGTGTTGACATGTGCTGATGTCAGCACTTCATGGCATTAAAATTGACGATCGTATGGCTGTCATGGCCAAATTTCACTTGGGGGCTAACAAAAAATTCGGTCCCTGGTCGCCATACGACCAAGGGCTAAAACTGCATCCACTTTGTGAGATTAAATTTGATAGCCAAATGGCTATCACAACAAAAAATTTAAAAAAATAAAAAAAATCAAAATCACATGCGCACCTCAAGATGCGTGCTAGCCATACAGCTTTTATCTCGATCTACATGCCAAAGCACTTTAATGTTGCCTCGATTTGTGTGCTAGGGTAGTAAAATTTTTAAATTGATTTATGTGTCAAGGCTGTAAAATTTTTGCATCAATTTTCATATAAGAGCAATACAATTTTTGCTTTGATTTGCGTGCTAGGCTGTACGGCCTGGTATAAAAAAATTTACTTCAGAATGCAACAACATCCGAATTGGAAGTGCCTTATATGGATCTGGGGGTTCTTGGCTATTGTGAGCTCAATGGTGGGGTCTATTTGAGCCAAAAAAATGCTCCAAAATACCAATGACTACCTCAGGATCCGTGTTGGGGCTGGTTGCAAAAATCTTTTACCATAGATTCCAACTTTGTCTAAATTGGACAAACTTTATATGGATCTAGGGGTTCTTGGATGCTATGAATGCAACTGTGGGGTTTGTTTGAAGCCAAGAAGACCAGAAAGAGAGGTCCCCCAAATCCAACAAAAAACCCTCTAAAAAATTAGATTTGACGAACACGGCCAAATCTCTCAAGAAGAGGACAGGAGCAAACAAATCTGAAGTTCTGATACCATATTGGAGTTGATGAGTAAAAAACTCACAGCTCCCAAGAACACCTACATGCAAACACCTGTCACAGAGAGAGAGAGAGAGAGAGGGGGGGGGGCAAGAAGCTAGAAAGACCTGAACGCATGGATCCATGAAAGAGGAGATATTCTTGATGTGCAAAAACAAAAGTTGCAATTCAATGAAATGAATGTTTCTCAATAAGATTACAAGAGAGATCAATCCTTATAAAAGGAGATCAAACCCGTAAAAGAGTGAACAAACCTAGGTTGCATGATAATAATTAATAAAGAAATTAATTATTATATGCTTAAAGTTTAGCTTAACTAGAAAGAGGCAATAAGTGACTTAGTAATTAAATCAAACATGATTTAATTAATCAATAAACACTTTATTACTCTAACAATTATATTTGATGTACATATTGATGTTGTTAGGTCTATTGCTTTTGATTCCTTTATAACTCTATTCTATGATGAAATGTTACTATTATTACTACCATTTGATTATGATATATTATAGTGGTGTATTGTGATGCTTTAACTTGTGTTTTTGGTGATACCATTGAGGATGGACTAAGAGTACTCCATCTGGCTTCACGGGTCTGAGTGTGCCTTAATAATCCTTGATGGTGGTTGAAAGGGAGATATCATAAAGGCCCATTGTACCTAGCCTTGACATCATTCTACTTAAGGGATAATATTCATCCTGAGTCAACCTATTGAATTGTCATGGTGACAAATTCTAATTCATCTGATTCCTTGATTGTGTTTTGGTTTGGTTTGAGGGTGATAGTATAATTGGGTCTGTTGGTATTATTAATGCATTTAAATTGGATTAATTTATATTAATTTATTTATTCTTTAGGAAATGTTATTTTATTATTGATTGTATTTAATCATTGTAGTTATTTTAATGTATTTTGTACCTTAATGGTTTAGTCTTATTTTGATACATTTCATTAATATTATTGTTATATTCTTAGTGTGAGTTGTCCTTTTATGTACAAGACATAAATATATTTATATATGCATATATTTATATGTGTGTGCATAATTGTATCTATTAAATAATATTTGGTTATTTGTGTAAGTGGGCAAATATTATTATAAGCATAATATAAAGAGTTATTAATATCTCTCATTAGTTGTGTTGGTTGGGAGGTGGTTGCCTTTCCCAAAATCCTATTTGTATTGTTTCCTTTTCATTTTTGAAGGAAGATGGTTGGAGTTTGTTTGAGGTTTCTATTCTAAAAACTTTGAAGGAGAGATTGCTTTTCATTTTGCAAGCATTGATGTTCTTGATGAGTTTGATTTGGAGTTTTTCTTGTTGAATGGAGAAAGGGATTTTGGCTTGATTGGGATTTCTACTAGCCTTGGATTTATGGAGATTTCTTTTTGGAGTTGTTGTTGTGCATTGGATTTTGGATTGCACCTTCATTCACACTTGTTCATTCTTCTTCCTCCTTCTTCCTTGTTTCTTCGTGGGACTTAAGGTAGGGATCGAAACCCTCTTATTTATTAGTTTTCCATTGATTTGAATTTTTTTTTATGTTAGAATATCATATTGAATCTATAATTTCATTTTCAATGTAATTCTGAAAGCGATATTTCAAATTTGTTCATTTGCCTTATTTATCTCCTAGTTTTTATATGGGCATTTTGGGATAATGCTATTTTTTCTATTTCTAAGTTATGGTGTCAAATTGATTGGATTTTTAGAAGGAAAATAAGGAGATATAAAATGGGTATCTACCTAATTTTTCTTGTAGGGCCAACTTGATGCCCAATTTGGAGTTATAAGTCATGACAAGTAGTTGTGTCACTTTGTTTGTTGAATAATTAGCAATTACATTGCTAACCTAATAAATTACATTTCTTGCCTATCAATTGTGTTGAATACTTTATTAAATGTATTGCATGTTCAAATAATTGCATTGAAAGCCTGAACAATTGTGTAGTTTTCTTTCCAGATTAGGGTTTAGTCCTTTTTGGTATTTAAAAGCTTACCAAAGGCTTAGGGACCTATACATTATTTGTTTAGCAATTGTGGTGAATACTTTATTAAATGTGTTGCATGTCCAAACAATTGCATTGAAAGCCTGAACAATTATGTCATTTTCTTTTCATATTAGGGTTTAGTCATTTTGGGTATTTAAAAGCTTACCAAAGGCTTAGGGACCTATACATTATTTGTTTATCAATCAGTTGAGTCTAAAATAGTAGATTTATGATTTATATATCTTATATGCTTGTTGTGTAAATATTGATTCAGTTATGCATTTTGTTTTGGAATCAAGATTTGCCTATGTGGAAAAGCTTTTTAAAAGTTTCTCTTTCAGTTTCATTTGGTTCTATATGATTTTATGGATCAATTTTTATGTTATTCTTGTGATATGATATGATATGATACATATTTACAATTTTGGTTATGCTCTTTTTTTACTATTTGGTGCAGTAGGGGTGGGATGTCTAAATGCATTGTAGGGGGAGTGGCTCTTCATGGGGGTCGATGCCCTAAAGTGGTTACTAGGACAACCCATTGATGCTTTGTGATCAAGTGGTAGCTTAATAAATTAACTAGGGTAAACACATTAATCAAGATAATTATGATGCTTCTCTCATGCCTTGAGTACTTGTATAAGCTAAGAATGGGAATGGGATGATGAATGTCTATGTGTGGGACATGTGGAGTTAGCATGATTGAACTTTGTCATCTTCACAAAAAGATTGTTTAGTTCCACATGAGTTCTCACTTGGGGGTCAGGTTCTTGAGAGGATTCCTAGATAACCCAAGATGGAGGTCTATGCGATGAAACTCTTCCTACATGCATCCTCAAATCCCCTATATAAGATTTGTGGTTGGCTTCTGGTAGTTGGTACGCCTTGCATTTCTTTTAGGCATTTGGAGGAGTGATCATATCCTTGTCTCTTTCTTTGGTTTTATTGTGTGTGGTTTCTTGTGTATATCTCCTTAGCACAATGGAGTGGGCCTCATGGTTGAACATGGTTAGGTAGTTTTGGTCTTCCTCTATAAAGGTTCAATGGTTTGTTCGTTAGTATGGATGTATTCTATTTTCAATACCTTAATTTATGTTTCTTGGAGAGCTTCATTTGCACATCCTATCATCTCATGTATTATTGACTATTTGTATTTGATGTTGTAATTGGATACTCCATGAGGAGATTGATGTAATTGTAATCATGTAATAGATGGGTTAATGAAATAATAGTTTAGAGTTAGATAGATTGATGTTGGTATTGAATATCAATATATGATTATATGTTATAATTGCTTTGAGGTTTTATGCTATCACTGCTTGATGGAAAATGAATTAGGAAAATTTGGAAAAAAAATTTTAAAATGAACCTAGTGATAATAGCAATAATATTAATTATTAATACAATGTATTTCATTATTTTTTTAGTAAGTTAGAGATGTTCTAGATTGTGTTGCAATGCAAAGTAGTTACATTAGGGAACCCATCGACGACTTGGTTTCTCAATATAGTTTATCTTTTTCTTGTGCTTTTCAATGAATATAAATATGATATGTGATTAAATCTTTAATTATGTAATCTTTGTGAGTAAATGAAATCATAATTTTTAGATGAAGATGTATTTGTACATAAAAACTATTATGTTCTTTTGGTTGTTAGTAGTTTCCTCTTGGGTTCCCTAGTGGAGCGTTATAGTGATTTTTATTTGAGGAATAAAGATGGTTAAAGTGTGTGGGTGAGATGCAAGCCTAAAAAATATCAATAGAATCTCATAGTGGAGTTGATCAAGGTCATATCATGGCTATAACCACCAGTCATAGGATTCTCAAATCAAGATATTTGTGGCTAATAGTACTTTTTGTTGACACCCAGAAGATGATAAGCCAATGTGATGTTGACACCCATAAGATGATAGGTAAATGTGACGTTGACACCAGAAGATGATAAGA
This sequence comes from Chamaecyparis obtusa, assembly GCA_027943335.1. Taxonomy (NCBI): domain Eukaryota; kingdom Viridiplantae; phylum Streptophyta; class Pinopsida; order Cupressales; family Cupressaceae; genus Chamaecyparis; species Chamaecyparis obtusa. The sequence goes on along the minus strand of BSBK01002646.1, from coordinate 1,419,648 downwards.
CAATGTGATGCATGTCAAAGGATTTTTAGAAAACTAAAGTATTATAGAGAATTTTCCTTGAGAAAATTACTATGAAATCCCCTTTCTAGTCATAGGATGTTGACTATTGGAGAAATTTTAGAAAAAAAGTCTATTGGAGAACATAGATGGATCTTGGTTGCCAAATATTATTTCACCAAATGGATTGAAGCAATCCCCACAAAAATTAAATGAGTAACTTGTGGTTGTATAATTCATCACAAATCATATCATTATCATATTTAAATCCCCTATTAAACTATTATCATATAATGCAATGTGCTTCAAATATGAGGAATTCACCACATTTTGCAAGAATTGTGAGATAAATTTATCCTAGTCATCCTCTAATTATTGATAAGCAAATAGATAGCCTAAATCAAAAAATAAAATATTGATTAAGATCATGAAAAGGATGATAGGAAAAAATAAAAGGTCTTGTGTTTCAAAGTTGAATGTGAGAGTATGGGTTAACGAATTTATTATGGAGAAATCTACTAGGAAGTCCTCCTATGAGTCGGTTCTTGGTATGGAGGCAAAATTAATATAAAGGTGTTATTTGGTAGGAAAGGGGCATTAGGTGGTTGGTTACTGAAAAGCCAACCTTATGGAAATGTTGTCATTATTACAATATTTTCTTTTTAAAATAATAATAATAATTTACTAAAATTTATAGAAATTGCTTTGTGTGTAGGATATCATATCACTAATGAAGATAATTTTACTATACAATACTAATTATTCTACTCATTTCCATTGTAATATTTTAAGGGTGACTTAAATATTATTTTCCCTAGTAAGCATGTGAACCTTAATCGAGATGTACATAGGTAGTAATAGTTATGGTGTTGTATTTCTTAATTTCATTAATTCACAATTGCTTTTTAATTATATATGTGTAATGGTAAAATTTAGGTGGTTATGTTGTTAGTACTTATCTTTGGTTAATACTATTACAATCACAATCACTTCTTTGTTAAATTTTATGCATAAATTCTTACATTCAAGCTACGAAAGTGGTACTTGCAACTACATTTACAAAAATATACTTTCAATTATATTTTGATGTATGTCCTTATCTTTCTTACAAGTTTTTTAAGCCCTTCTTAACAAACTAATGTTGAACATATCTTGTAATTGTGACATTCCATGACATTGCATTTCTAGAAGGATCTTGTCAAACTATTTTCATTATTAACTACCCAATTCATTAAAAACAACATAAAATCCTATTGTTGCTTTTCAAATGAAAATGCTAGTCAATATGAGTTGTAAAATAGTAATAAATGTGAGTTTCTAACATGATTTTTAGAAGATAAATAAATTTGAGTTTGTTCAGTACACAAAAGAAAGGAGATACCAAAAATAATTGATACTTTCATTCTACGAGTTTATTGCATTATCCAAAATTATTTTAATAAAATCAATTGCTTGCTATAATGTGGTATGGTTGGTGTGGATTAGCTAACTAAATCACACAATTGACACTCAATGTGGGATTCCAAATAAGATTTGTGTGGTTTAGCTATCTAAGTGACATGCTTACCACTTTATGTAGGATTGACGCAAGGAAGAATGGGGAGAGGGGCCAAAGGCACACCCTAACCAGATCCACCTTGCAGAGATCACACACAGAAGCAATAAACACACAAGTGAGAGAGAGAGAATGCAAATCAACTTGGTATATTCATTCAAATAGATTCATACATGTCAGGTTGTAAGGCCTTCCCGGTTTGGGCCAGATATTACAATTTAAGTACAAAAGTCCTCCAACATGTGAGGATCTGAAACTATCTTCGATCTTCTAACTTCTATCTGCTATCCAAAAACTGACTCCTTAAACTACAACCAAAGATTACAATATATACAAGAGGCTACCAAACAAGTAGCCCTTCAAATCCACTATCAACATAAGGAACGACCAGATCTAGGTCCACATGCCTCCCAGTGATAGATACCAGCATTAAATTTGTGACCATAATTCATTGCACAAAGTGGCCTCAATAGAAATACAAAACAAGCAACTTAGTAAGCAAGGATAACCGAGCACCAGACAAGCATCACCGAGTGCTAGGGAATTAATCGAGCGCAAGAGAGATAATTGACCAACTTAGTTAACAAAGGAAACTGAGCAACTACTGAGCCAACTCGGTCAAAGTAGGGACCAAGAAACACAGGAAAACTAAAAACATATTTTTGGTGACATGGGATTGCCAAGGACCCGAGATGCTCCTGCATCAGAAACCTGGGGTTATTTGAAATGATTCTCAGAATCATGAAGCAAGTACAACCTGAGCTGAATCTAACTCACATTGTGAAATCCATGAACTATCTTCAATCAGTATGTTCTTCCACTTTACCAGATATTCCATATACTATTTTCCTCTTGTACTTCTGCCAACTCTTTGTTCCAAAATCTACTCAACTTCTTCTATATGTTTCTTAGGATAATCATTTGGTACTGTCATTTCTTCGTCTGACTCATGGTACTCATATAAATCAACAATGTTGAATATAGAAGATATATCCATGTCATCAGGTAACTCAATCTCATAGGCATTTCCACTATCAAATTTCCTCAAAATCTTGCAAGGACCAAAATTCTTCATTTTCAACTTCCCATATGTTCCAACAGGGAATCTACCTTTCTTCAAATGAACCATTACTTCATCACTGACTGCAAACGTTTTATGTCTTCTTGATCTATCAGCTTTGTCTTTGTATTTATGATTACTTTTCTCCAACTTATGTTTCACATCTTCATGCAATGTCTTCATGTACTCATAAAACTTTACTCCTTCAGCACTTCTCTTTCCTTCATCAACAATATCCCTCAAATCTGATATACCTCTCAGTTGTATGTCATTTACAATCTCAAAAGATGTTTTTCCAGTACTCCTATTCACTAAATTATTGTATGCAAACTCTGCTTGTGCCAACACAAAATCCCAATTACTTGGTGTGTCTCCAACTAAACATCTCAAAATATTACCCAAGCTTCTATTCACAACTTATGTATGTCCATTAGTTTATGGGTGAAATGTAGAACTATATTTCAACTCGGTGCCAAACTTTCTCCAAAGGGTCTTCCAAAAGTATCCAACAAATTTACTGTCTCGATTAGAGATGATACTCCTTAGTAATCCATGCAATCTGACAACTTCTTTAAAGAAAAGATCTGCTATATGTACTACATCTAATGTCTTTCTACAAGGTATAAAATGTGCCATTTTAGAAAATCTATCCACAACAAGAAATATAGAATCATTACCTCTTACTATCTTTAGTAAGCCAAGAACAAAATCCATACTGATATCAATCCAAGGTTTCTCAAGAATAGAAATCAGTGTATACAATCCAGTATTCTGACTTACTCCTTTAGCAACTTAACAAATTCCACAACTTTTCACAAATTTCTAAACATCCTTATACAACTGTGGCCAAAATTATTTCTCCTTAAGAAAATTCAATGTCTTGTCAACACCAAAGTGTCCATTCAAACCACTACTATGTTTCTCTTTTATCAAATTAGTTCTCATTGATCCTCTCAGTATACACAACTGAATACCTTTAAACAACATACCTCCTTGAATGAAATATTCTTCCCATTTAGTACTCGGTTGATCTTGAATAGGTTCTCTTCACTTTCTCCATGGCTCAGAAAAATTAGGATCAAATTCATATGAATCTATCATGTCATCAAAACCAAGAACTTCAATTTTCATCTCGATCATCAAAGATCTTCTACTCAATGCATCAGCAACTCAATTAGTGACTCCACTCTTATGTTTTATCACAAATGTATAACTCTACAAATATTCAACCCATTTCATATGTCTCTAATTCAACTTATTCTGACTACCCAAATATTGTAAAGCTTTATGATCAGCATACAACACAAATTCACTCAGTATCAAATAATGTCTCCATTTCTTCAGGGCTTGAACAATAGCATAGAATTCTTGATCATACACATAATATTTCCTTTTTACATCATTCAACTTTTCACTAAAGAAAGAAACAGGTTTACCTTCTTGACTCAACACAACTCCTATTGCACTACCACTTGCATCATATTCTGATGTAGTCCAAAGTAGGGGGATCCAATAAAGGACTATCCAAACTTGAAGCCAAACACCAACAATGTGGAATAACACAACAAGATAATGTTTCAACATAATTTCATTAAACCTACCCGACTGTAAGGCCTTCCAGGTTAGGACCAAATACAATCAATTACAATAGTAATTCTACAATCTCCTAGCTAGTCCAACTCTGCAACACATCAAAAACTAGTGGAAACACTAAGGTAGATCTAAACTTGAGCTCGCAAGCCACCAATCAATCTCCTTATCTCCAAGCATGCAAACCACTAGCTCTACTATTACAATTATCAAATAAACAATCTAATCTTCAAGATCTCGCATGATCCAAATTTTATCCTTGTTAATCACTGAATCCAATCTATTGATCTACTGCTTAAACAACTACCTAAGCACTCCTTAAATACATTTCCTCAACCACAAGTCAGCTCGAAGAAATAATTAACTCCTAAGCCAAGTCATCTTATACTACAAACAAATATTAAATGCAACAATAGTCAGCTCACAAATAGCCTTAGAAATAATTAATTCTCCATGTTGGCCTCTAGATCCACATAGGAGAATACAACAAAAGCTACCAACAATAAATACACCAAGTCGACCAACAAAAACTTCAAGAACTCCAGTTGGTAAACCAAAACTACTGAGCACCAGTGAAACAACTAAGTAAGAACGTCGACCGAGCACCACAAGCATCGCCGAGTACAAGTTCCACCAAGTGCTAGAGGTTTTACCGAATTCCTTCAGCGATCAAGCTCCTTCAATAAATGAGACCATCGGTTAAAGCTACAACTGAGTAACACAAATTCATTTCAACACACCACCATGCAGATTCGCTAAGTACCCTAGAATGCCCCTGCATCAGACACCCTAGGTTCGAAAAGATGTTCTCATAGGCTGGAAGAACATCTTTCAGGATTCAACACACAAACCCCAAACTGGTTCTTCACATACAAGCCCTTCAAGTCTTCACTCTTCATACTCTTCTACTTTTTCTTCCTCTATCTTTTGAAGTCTTTCCTTGATAACACACATGCCTATTCTCCATACTGATCAATCCTTTCAAAATTCTTCAACTCATCTCGATTACCAAACCTCAGGTTTCTCCTACCAAGTGTTGTATCTAGAAAAGGCATCAGGGAAAACTTCATGTCCATCTTCACAACAGTAAACACATTCTTGACATAGTCATACATAGCCCTGCAATCATACTGTCAAGGTATACCGAGCAATATGTGACAACTATTCATCTCCACAATATCACACAACACTTGATCCTTATATTGGCCAATCTGAAAATCAACAAGACATTGCTCCCTCACTTCTAGAGCATGAACATCTTATAACCAGCCAATCCTACAAGGATAATGATGTCTCATTCTCTTTAAACCAAGTTTCTAAACCATCTCCTCATCTACAAGGTTATCAATGCTACCACTATCCACGATAACATCACAAAGTTTACCTCCTAACTTGCACCGAGTTTTGAACAAATTACTCCTCTGACAAGGTTCCTCCTTTGTACTGAGCAATGTTCTCCGAACCAGCAAGTTCTTAGATTCAAGTTTATTCTGAATGTTCTCATTTACTATAGCATTCCTTTGATCACCAAACTTCTTTTGTGTACACTCAAAATATCTATGTCCTTCTTGACCACAATTATAACAAGTACCTTTAAATATAACCCTATCGATCTTCTTTTTTTGGCTCCACAAGTTTCGGTTCATCTTCAGTAGTTGATTTATCTTTCACCAAGTGATCAAGCTTCTCCTTCCCTTGGGAATTACTATGTTCTCTCCTCTTTAACTTATCTTCTGCCTTCAGAGCATACTGATAAGCATCTTCAACTGAATCAATCTTTAGCATACCAAGCTCATCCTGAATATTGAATCTCAAACCATTCACATACTGAGCTACCTTTTCTTTAACAAGTTCTCTGTGTCTAGACTGAATAGTCAATTTATGAAACTCCTCGGTATAGTCTTCCATAGTCAAATCTTTTTGCTTCAGATTCTACAACTTCTTAAACAATTCAAGCTCATAGTCGGCAAGTATGAACTTAGCTTTCAATTTAGTCACCATCAACCTCCACTGATTGATCTTCATTTCACCCTCATATTCTCTATCTTTTTGCAATTCTTTCCACCAAAGAGTAGCATGTCCTTTCAACTTAGTTTGTGCCAATCTTACTCTAAGAGGATCTTCAATTTATTCAAGCTCAAAGAAATATTCTAAATCACCAATCCAATCAATCAAATCCTCAAGTCTCAAAGTACCAGAGAAAGTATAAACTTCCATTCGGTAACTAGTACTTAACTGGGCTCCAGATCTATGCAAATGACCAATTCTATCTTCACTAGATCTATCTCTCCGGTCATCTCCACTAGATCCAACAGCTTAAAAGTCTTCAACAGTTTCCTCATAACCATCTTCAGTACCAAGATTCCTTAGCATACCATCAATAGTCCTCATGATCTCAGCAATCATGTCATTCTTCATCAATTCCATCTCAGATCTAAAATCAACTTTAACTTTCTCTATAATCTTTGATTCCATAGGATCACAGAGATCTGCAATTGCCCTAGGGTCCAATCTTCTCAGAGGCATCCTTCAAGATCTTCGAAAACCCAAGGCAACAAATCACCAACCAAGGTCTTGGTGCAAACAGCCTCAACTCAGAGATTAGTTTACACACTCAATAAATTCAAGCTCTGATACCACCTGACGCAGTCAGAGTAAGGAGGATCCAATAAAGGACTATCCAAACTTGCAACCAAACACCAACAATGATGAATAACACACCAAGATAATGTTTCAATAGAATTTCATTAAACCTACCCGACTATAAGGCCTTCTGGGTTAGGGCCAAATACAATCAATTACAATAGTAATTCTACAATCTCCTAGCTAGTCCAGCTCTGCAACACATCAACAACTGGTGGAAACACTAAAGTAGATGTAAACTTGAGCTCGCAAGCCACCAAGCAATCTCCTTGTCTCCAAGCATGCAAATCACTAGCTCTGATATTACAATTATCAAATAAACAATCTAATCTTCAAGATCTCGTAGGATGCAAATGTTATCCTTGTCAATCACTCAATCCAATCTATTGATCCACTACTTAAACAACTACCTAAGAACTAGTTAAATACATTTCCTCAACCACAAGTCAGTTGGAAGAAATAATTAACTCCTAAGCCAAGTCGGCTTCTACTACAAACAAATATTAAATGCAACAACAGTCGGCTCACAAATAGCCTTACAAATAATTAATTATCCATGTTGGCCTCTAGATCCACATAGGAGAATACAACAAAAGCTACCAACAGTAAATACACCAAGTCGGCCAACCAAAACTTCAAGAACTCCAGTCAGTAAACTAGAACTACCGAGCACCACAAGCATTGCTAAGTACAAGTTCCACTAAGTGCCAGAGGTTTTACCAAACTCCTTCAGCGACTGAGCTCCTTCAATAACTAAGACTTTCAGTTAAAGCTGCAACCGAGTAACACTGAGTCATTTCAACACACCACCATGAAGATTTTTTGAGTACCCTAGAATGCCCCTACATCACATTCCACTTGAAATACCTTATTGAAATCAGGCAATGCTAACACAGGCAATTCAGCAACCTTCTGCTTCAGAGTCTCAAAATTTTTATCAACTCCATGTGTCCACTTGAATTCTCTTTTATCTCCTCTCATAGTCTCATTCATAGCATTACAAATTGAACTGAAATTCGTAATGAAATTTAGGTAAAAACTTGCCAAACCATGAAACAATCTTACCTCACTAGCATTTTTAGGTGTAGGCCAATTCAAAATAGCTTCATCCATTTTCAGGATCCATTTTCAAACCATTAGCTAAAATCACAAATCCCAAATACACAATCTCCTCTTGCATGAAATAACACTTTTTCAGATTTATCAGCAACTTTTCTTCTTTCAACCTCTGCAAAACTTGTTTAACATGCAACAAATGCTCTTCTCTGGTCTTACTGAATATCAAAATATCATCTAGGTATACAATCACAAATTTACCAAAAAAATTCTTCAAAACTTCATTCATCAATCTCATAAAAGTACTCGGTGCATTAGTTAAACAAAAAAACATAACCAACCACTCATACAAACCTTCTTTTGTCTTAAAAGCAATTTTCCACTCATCACCTTCTCTGATTCTGATCTGATGATACCCACTTTTCAAATCAATTTGGTAAAATACTTTTCTCCAGTCAAATTATCCATTATGTCATCCATTCTCAGTATAGGAAACCTATATATTTCACTGTCATCTTGTTGATTTCTCTGGAATCCGTACACATTCACCATTCTCCATTCTTCTTGGGTGCTAATACAACAGGTACTGCACAAGGAATCAAACTTTCTCCGATCAAACCTTTTTGCAATAATTCTTGAATCTGTCGGTTTATTTCATGATTCTTGGTAGGTGATAACTGATGTGGTGTCTTATTCTATAAACTAGCTCTAGGGATTAGGTCCATGCAATGATCAATGCTCCTCTTCTGTGGCAAACCATCAGGTACATTATCAGATATGAGCTCTTTGTAGTCAGTGAGTAACTTATCAATATCTTCAAGTATGTTATCCTCTCTTTTCTTACTCGGTTTGTTAGGGATCACAGCAAAACATACATCATTCTTTTTCAAAGCCTTAACAAACTTTCTTCCTTCCATCAAGCAAACTTTCACATATGTACAAACACTACTAATAGGTTCTTCAATCAAAGGTCACAAGATTTGTCTTCTGCCATCAGCCCAAATAGTATATTTATGCAATCTCCCATCATCTATAGCATGTCTATCATATTGCTAAGGTCTACCCAACAAAATATGACAACAATCCATAGGCATGATATCACATAACACCTTATCATAGTACTTTCCAATTTTCAAATTCATGTAACATTTTTCACTTACCAAGAGTGTATGCTCATCTTTGATCCATGAAATCTAATAGGGCTTCGGGTGTTCCAACCTTTTCAACTGCAACTTTGTAACCATTTCCTCAGATGCCAAGTTCTTCGAGCTTCCACTATCAATGATTACCTTCCATACTTCATCATAAACTCTACATCTGGTCTTGAACAAACTTTTCCTTACTGGATCTTCCTTATTACTTTCACTCCAAAGTGCTCTCCTTACCATCAAGTTCTTTTCCTTCTCAGGTTCATTCGGTGACTCTTCTTGCACCAAAGCATTTCTACTATTACTAACCTTCTTGCTTGCATGTGTGCACTCAAATGATCTATGTCCTTATTCTCCACAATTGTAACAAGTTCCTCGAAAACCACCTATGTTATAACCACCTCGGTAGTTATTGCTTCTTCCTCTAGATGAACTTTCACCTTTCCACTTGGTCTTGCCTTTATCCAAATTTATCTTTTTTGGTTCAGATTTAATATTTTCACCATAAGATCTACCTCTTCCTCTAGGGAATCCACCACCTCTACCTCTTTGTCTTTGCTCATGTCTTTTGTTCAATTTCTTTTCAGCTTTCAATGCAAATTGATAGGCTTCTTCAATGTTTTCCAACTTAACCAAATTGATTTCTTCTTGGATGGAAACTCTCAATCCATTCAGGTACCTAGAAATTCTTTCCACATCATCTTCATCATGTCCAAATCTAATATCTAATCTATAGAATTCCTTAATGTAATCTTTTGTCGAGCTATCTTTCTGCCTCAAACTTTGCATTCGCCTAACTAGGTTAATTTGATAATCACAAGGTAAAAACTTTCCTTTCAACTTATTCACCATTTTATTCCATACCTTAATTTTGTCTTTGCCTTTCCTCTTTCTATCCAACTACAGATGTTCCCACCACAAGGATGCATGACTCTTCAACTTTGTGCTTGCAATTTTCACCTTCTTTTCCTTAGGAACATTTTCATATTCAAAGTATTTTTCCATCTCGGTGATCTAGTCCACCAATTCATCTGAATCCAATTTTCCACTATACTCTGGAGGATTAAAGTGTGGTGTAGACTTTAGACTTTTCAAAGCTTTCAACAATCTTTCCTCACCTTGATGCATCTTTGGTGCAGGTTCTACATCAACTTGTTCTATTTACCTCAATTTCATCATCACTAACATCTTCAAGATGTCTTCCTCTTCTCTGGGCTATTTCAATAGCTTCTAATCTAGCAGCAAGTTGTCTCAACATGTCTGCCAATCCTAGATCCGCATCTCACCTCCCACAAACCATCTTGAAACCCTTTGCAATTGCAGGCCATATTGCAATCTACTACCCCACAACAAATCAACTAGGGTTTGACAAGAAGGAACCCTCAAACCTAGATTCGCAAACCTAGATCCAAATCTCACCTCGCTCTGATACCACCTGACACAAGGAGGGACGGGGAGAGGGGCCAAATGCACACCCTAACTAGATCCACCTTGCAGAGATCACACACGGAAGCAATTAATAAACACATGAGAGAGAGAATGCAAATCAACTTGGTATATTCATTCAAATAGATTCATACATGTCGGGTTGTAAGGCCTTCCCGGTTTAGGCTAGATATTATAATTCAAGTACATAAATCCTCCAACATGCGAGGATCTAAAACTATCTTCAATCGTCTAACTTCTATCTGCTATCCAAAAACTGACTCCTTAAATTACAACCAAAGATTACAATATATACAAGAGGCTACCGAACAAGTCGGCCTTCAGATCCACTATCAATGGAAGGAACGATCGGATCTAGGTCCACATGCTTCCCAGTGATAGATACCAGCATTAAATCCATGCCATAATTAATTGCACAAGTCGACCTCAACAGAAATCCAAAACAAACAACTCAGCAAGCAAGGATAATCGAGCGCTAGACAAGCATCACCGAGCGCCATGGAATTAACCGAGCGCTAGAGAGATAACCGACCAACTCGGTTAACAAAGGAAACCAAGAAACTACCAAGCCAACTCGGTCAAAGCAGGAATCAAGCAACACGGGAAAACTAAAAACATATTTTTGGTGACATAGGATTGCCAAGGACCCAAGATGCTCCTGCATCAAGGATTCAATATAAGATTAATCCAATGATACCTAGACTAGTGGTAATGAGAGATAGTCACTAAATTTTAAAATATTTGCACATAAAGCCATGTGGGAAGGGTGAAATATGTAGGGCATGGGTATGACTACCCATTTGATTATGAAATGGAAAAAGTGTTGTCCTTGGTGATGTTCTCATTGTAGCATTGGTAGATTGTAAGCCATAATGTCTACATTTTGCAAATGTGAGAAGAATTGAACTTATACATTTCTATTATAGTTTTGGATTGCTTTTGTTTAATAAATTAAATGTTAGTAGCCATTATGATTATACAATGATGTTCATTGAAATTATGCAAATTTCCTAATCTGAAATGTGTATATTAAATCCTATTAATAAAATTTAATATATTAATAAATACTATAATAAATATTAATAATATAATCAATATATTAATATAAATATTTATATTATAAAATTAATATAAATATAATTATATTCTATTAATATCATAATATACCATGAAGATAGAATTGAATTAACATATTCATTAATATAAGCACATAATATAAGAATTTAACATCCATGAGGTCAAAGATAGTCTATGAGACAACATGTTTCGTCATTCAAATTTTAAAACTTGTTGAATAAGAATTGAGAAGCTTGATGATTTAGTTCTCTTGTATTCCTAGCCTTATCTTCTTTGAAAAAACTTGTAGTGAAGAACTTCTTGTAATGTTTATTGAGATCTACACCTCTTGATAGTATGCAACCTATTGTTGTTGTCTTCATACTTCTTGCTCTGGTGCTGAGGCTTGGCCTCATGTAAATTTCTTTTAATACTCTGCAGTCTCTTTTTGTTTTGTGAACTCTTTATACTTAATATAAAATTAAAATAATATTTAAAAAACTATATATATACATATAACTTATTATTTTAACTCATATTTACAATAAGAAATTGAAATATTCTCTTTTTAATACTATTTTAAAAAAGTGAAACATATTAAATATTAAAACTATTAACTAAAGATGAAATGTATTAATGATAGAAAAATATTTATCGGTTGCCAAAAAACAAAGGAAAGCAGAAACAAAACATTGAAGAGCACCCGTTTTTAAAATCAATACATTTCCAATAATTCTTACACATGTACCTTTTCCATCAATAGCGTGACCTCCAAGAAAATTGATTTGACGAGGGTACGAACATGGGCATGTATGCATGAGGCAACACTGGCTATCCGGTGCAAATTTTCGGCCAGATAGCCAGTGCCCAAGTCAATTAATAATGAACTTGAAGTTCACACCTACTAATGGGCGCCGATAGATTCCCCAATTTCTATGACCATATGCGATGGGTATGCCATGCCTACAGTTGCAATCTAATCAATGTACTACCTTCTACAAGCAATCACATCAGAGAAGGCACAGAGCACGCACAGATTGGAGACCGCAGTGTCATAACATATCTGACACCACGAGTTTTTTTTCAGAGTTTTAAAAAGTAGTAAATAAGAGACCCAAGGCATTTTTGTTTGTAACATTTTTAATCTTTTGTAAAATATTAAGTATTCTGATGAGACTGGATGATTATTGTAAGTATTCTTTTTTCAAGTATTTTTTTTAAATTGTTCTTTTACAGAAATAGAAAAATATAATGGAGACCGATGATTATTATGCATAGTAAGTTTCTGGATTTTATTGTGTGAGTTTTTTAGATCAACGTTTCGGATCACACTCTGTGATCCATCATCATTTTACCTTTCATTCCTACTCTTTATTCCTGATGATGGATCACGGAGTGTGATCCCAAACGTTGATCTAAAAAACTCACACAATAGAATCTAGAAACTTACTGTGCATCATAATGGATTGTGGAAATCTGATCTTGTTAACCGATGATTATTGTTAAAAAAATTAAATTAAATAATTTAATGATAATTGATTTAAGTAAAAAATAAATTTTAGAATTAATTTAAAATTTATTTTTTTTATATTATGTTTTAAGTATTTTAAAATTTTATATTTTTTTAAAAAGTATAATTTTATTGAAGACATTTAACTCATTACTAACAACATCATTATGCACTTATAAAAAAAATTAAAAATATGTTAAACAAAAATGTAAGTGTAGTTGTAAACAAACTTATTTGTAAATATATTGATTAGATATATTTGTAAAATAATTTATTTATATATAATTATAAGTATATTGTTAATAATTATATATAATTAAATTATTTTACAAATATATCTAATCAATATATTTAAAAAGTGAATTTTATTCTGGTATACTTACTGTTTTACAAAAGATTTTAAATTATATAGAATAACGGTAAAGTAAATTATAAAATAAATTATTTTACAAATAAAGATTTTAAATTATACCAGAGTATGGTAAAGTAATTTGTAATAAATGAATTGGGATAGTGTTTATTCCATAAGACAAAAGGTTATGAATTTGGGTGTTGTGGTGCTGTATGACTTATTGGAATAAATGAGATTCTATAATTTATATTAAAAAATAATAATAAATTAGGAACACAAATTTAATATAAAAGTAATTAAAATTTATGCTTATACAGTAATACTAAAGGAAGAAAAGACAATAAAATCTAGTCAGGTATAATATATATTGAATAAGATTGAGAAATGTATGAAAAGATTTGTGGTGTCAAATTTGAAGTTTTATGTAAACTTGGCATGGCAATGAGACATTACCTAAGTAAGTGATTCTCATTAGTGGTGTTGAAGTGTTAAACTAAATAGTGAGGATGAAGGGTTACCTAACAATGTTAGTAGATTGGATGGCTAAATTTTCTTAAAAGATTTTAGGGACTTTTGAATTTTGAGTTTGGTGTTTTTAAAGCTTGTAATTTATATTTGATAGCTAATTTATAATTAACATAATTGATAAGTAGAAGATTTCCAAACAAGTCAAATTGTGCTATTGTTATTAGGATTCAATTGTGTAATTTTTGAGTCAAAATCGACCATGTTTAATGAGTACCCATCTCTCATGAGAATGAATGGACCACTTAGCACCTATTACATAGGTGAAACATTTGACCTTCCCAAAATTCACCCATCCTCCAACTCAATTGTACTTAACCCTGCTTTTTATTCTTTTAATTTATAATTAACCTCATTTTTTTCTCTTTTAATTATTTACCATTAATCCAACAAAAAAAATGAATTTAATTTTTATTTAATCTTCCACACTAATTTATAATTTAAAATGATTACTATTTTGAGATGCATGGATAACTTAAGTATAGTTGAAAAAATAATTAATTGATTGATTTATTTATTTATTAATATTTAAATTGAAATATCTATATATTTAGAATTTTTTTTGTCAATTAATTGTAGTTGTCTTAGAGTATTAGAAATGATAAAAGCTTTGAATATTTTGAAATAGCGTAAACAGACTCTGGGCTAATAAAGGCATCAAATGTATTATGGATATTATGGAACATAATAATCTTGTTAGCTGGGATAACCTTGCCAAGGAGTTTGATCTCCCTACCTCCCATAAACGTACTTACAATCTGATCAAGTTCACCTGTGCTACCCTTAACCTTCCCAGGAACACTGATGTTGATTCCCACCACTTCCTCACCTTTAGATGGCATAATGGCTCCCTCCTAACCACTGTTAAAGCTAAAGATATTTATAAAATTCTTAATCATGACACCTCTGTCACCTATCATATCAATACTGTTTGGTATAGTACCACTAGTTTTGCTGACTAGCAGAAAACTTTTGATAAATTGTGGAAGGCCCCTATCCCGCCTAAAATTAAATGCTTCAAGTTGCAACTTCTGCTAGATAGATTACCTATCAGGAACCACCATGCCAGCCTTGATATTTGTCCTATTTGCAGAATGCCTAAGACTATGAGACACATTTTCTTTGATTGTAGTTTTGCTAGAGAGATTTGGCTTATGTTTGGTGTTTCTATTACTAAACATGTTTATACTCTTGATATCATTACTGAATTTATTGATGGGCTCCGCAAAGATGCTAACCTATTTTGGAAAATTCTCTCATCTTTCATCCTTTGGTATATTTGGAAATTAAGAAATGATTCTAAATTTCAAGGCATTAACAAGACTCTTACTGGGTTTTATAGAAAACTCACCCATTTTAAAATTGCCTCTCAAGTTTGTTGTGTTTTGAATCTGGAGAGGAGGAAGCTATTGAGGTTCCTTCATGATGGGCATGCTTCCATGTTCATCTATGAGATGAAGGATGGTTTCGAGTTGGCTAGCATTGTTGATAATCAGACAGCCTTTGATGATGCGCTCGGGAAGCTTATTCAAGACATCAGAGATAACAATGGTCTCAGATTTGAGAACCTGCATATCTACTCCCAACTATTTGATCAAAAAAAAGTGGTTTGGATGGAAGGCCCGCTTGGATGGACCACATGGATAGATAAATTTGATGAGGTTCTTCATTAGAGTTCTCTTGATCTTCCATACTTGTTTATATTCTGTTATTATGTATTAAACCTTTAGCAGTTCTCTACTTTATACTCTCTGATTGGTGGGTTGAGGCCTAGCCTCCCTTCTTTTTGGTGCATTTTTTTGTGAACTCTTGATTATTAATACAAAAAAAATAGCGTAAACAAATTAATTATTAGTCAAATGAAAATGTGTTAAGGTAGTTGATATTCTTTGAGTTTTACTTACCTAGTTGAAATCTATACTATGTACTTTGAATCATCTCTTAAAATTTTCATAACAAAATATTTTTATATCTATTTTTTTGTTTTAATATCTACAAAGTTTTTTTTATATCCATTTTTTTAATTTTAATTATCTGTTAAATCTCTATAATATTAATACAATAACACTAAGAGAGAAATATAAGGCTACCACAACAAACTATAAGTGTATGTATGCCTTCACCATACGTGTATGTATGCCTTACTAAATCTTATTACACATAAAATTTCATTACCTTAACTAAAATAAAATATAAAAATTTCATGTTGTTAATTAAATTTTGGAAGAGAAGCTTTAAGTATTGCAGTTTATAATCTAACCCTAATCTTACCTTAATCTTACGGTAATCTTCAAGTTGGTAACTTTTTCTCTTCTGTCAAATAATTTAATGTTAAATCATTTAAGCATTAAAAAATGACATTTAAGTATTGCAGTTTATAATCTAACCCTAATCTTACCTTAATCTTATGACAATCTTCAAGTTGGTAACTTTTTCTCTTCTGTCAAATAATTCAATGTTAAATCATTTAAGCATTAAAAAATGACATTTTGAACCTACCAAAAAAAATTCTATCTATAACTAATTACAACATAATCATAACTACATAACAAGTGCCACGTAGTGGCTAAGTACTTGCCTTTAATTATAGTCTATGTTTTATATAGTAATAGTAGAAATAATAATTTTTTATAAATTTTTAAGTTATACTAGAAATAATAGTATATTAATTTTTTAATTATTATGTTTTATATAGTTACAATAGAAGTAATAATTTTTTATAAAAGAATTTTTATTAAAACTATTATAAATAAATAAATTTAATTCATCTTTTAAACTAAATTTTAATAAGTTTTTTAAAATAAAATTATTATAATAATATTAAATATTAATTTAATATAGTTTAATTTAAATATTAATATTTTGTAAAGAAAAAAATAAATTATAAGCAAATAAAATCACATAATTTTTTTATAATATCATAGGTTGTTATTTAAATTATAATATATTGTAAAAATTAATAGTATAAACATGATTGTCAAGAATGGAACAAAATTTATGGATGAAAATAAATATATATTATCCCACAATAAATAAAAAATGTGGTAAATTTTAATTTGTTCACTCCTGTAATGAGACTTCAAACGCATTCATCCAATGAGATGATCAAAAATTAATTTCTAGATATTATAAAGTTAAATATTTTGCATCTATATTTTAGAAATGAAAAAACTTATAATGAAATATAAAATTGAATTTATTTTATTGGTGTAGAACAGTTCATTTAATCACTAGTTAATGAAGAAATCCAAAAACGGATGCAATAGTACTTTCTTAGCCTATCGGCAAGTACTAATAACTCATTTTAACTAGGTAGGTAAAATTGATAATGCATCAACTATCTTAACATATTTTCATTTGAGTGATACATAATTAATTTGTTTGTTCTATTTCAATTGCATTAATAAAAAAAATTAAATATATTTATTTCAAATTAAATATTAAAAAATTATAAATTAATTAATTAATAAATTTTTATAAATATAGTTAATCTATCCATCTATCCTTAAAAAAATTGTTTTAGCCCCTAAGTCAAAAGAGTAAATGAGAGTAAATCTTACTAACAACATAATCCTTAAATTTTTACTTTTAATCCTTGCATTTTCTCTTTCCTAATGATGAGTCACAGAGTGTGATCCGAAACGTTGATACTAAAAATACTTACACAATCGAATCCAGAAAATTTACTTTGCAAGAGTAAATCTTACTTGTGGTAATATTTTTCAAATTTAATATTTCTATAAGACACCTTACTGCGTGCTTATAAACCCTTGCAATTATATATTTTATTAAAATCATGGAAACTATCCACCTCGTCAGTGAATCAATAAATACGGATCAGAACAGTGCACCTAATCAGAATACCTGACGGGAAGCGGTACCTGGTAGTACGTATGTAATAAATAGAAGTATGCATGATATGCCATGGAGTGGGCGGATGGAGGAGGAATCTGTCGGCTGCATAGCCGGCTCCAGTGTATGGGCATGTATGGTGTTACCATTGCAGACGGGGAATTTGTCGGCTGGGTAGCCAGTGCCAAGTTCACACTACTAATATGCGTTCGACAGGCTTTTACGCGCTTTCCGCTTTCAATAAATATCCCATCCCAAGCTGTCTGATCTTAGCAAAACACAGTTCCATAATGCCTGAAGCCAGTCATTCAGATTAGAACGAATACTTGATAGATCACTATTAGAATAAACATAGATGCAACTCATATTATAATCCAGCTGGAGCAGATTACTTATGCATTAAGGCTTACTTATCCTCAATGCATTCTGCATTAAATCTTAGTAAAGATTGATGAAGATACATAACTGTACTCTACTGTTGTCACGATAATATGAGATTCCCCATAACAGCCGCAAGCTTCTGTTCCTTATAAATTATAACTTCCCTAATATCCCAAATGTGATGCTTTTACGGCAAGCCAGAATTTCCCAAATGTGATGCTTTTACGCGCTTTCCGCTTTCAATAAATACCAATTTCCTTGGCCCTTCTCCTCCACTCATTCCTATTTCCATCACATCTGAGCTATTTCGTTTTTTTCCGTCTGTTCAATGGCTTCTGGTTGCGGCAACGGCATCGACAGCGGCAACGACATCGTCAGTGGCGACATCAACATCAACAGCAACAACAACGGCGACATCAACATCTTCTGGTACGGCAACGGCAACAACAAAAGCAATGTCGACACCAGAATCTTCGGGAGGGCATGGCAAGAAACCTCCGTCGGCTTCAGAAGCAGAAGCTCTATCAAGGGAAATACCTGCAGACGGCGGAGGGTTATTGGCGCTCTGTCAGTAGCAATTGTTTTTTTTTTTTTTAAACGAGGAGGTATCCCGCGTCCTACTTAGTCCAGCGACCAGCAGCTCATATTTTGGGTACCTGTTCGAGCTAAGGTGAGACTAATCTTCCGCGGGTGAGACTGGAGGCTCAAACACCGAGCCCACCGAAAAAATTCGGAAGGAGTTTCAAACCCAAGACTATGGGGGTAACCCACAGCCTCAAGCCTCTGCTCCCCACCGTTTGAGCTAGCAATTGTTATGATGTTGCATTTCTTAATTTTATTAATTCACATTAACTTTTTAATTATATATGTGTAGTGGTGAAATTTAGGTGGTTATGTTGTTAGTACTTATCTTTGGTTAATACTATTACAATCACAATCACTTTTTTGTTAAATTTTATTCATAAATTCTTATATTCAAGTTATACAAGTGGTACTTGCAACTACATTTACAAAAATATACTTTCAATTATATTTTGATGTATGTCCATATCTTGCTTACAAGTTTTTTAAGCCCTTCTTAACAAACTAATGTTGAACATATCTTTTAATCATGACATTGCATTTCTTGAAGGATCTTGTCAAACTATTTTCATCATTAACTACTCAATTCATTAAAAACAACATAACATTAGAAGATAATTTTTTAATTACAACACAAATCCTATTATTGCTTTTCAAAGGAAAATACTACTCAATATGAGTTGTAAAATAGTAATAAATGTGAGTTTCCTAACATGAGTTTTAGAAGATAAATAAATTTGAGTTTGTTCGGTACACAAAAGAAAGGAGATACCAAAAATAAGTAATACTTTCATTCTAAGAGATTATTGCATTGTCCAAAATTATTTTAATAAAATCAATTGCTTGCTATAATGTGGTATGGTTGGTGTGGATTATCTATCTAAATCACACAATTGACACTCAATGTAGGATTCCAAATAAGATTTGTGTGGTTTAGCTATCTAAGTGGCATGTTTACTACTTTATGAAGGATTCAATATAAGATTAATCCAATGATACCTAGACTAGCGGTAATGAGAGATAGTCACTAAATTTTAAAATATTTGCACATAAAGCCATGTGGGAAGGGTGAAATATGTAGGTCATGGATCAAACTGCCCATTTGATTATGCAATGGAAAAAGTGTTGTCCTTGGTGATGTTCTTGTTGTAGCATTAGTAGATTGTAAGCCATAATGTCTACATTTGCAAATGTAAGAAAAATTAAACTTATACATTTCTATTATAGTTTTGGATTGATTTTGTTTAATAAATTAATTTTAGTAGCCATTATGACTATACAATGATGTTCATTGAAATTATGCAAATTTCCTAACATGAAATGTTTATATTAAATTCTATTAATAAAATTTAATATATTAATAAGTATTATAATAAATATTAATAATATAATTAAAATATTTATATTTATATTATAAAATTAATAAAAATATAATTCTATTTTATTAATATCATACTATATCATGTAGATGTATTTTAATTAACATATTCATTGATATAAGAACATAATAAAAGAATTTAACATTCATGAAGTCAAAGATAGTCTATGAGACAACATCTCTCATCATTCAAATTTTAAAACTTGTTGAATAATAGTTAAGAAGGTTGATGATTGATTCTCTTATATTGCTAACCTTATCTTCTTTGAAAAGACTTGTAATGAAGAACCTCCAAATTATCACACCAACTGATGGGCCCCAAAGGTAGACGGCAAGCCAGAATTCGCGTTTCACACTTTATCCCGAATGTGATGCTTTTACGCGCTTTCCGCTTTCAATAAATACCAATTTCCTTGGCCAATCTCCTTCACTCATTCCTCTTTCCTTCAGATCTGAGATATTTCATTTTTTTCCCTCTGGGCAATGGATTCCCAAGATCGAGGGTTTTCACAATTCCTGCACACAGCATCCTCCTACATTCCAGATTCTTCTGGTCCAGCAAAGGCAACGGCGACAACAACAGCAACGGCGACATCAACATCTTCGGGAGAGCACGGTAGGAAGCCCCCGTCGGCTTCAGAAGCTCTGTCCAGCGCCAAAATCCTTCTTGACGCAGCCACATCAAAGCTTCACAAAGCAGAGTCTGAGTCCGGCGGAGACAATCAATTCGACAAAGCGAAGGTCGCCGCCGCCGCCGCCGACGTTTTGGCGGCCGCCAAGCATTACGGGAAGCTGGACGAGAACAATCAGGGGAAATACCTGCAGAAGGCGGAAGGTTATTTGCACAAATACGGCGAGGAGCACCGTACCAGTACCGGAAATTCTGCTGGACACAATTCGACGCCTCACACAGCGTCACATAATTCGACGCCTCACACAGTGTCACACAATTCGACGCCTCACGCTTCATCAAATTCGGCCTCTGAGGATGAAGAGAACAATTATGGCAAGTACTTCAAGCAAGCAGAGAGTCTCTTCAACAAGTTTTAGGCATGTATTTTTATTAATGCTTTAGGGTTTGGTTAGTATTATTGCAGGTTTGGTCATGTATTTTTTTTAAAGCTTTAGGGTTTTATGTGTATTATTGCAGCTTTAGTCGTGTGGCTTTGTCAAAGCTTTAGGGCTTTATGTGTATTATTGCAAGTTTAGTTGTGTGGCTTTATTAAAGCTTTAGGGCTTTATGTGTATTATTGCAGCTTTCTGAATTTGATTGGCCTTTTTATAATGTTGGAAGAATTCGCAATGCGTGCTTCCAAACTAGAAGTGGTGCCAACCAAACGAAGAATAGTAATAAAGAATAATATGAAATAATTTAAGGCATTGCATGTTAAAGTGGTTCCCATCTCTATGTAATGTTTTTGATGTTGTTCTGAAAGGAAATCAATTGTAGATAAATATAAGAATATTAAAAGTAATGATTATTTCAGATAGTAGATATCTTGTTGTGATATTGCTATCAGGTTATTCTAAAAAATCAATTTACTCCATGACTTAAACCTTTGACTACTACAAGGACTTGCACAACAAACTTATATGTAGATTGGATGTTTAAATTTACACTTTTTGTAGTATTGCTTACCACAACGTTTGGAACGAGTGTTTGTAAAATAGTTGGTGTTGACAAACATTGTTGATAATTTGGTAAGCAAATCTTCTTATGCTACATTTCTAGATTTTAAAAATGGTATAGGACTATAATTGTTGACACAACAAAGTATAATACTTTAGTGTGTACTAAATGCAAATTTAAATTTAAGCTGATGACAAGCTTCCAAGTGATGGTGCAAGTGGTTGTATAAGAGTTCAATGGATATTGGCCACTTAAGAGAGAATTAGGACTAAAATATAAGTAACTACTAGTAGGAATGGAGTTGGCTTAGGTCTAGGTTTAAATTTGAATTCCAAAGTACTAAGGTCAAGGTTACACATTTTTGTAACATGTTCATTTTTGCTCTTGCAAATTTTATGTTGGTAAATGAATGGATAAATTGAAGATCTATGCCAAGCTCTTTGTAATTGTTAAGGCAATATTAGGTTATATTTAAAGTAATTGCTAACTTTTACATATAAATATGTTGTTTTTGCACTAGTCATTGTAGTAGGGACAACCCATTCAAACCAAATCCAAAATGGAGGGAAAAGCACAAGACATGCACTCTTCACCATTACTTTCCCCTCCTTGTTTGACCTTCATATGAATTACTATGAAGATGGGTATCAAAAATTAGATTTATTAAGAAAATATATAATGTTGAGGATTTGGCACATTCTCCTTGCATTTAAAGTAATATTCATTTAAAATGTGCACAAACAATAGATTCTTGAAAATGTTATCAATAAGAAATGAAGTGATATTTTTTGGGTAATGTATGAGATGTGAAATTCATTAGGTGCATTATGAACTATAATAATCATGAATTGATGACCATAATCATACTCATTGAATTAACATAAAAAACAATAGATGTTCCCATCCAATTGGTTAATACAAGGGGATATAAGAAATTATAGGAGGACAAAAATATATGATCATGTACATGTAAATAAGCATCTAATATTTGTAAAAAATAGCATTCTATAATAAACATGTACTTATATAATTATATGTAGTCATGGGTACATATATAAAGGGGGAAACTAGTTGCATCCATTAAGGGCCAAAAGAAAGTTGAAATGTAATATATTATCTTGAGAAATGTTAGCATCATAGGCATGTATTATGTAACCATAAGTGTGCAAAAAATAAACGTGATGTCATGAGATATAAGCAAGATAATAGTAAAAGAATGCTTAATTACACATGCAAACATGCAAGCATGATGACGTCAAATAGAAATACTATAAGCTTATGATTAATAACATAGATATAACACCACCAATGTAGGACAAAACAACTTCTATAGAGTAGCATGGAAAACACACAACCTATAACAAAATGACTTTAGGCATAATATAGAAGGCAAAATGAGAGTGGGAAGACTACAAAACAAGTTATAAGTGCAAACATGGCATAAGATGATTAAAGAGTTGACAAATGGAAACTATAAAAAACATGGCCTGATCAAAAGGTCAAAGAAAAATAATGCATTAGACATTATAATATATGATAGAGAAGCACGAAAAAACATGGCCTGATCAAAAGGTCAAAGAAAAATAATGCATTAGACATTATAATATATGATAGAGAAGCACGACAATTAAGGTTCAATAAAAAAAGTTAGGCACAAAAAAACCAACTAAAGCTTTATTTTTAAATCAAATGATGCGTATTTGTCAATCACTCTGTCTTTGCATCCCTATGTCAATAGACAAAACATAAAAGAAAAATGTGAACCATGAAATATATGTTCATATTGTGCACAAACATAGTTGTCTTTGTGCTCTCTATATTTTATCAAAGAACATGAACACTGAATAAAAATAAAAATCAATGTAATATTTATGTAAATAGGGTTCAATAAAAATCAATATAAAATTTATGTAAATAGGGCTCAAATGTTCACATTCTTAATCAACAAGAAGGATATTCTCCAATAGATCATCTCCATACCAACCATGGACCATGATGTCTTAAGACTATAATCATGGTGTGCCCACATAGATGGCTCTCATTATTAAACAATATAGTGCTTTTATAAAATAACTTTGAAAGAGACCTAATATTTTTCCCTTTCCTTTCCATTATTCTTGCTTCCTTGTTGGAGGTTCTCCATGTAGAGAGTTTGAACTTTCTTAGCCCCATAATCCTTCATTGGTACCTAAACAATTGAAGAAAGGTTTGAAGTTGAAACTTTTGACTTATCATTTATAATTTCCTTATTCTCTTCATTTATTCTCACCATATGTGTAATAGGATGCTCGTGAACTATATGCCCATTCTATACAATAGTATTTTATTATTTGTAGAAATGACTTGATTACTAAATTATTCTAATAGACATAATCTACACATGCAACTATTAAATACCTCAAAAGCAAGTGGAGTATGTTGTTTAATGTCTCCATCATTCTTGTTTGCACTAGGAATAACATAAACTTTACGTTCCTCTCCATCAATATTTTGAATAAGTGTATCAAGGGTGGAATACAATGATTAAAGACTAGTTGACAAATGTGAAGTATAAAAAACATGGCTTGATCAAAAGGTCAAAGAAAAATAATACATTAGACATTATAATATATGATGGAGAAGCACAACAATTAAGGTTCAATAAAAAATAGGCACAAAAAAACCAACCAAAGCTTTATTTTTAAATCAAATGATGATTGTTTGTCAATCACTCCATCTTTTGCATCACCCTAGGTCAATAGACAAAACACAAGAGAAAAACATGAACCACAAAATATATGTTCATATCATTTGTGTTGATGTCCATAACTATAGTTGTCTTTGTGCTATCTATATTCTATCTAAGAATATGAACGCTACATAACAATAAAAATCAATGTAATATTTATAAAAATAGGGATCAAATGTTCACATTCTTAATAAATAAGAAGAATATTCTCCAATAGATCATCTCCATACCTACCATGGATCATGATGTATTGAACTATAATCATGGTGTGCCCACATAGATAGATCTCATTATTATACAATGTAGGGCTTTTATAAAATAACTTTGAAAGAGGCCTACTATTTTTCCTTTCCTTTCCACCGCTCTTGCTTCCTTGTTGGGGGCTCTCCATGTAGAGATCTTGGACTTTCTTGGCCCAATAATCCTTCATTGGTACCTAAGCAATTGAAGAAAGGTTTGAAGTTGAAACTTTTAACTTATTAATCATAATTTCCTTATTCTCTTAATTTATTCTCACAATGTGTGTAATAACACACTCATGAATTTTATGGTCATTCTGTACCATAGTATTTTACTTATGTGTAGTTCAACAACTTGATTAATAAGTTATCCTAATAGGAATAATCTAAACATGAAACTATTAATGACCTCAAATGCAAGTGGAGTATGTTATGTCTCAATGTATCCATCACTCTTGCTTGCATTAGGCATAACATCAACTTTGCATCCCTCTCCGGCAAAAAAACATGGCTTGATCATGAGGTCAAAGAAAAATAATGCAATAGGCATTATAATATATGATGGACAAGCACAACAATTAAGGATCAATAAAAAAATTTAGGCACAAAAAAAACCAACCAAAGGTTTTTTTTTAAATGATGAGTATTTGTAAATCACTCCATATTTTGCATCACCATAGGTCAATAGATGAAACACAAGAAAAACATGAACTGCAAAATATATTTTCATATTATTTGTGTTGATGTACACAACTTTAGTTATTTTTGTTTTATCTATATCATGTCTATGAATATTAACACTACATAAAAATGAAAATCAATGTAATATTTATATAAATAGGACCTTTAAATGCTCACATTCTTAATCATCAAGAAGCATATTCTACAATAGATTATCTCCATACCAACCATGGATCATGATGTCTTGGACTAGAATCACGGTGTGCCCACATAGATGGCTCTCATTATTATACATGTAGTGCTTTTATAAATGATGCAAGAGCATCTCGGGTCCTTGGCAATCATGTGTCATCAAAAAGAATTTGAAGTTTTTCTATGTTGCTCGGTTCCTACCTTGACCGAGTTGGTCGGTAGTTGGTTGGTTTCCTTTGGTTACCGATGATGGTCGGTTATCTCCTGGGCGGTCGGTTGTTTCTCTAACGCTCGACAATGCTTGTATGTTGCTCAGTCATCCTTGCTTACCGAGTAGTTTATTTTGAGTTTCTGTTGAGGCCAACTTGTGCATTGATTATGGGTCACGGATTTAATGTTGATATCAATCATTGGGAAACGTGTGGTCCCAAATCTGACCATTTCTTCCATTGATTGTGGATCTGAAGGCCGACTCAATTTGGTAGCCTCTTGTATAAATATAGTTGTTTGGTTAGTGTTTAGGGAGTCAGTTTTGATAGAAGATAGAAGACATTAGATTTGAGATTTGTGACAAATCCTCGCATGTTTGAGGACTTTTGTAATTCATGGTAATATCAGGCCGTAACCGAGAAGGCCTTATAGCCCGACATGTATGAATCTATTTGATGAAAGTTAATGAAAGATCCTACATTCTCTCTCACTGTGTTGATTGTTTGCTTCTGTGTGTTGTTGAGCAGGCTAGATCATTAGGGTGTGCCCTTGTTTGGCCCCTCTTGACCTTGCCCTTGCGTCAGGTGGTATCAGAGCGAGGTGAGATCTTGATCTAGGTCTGTGGATCTAGGTTTGTAGGTTCCTCTTGAGAAGCCCTAGTTGATTGTTGTGGGGTAGCAGATTGAGATCTGACCTGCAATTGCAGAGGGTTGTCAAGATGGTTCATGGGAGGCGAGATGCGGATCTAGGATTGGCAAATATGCTAAGACAAATTGTTACTAGATTAGAAGCTGTTGAGATAGCCCAAAGAAGAGGCAGACATCTTGAAGATGTTAGTGATGATGAAGTTGAGGAAGAACAGGCGAATGCAAAACTTGCACCTGTGATGGATCAAGGTGAAGAAAGATTTTTGAAGGCTTTGACAATTCTAAAGTCTACACCACATTTCAATCCTCCTGAGTATGGTGGAAAATTGGATTCTGATGAATTGGTGGACTGGATCACTGAAATGGAAAAGTATTTTGAGTATGAAAACATTCCTGAAGACAAGAAAGTGAAAATTGCAAGCACAAAGTTGAAAAGTCATGCATCCTTATGGTGGGGACATCTGCAGCTAGATAGGAAAAGGAAAGGCAAAGACAAAATCAAGGTATAGAATAAGATGGTGAATAAATTGAAAGGAAAGTTCTTACCTTGTGATTATCAGATTAACCTAGTTCGGCGAATGCAAAATCTAAGGCAGAAAGATAGCTCAATAAAGGAATATACAGAGGAATTCTATAGATTAGATATTAGATCTGAACATGATGAAGATGGTGTGGAAAGAATTGCTAGATACTTGAATGGTTTGAGAGTTTCCATCCAAGAGGAAATTAGTTTGGTCAAGTTAGAAAACATTGAAGAAGCTTATCAATTTGCATTGAAAGCCAAGGAGAAATTAAACAAGAGACATGAGCAAAGACAAAGAAGAAGAGGTGGTAGATTCCCTAGAGGAAGAGGTAGATCCCATGATGAAAATGGTAGATCTGAACCTAAAAAGACAAATCTGGATAAAGGCAAGAATGAGTGGAAAGGTGAAAGTTCATCTAGAGGCAAAAGCAGTAACTACCGAGGTGGTTATAGCAGAGGAAATTTTCGAGGAACTTGTTACAATTGTGGAGAAGAAGGATATAGATCATTTGAATGTACACATGCAAGTAAGAAGGCTGGTAGCAGTAGAAATGTTTTGGTGCAAGAAGAGTCACCGAATGAACCTGAGAAGGAAAATAACTTGATGGTAAGAAGAGCACTGTGGAATGAGAGTAAAAAGGAAGATCCGGTAAGGAAAAGTTTGTTCAAGACCAAATGTAGAGTTTCTCATAAAGTTTGGAAGGTAATCATTGACAGTGGTAGCTTGGAGAACCTAGCATCTGAGGAAATGGTCACAAAGTTGCAGTTGAAAAGGCTGGAACATCTGAAGCCCTATCAGATTTCATGGATCAAAGATGAGCACACACTCTTGGTAAGTGAACAATGTTATGTGAATTTAAAGATTGGAAAGTACTATGATATGGTGTTGTGTGATATCATGCCTATGGATTGTTGTCATATTTTTTTGGGTAGACCTTGGCAATATGATAGACATGCTATAAATGATGGGAGATTGCATAAGTATACTATTGTGGCTGATGGAAAGAAACAAATCTTGTTACCATTGATGGAAGAACTTGTTAGTAATATTTTCACATCTGTGAAAGTTTGCTTAATGGAAGGAAGAAAGTTTGTTAAGGATTTAAAAAAGAATGATGTATGTTTTGTTGCAACTCCTAACAAACCGAGTAAGAAAACAGAGGATAGTGTTCCTAAGGATATTGATAAGTTACTCACCGAGTATAGTGAAATCATTTTTGACAATGTACCTAATGGTTTGCCACCAAAAAGAAGCATTGATCATTGTATGGATCTAATCTATGGAGCTAGTTTACTGAAGAAGGCACCTCATCGATTAACACCTACCGAGAATCAAGAATTGAATCGACAGATTCAAGAGTTGCTGGAGAAAGGTTTGATCAGAGAAAGTTTGAGTCCTTGTGCAATACCTGTTGTATCGGCACCGAAGAAGAATGGAGAATGGAGAATGTCTACTGATTCCAGAGAAATCAATAAGACAACAATGAAGTATAGGTTTCCTATACCGAGAATTGATGATATAATGGACAGTTTGACTGGAGCAAAGTATTTTACCAAAATTGATTTGAAAAGTGGTTATCATCATATCAGAATCAGAGAAGGTGATGAAAGAAAGACTGCTTTCAAGACAAAAGAAGGTTTGTATGAGTGGTTGGTTATGCCCTTTGGTTTAACTAATGCACCGAGTACTTTTATGAGACTGATGAATGAAGTTTTGAAGAAATTCTTGGGTAAGTTTATGATTGTATATGTTGATGACATTCTAATATTCAGTAAGACCAGAGGAGAACATTTGTTGCATGTTAGACAAGTTTTGCAGAGATTGAAAGAAGAAAAGTTGTTGATAAATCTGAAAAAGTGTTCATTCATGAAAGAGGAGATTGTGTATTTGGGATTTTTGATCTCAGCTGATGGTTTGAAGATGGATCTTGAAAAGGTTGAAACTATTTTGAATTGGCCTACACTTGTGAATGCTAGTGAGGTAAGATCATTTCATGGTTTGGCGAGTTTTTACCGAAAGTTCATAAGGAATTTCAGTTCAATTTGTAATGCTATGACTGAGACTATGAGAGGAGACAAAAGAGAATTCAAGTGGACACATGGAGCTGATAAAAGTTTTGAGACTCTGAAGCATAAGGTTGTTGAATTGCCTATTTTGGCATTACTTGATTTTAGTAAGGTATTTCAAGTGGAATGTGATGCAAGTGGAAGTGCAATTGAAGCTGTGTTGAGTCAAGAAGGTAAACCTGTTGCTTTCTTTAGTGAAAATTTGAATGATGCTAGAAGGAAATATTCCGTGTATGATCAATAATTCTATGCTATTGTTCAAGCACTAAAGAAATGGAGGCATTATTTGATACCGAGTGAATTTGTGTTGTATACTAATCATAAGGCTTTACAATATTTGGGTAGTCAGAATAAGTTGAATCGGAGACATATGAAATGGGTTGAGTATTTGTGGAGTTATACATTTGTGATAAAGCATAAGAGTGGAGTCACTAACTGAGTTCCTGATGCATTGAGTAGAAGAATATCTTTGATGACCGAGATGAAAATTGAAGTTCTTAGTTTTGATGAGATGAGAGATTCTTATGAGTTTGATCTTGATTTTTCTGAGCTATGGAGAAAGTGCAGAGCGCCTATTCAAGATCAACAAAATACTAAATGAGTGAATATTTTATTTAGGAAGGTATGTTGTTTATAGGTATTCAGTTGTGTATATCAAGAGGAGTAATGAGAACTAACCTGATAAAAGAGAAACATAGTAGTGGTTTGGCTGGACATTTTGGTATTGATAAAACATAAAATTTGCTTAAGGAGAAGTACTTTTGGCCGTAGTTGTATAAAGATGTTCAGAAATTTGTGAAAAGTTGTGGAGTACAAGAGGAAAATAGTATATGGAATATCTGGTAAAATGGAAGAATAGATTGATTGAAGACAATTCATGGATTTCACAGTCTGAGTTGGATGCAACTCCAATCATACCTACCAAATGATTTGGAGATTCATTTCTAAATAACCCTAGGTGTCTAATGCAGGAGCATCTTGGGTCCTTGGCAATCCTGTGTCACCAAAAATAATTTGAAGTTTGTCTTTGTTGCTTGGTTCCTGCTTTGATCGAGTAGGTTAGTTTCCTTTGGTTACCAAGGATGGTCGGTTATCTCCTAGGTGGTCGGTTGTTTCTCTGATGCTTGGTCATGCTTGTTTGTTGCTCGGTCATTCTTGCTTACCGAATAGTTTATTTTGAGTTTCTGTTGAGGCCGACTTGTGCATTGATTATGGGTCACAAATTTAATGTTGATATCAATCATTGGGAAACATGTGGTCCCATATCTGACTATTTCTTTCGTTGATTGTGGATCTGAAGGCCAACTCAGTTTGGTAGCCTCTTGTATAAATGTAGTTGTTTGGTTAGAGTTTAGGGAGTCAATTTTGATAGAAGATAGAAGACATTAGATTTGAGATTTGTGATAGATCCTCACATGTTTGAGGACTTTTGTAATTCATGGTAATATCAAGCCGTAACTAGGAAGGCCTTATAGCCCGACATGTATGAATCTATTTGATGAAAGTTAATGAAAGATCTTGCATTCTCTCTCTCATTGTGTTGATTGTTTGCTTCCATGTGTTGTTGAGTAGGCTGGATCATTAGGGTGTGCCCTTGTTTGGACCCTCTTGACCCTTCCCTTGTGTTAATAAAATAACTTTGAAAGAGGCCTAAGATTTTTCCTTTCCTCTCCACTACTTTTTCTTCCTTGTTGGAGGCTCTCCCTGTAGAGATTTTAGAATTTCCTAGCTCCACAGTCCTTCGTTGGTACCTAAGAAATTGAAGAAAGGTTTGAAGTTGAAACTTTTGACTTATCATTCGGGTGACCCCACTATAGTGGGTTACACTTTTTTAGACATGCTGATTTTTTATGAAATAACACATTTTTAATAAAATATGATGATTTAATCCTTGAGAGGTTCCATTTCAAGGAATTAATTACAAATGGTTATCTCAAATCCTCTTAGATAAAAAAATATTGATATAACATTTATACTCCTCATTCATACCAACAATGGAATCTCCTTTGCACCTATTAAAATGCTGACAAAAAATCACTTCGACTTTATCTTTTGGTAGATCAAATGAATCCATTTGACAAACTTATCTATGTAGTAAGGTATTGCTAAGAAAAATATTTTCAATGATTATAATGTTAATATATATTAAGTTTATTATGACTTTGTATTTTTAGTTTTACTAAACATAGATATTTCACCGTATGTCTACCTCTGTGTTTGACGCTTATAGAAAAATAGTAAATAAGAGAAAAAAATTCTAAAAAATATCTATTCCCTAGGTATTGAAGTTCTCTTTCTATAAAAAAAATAAAAATGAAATTGGACAAATACACGACAAGTTATAAGCTATGTAGTCAAGGTATGTCAAAATTATAATTTAGTCAACTTCAAACATTAATAAAATATGCAATAATAATGATAATTTCATCAAACCAGTTACATACCCTTTGTATGGATGTTACTAAACTAAATTCAAAATAATCACATTGATATCTATTTTAGAAAAAAAAGTTATGCTCTATGAAAACAATGTAACTCTTTGAAAATGACGTTTTCACCAACATACTAGTTTTCGTGGGAGAAATAAAAAACTATTCAAATCAATTAAAAAATAAAAATAAAAAATATATTTAGAATCTAGACAAAAAACCCTAAAAGACTCTAATTTACTTCATCTTCTTATTTTAAATGGTTTAACGACAATATGCATCTGAATCTGAAAGTTTTTTTCAAAATGTAGAGTTCAGTGTCCGTTCAAGCAAAAAAGTGTAACCCACTATTGTGGGTTCTCCCATTGATCATTTTCTTATTCTCTTCATTTATTCTCACCATATATGTAATAGGATGCTCATGAATTGTATGGCCATTCTATACGATAGTAGTTACTATGTGTAGAAACAACTTGATTAATAAATTATTGTAATAGACATAATCCAAACATGCAACTATTTAAGACCTCAAGTGCAAGTGGAGTATGTTGTGTCTCAATGTATCCACCATTCTTATTTTCTTTAGACATAACATCAAATTTACATTCCTCTCCATCAACTATTTGAATAAGTGCATCAAGGGTGGAATAGGATAATTAAAGAGTTCACAAATGGAAAGTATAAAAAACATGGCTTGATTAAACGGTCAAAGATAAATAAAGCATTAGACATTGTAATATATGATGGAGGAGCACAATAATCAAGGTTCAATACAAAAAGTTAGGCACAAAAAAAAACCAACCAAAGATTTATTTTTGAATCAAATGATGACTATTTTTCAATCACTCCATCTTTTGCATCACCCTAGGTCAATAGAAAAACATAAGAAAAAAACATGAACCACAAAATATATGTTCATATTGTTTGTGTTGATGCACACAACTATAGTTGTCTTTGTGCTATCTATATTCTACCTAAGAGTATGAACACTGCATAAAAATAAAAATCAATGTAATATTTATATAATTAATGTTCAAATGCTCACATTCTTAATCAACAAGTAGAATATTGTCCAATAGAACATCTCCATACCAACCATGGATCATGATTTCTTGGACAATGTTCCTAGTGTGCCCACATAGATGGATCTCATTATTATACAATGTAGTTCTTTTATAAAATAAATTTGAAAGCAGCCTAAGATTTTTTCCTTTCCTTTCCACTTCTCTTTCTCCCTTATTGGAGGCTCTCCATGTAGAGATTTCAGACTTTCTTAGCTCCAAAATCCTTCATCGGTACCTAATCAATTGAAGAAAGCTTTGAAGTTGAAACTTTTGAATTATCATTCATAATTTTCGTATTCTCTTCATTTATTCTCACCATGTTTGTAACATGATGCCCGTGAATTATATAATCATTCTATACAATAATATTTTACTATGTGTAGAAACAACTTGATTAGTAAATTATTCTAATAGACAATCTTAACATGCAACTATTAAAGACCTCAAATGCAAGTGGAGTATGTTGTGTCTCAGTGTATCCATCATTCTTGTTTGCTATAGGCATAACATCAACTTTATGTTCCTCTCCAATGTAAGTATTTGGAAAGTGTATAAGGGTGGAATAGGACGACTAAAGAGTTGAGAAATGGAAAGTATAAAAAAATGGCTTGATCAAAAGGTTAAAGAAAAATAATTCATTAAACATTAAAATATATGATGGAGAAGCACAACAATTAAGGTTCAATAAAAAAACATGCACAAAAAAAACCAACCAAAGCTCTATTTTTTAATCAAATAATGAGTATTTGAAAAACTCCATCTTTTGCATCACCCTGGGTCAATAGATAAAACATAAGAAAAATATGAACCTCAAAATATATGTTCAAATTATTTGTGTTGATGTGCACAACTATAGTTGTCTTTGTGTTATCTATATTTTGTGTAAGAATATGAACACTATATAAAAATAAAAAGAGCACTACATAAAAATAAAAATCAATGTAATATTTATATAAATAGGGTTCAAATGCTCGTGCATTCTTAATCAACAAGTGGAATATTCTCTAATATCTCATCTCCACACCAACCATGGACCATAATGTCCTGGACTATAATCATGGTGTACCCACATAGATGTCTCTCATTATTATACAATGTAGTGCTTTTATAAAATAACTTTGAAAGAAGCCTAAGATGTTTCCTTTCCTCTCCACTACTCTTGCTTCCTCCTTAGAGGCTCTCCATGTAGATATTTTGGACTTTCTTAGCCCCATAATCCTCTTTTGGTACCTAAGAAATTGAAGAAAGGTTTGAAGTTGAAAATTTTGACTTATTATTAATAATTTTCTTATACACTATTTATTCTCACCATATGTGTAATAGGATGCTCGTGAGTTGTATGACCATTCTATACCATAGCATTTTACTATGTGTGGAAGCAACTTGATTAGTAAATTATTCTAATAAACATAATCTAAACATGCAACTATTAAAGACCTCAAATGCAAGTAGAGTATGTTGTGTCTCAATGTATCCATCATTCTTGTTTGCATTAGGTATAACACCATCTTTACGTGCCTCTCCATCAATTATTTGAATACGTGTATCAAAGGTGGAATATGATGATTAAAGAATTGATAAATAAAAAGTATAAGAAACATGCCTTCATCAAAATGTCAAAGAACAAAAATTAATTAGACATTATAATATATGATGGAGAAGCACAACAATTAAGGTTCAATAAAAAAAACTTAGGTACAAAAAAACCAACCAAAGCTTTATTTTTAAATCAAATGATGAGTATTTGTCAATGACTCCATTTTTTGCATCACCCCAGATCGACAAACAAAACATAAGAGAAAAACATGAGCCATAAAATATATGTTCATATCATTTGTGTTGATGTGCATAACTATAGTTATCTTTGTGCTATCTATATTCTATCTAAGAATATGAACACTCCATAAAAATAAAAATCAAAGTAATATTTATATAGATAGTGATGCAAGAGCATCTTGGGGTTTTTGGCAATCCTACATCTCGGTAGCTTGTTAGATGTGCTCGGCAACTACTTTGGATTTCTCGGTGGAGTGTTCCTATTTGTTCATCGGCGAGATCGGTTACCTGTCTCTACTCGATGGTGTTCTTTCACCGAGTGGGTTCAGTGTATTCAGTGTTTCTCAATGGCCTTGTTCACCGACAGGTTTTATTTTGATTGTTTTGGCTAGCCAACCTATGTATTTAATTTTGGTCACGATCTTAATGTTGGGATTGCTCATTGGGAAATGTGTAGATCTAAATCTAGGTTATTGCTTTCTCCAATATTGGATCTTGAGGATTCTTTTGGGCCAACCTATTCGGTAGCCTTGAGTATAAATGAAATTGTTTGTTCTAGGTTTAGGTAGCTAAGTGGAGTGAGAAGAAAGATAATGAGCTGGAGATCATGGATCTCATGTGCGTGAGGATTGTGCTATTTTGTAATTTATTTCTATTGTATTGGGTGTAACTGGGAAGGCCTCACGACTTGACATGTATCAAGTTTGAATGAATAAATGAAAATAATCTTCTTCCTTTCTCTCATTTTCTTTGTTAGTGATTCCATGTTGTGATTCTGCAAGGTGGTCTGGTACTTGGGTGAGCCTTTGGCTCCATTTATCATCTCCTTGCGTCAGGTGGTATTGGAGCAAGGTTAGATCTGGAGGTTTCATATTGTAAACCCTAGTTGGTTATTTGTTGTGGGGTATCAAATTATGATTTGACCTGTAATTACATAGGGTTTCAAGATGGTTCGAGGAGGAAGAAATGTAGATCGAGGCTTAGTTGATATGCTAAGACAAATTTTTGCTAGATTAGAAGTTGTTGAGACATGCCAACATTGAGGAAGAAATCTTGATGATGTTAGTGATGATGAAGCCAAAGAAGTGTAGGAGGTAGCCAAACTTGCACCTATAATGGATCAAGGAGAAGAAATATTCTTGAAAGAATTGACTAGTTTGAAGGCTACATCACAGTTTAACCCTCCCAAGTGTAGTGGAAAGCTAGATTCAGATGAATTAATGGAGTGGATTACCGAGATGGAGAAATACTTTGCATATGAGAACATATCAGATGAGAAGAGGGTGAAGATTGAAAGCACAAAATTGAAAGGTCATGCATCCTTGTGGTGGGAGCATCCACAATTGGATCAGAAGAAGAAAGGTAAAACCAAAATCAAGGTATGGGATATGATGCTAAATAAGTTGAAGGGTAAGTCTCTACATTGTGATTATTA
This sequence comes from Chamaecyparis obtusa, assembly GCA_027943335.1. Lineage (NCBI taxonomy): Eukaryota > Viridiplantae > Streptophyta > Pinopsida > Cupressales > Cupressaceae > Chamaecyparis > Chamaecyparis obtusa. The sequence continues at coordinate 1,383,896 of BSBK01002646.1, read as the reverse complement.
GGTTAACCTAGTTAGGAAAATACAAAGTTTGGGGCAGAAAGATAAATTGGTAAAGTATTACACTGAGGAATTTTATAGGTTAGATATCAGATTTGGACATATTGAAGATGAGGTGGAAAGGGTTGCAAGGTACTTGAATGGGTTAAGGACTTGTATTCAAGAAGAGATCAGTTTAGTCAAAATGGAGATTATTGAGGAGGCTTATCAATTTTCCCTAAAGGATGAGGATAAATTGAATAAAAGGCATGAGAAAAGACAAAGAGGAAGAGGTCATAGATTCCCTAGAGGAAGAGGTAGATCATATGGTGAAAAAAATAGATCCAATCAGGACAAGACAAATCAAGACAAAGGAAAGACCGAGTGGAAAGGTGAAAGTTCATCCCGGGGAAGAGGTAGTGATTAACACAATGCATACAAAGTAGATCTAGAAGCACAAAATGCATAGAAATGATATCTAACCATCAAAATCAAAAGAGGAAATGTCATAAGTCAGGTTCACCAAAATGTATAATAGGAAATGGTGAACATATCACTCACCAAATTCATGTATACATTGGAATACAAAGCCACCCTTAAAAAAAATTGATTAGCACAACCAGAAGGAAGATTGGTGGTAATGAAAGATCTACACCCAAGGGGGTTTTGGATTCCTTAAGGGGATGAAATATGATATGATAAAGTGTATATGAAAGATCAAATCTAATTAAGTAAGTACAAAGGAAAAGAAGGAAGAATAAGTGCACCTGGAAACAAGATGGAAAAGGTAGGACTTTGAATCTAAATTTGACTATCGCTGGAATGTCAGATCCTGCTGTAACTTCAGATGTGGAAGGAAGACCTATATTTGTTTGTCCTAACAATTTCACTAAAAAATGGTAGGGAAAAGTTGAATTTTGAGGGACAAGTCGACTTTCAAATTGTTCCTAACAAAAATTGATGAAACTTTCCTAAATTCTATGACTACACCTATACTGCTCAAATCCAGAATCACAACTTCACAACTTGTTCTTGCACATAGAAAATAGGGATGAAGGTTGAAGAAAGGGACTTTCCTCAGTCAAACCCTTGTTTAGGAATCAATCTTGAAATAAAATGAAGTAAAGGAAAAGTATGTTGTCATGTAGAAGAGGCTAGATCTAATGAAGTATATCATACCATGTAGATGTAATTACTTCTTTAAATACATGAACAAGTATGTTGATGCAATAGCTTTAACTAAACACAAAAATCCAAAAGGAAATCATGTAAAGACAAAACCTTATGAAGTAGATGTTGTAACTTGCCATAATGTTTGATTGGGGAAGAGAGAGAAGAAGAAAGATGAAGGTGGACCTACTTCCTTGACAAAAAACCCCTTTGCTTGGCCTTCAATAGGGGAAAGAAGTTATATATATGAAAGAAGACACCTTGATTGCATGAAAGGAATGAATACTCAAATACTTGATGAATTACTTACACTTGAATGTTTGGTTGCTAACTTTCTTGCACTTGATGATTGAGCCCAAAACCCAAGGGACAAGTCAGTTTTTGACTTGTATTAGGAAAAATAAGTTTAAATTTCACGAGGATGATAGGGAAGGTGAAAAGGAGACATGGGAGAAAATACAGGTTGTTACAGGGTCGGGATAGATCTCAAAGTTTGAAAACAAATGAATGGATCCTAAGTGAGGAAACAAATTATGGGATTTGATGGGAAATGGGAAATCATGCCTAGAACTGATAGCCAACCTCAAATTAAAGCAATATTAGAGAAGGAGGAGGAGCCATATTTGAATTAAGTATGCATTTAAGCACAATATGTGGTCCTACCAAAGAAAGCACACTAAAGTAGGCACAAAATGGTCCCCAAATGAGCACAAATTAGGTGCTTACTTTTTAGGATGATACAAACATATTAATGAAATAAATTCTTAATTAGGTTTAACTTGAAAACTAGTGAGGTATTACAAGAGAGAATTTAAGAGATTTTCATTAGAGATTTCATTGAATAGTCTCAAGAATGAGACTTGGTGCGAAAACCTTATCTTAGAGGTCTACTAAAATGGATTGTTGAGATAGAATTAGAAGGATAATCATTAAACATGTTTATTAGGCATTAATGTTAATATTATGATCAATGTTGAAATAATTGTATAAAATTATTGATCAATGGTTTCTCCAAATCTAGAGGTGTTTTATAGTGTGTACTCCCTTACACTTCTCTAGACTTTCATGCATTATACATGACATTGTATAACTACATGTGAAATCATCAAAACATAATGACACTTCACTTCTCTTCCTCAAAGATTATCACTTTATCAATTAATGTCAACTACTTTTAGTTCTTCAAATGTCAAAATCTTCTTTTCACATTTCCCTTTTTCTAAGCCCATCTTCATATTTTTTTTTTCTCATCATTACTCATCATATCTCACTTTCTTATATATTACATCTTTGTTTATAATTATACAAAATAAGTAATAGACTTCATGATAGATCAGTTTTAAAACATTGTGTATAATGTTATACCTAAATAGATATATGTTCTAATCAAATTTCATAATGAATGTCTAAAATCATGTATGATGGATCTAATGTTTCACACTTATTTAATTATGCTAGAAGAAACTAACTACTCCTTGATCAAAATAACTTTATTCATCATCTAAAACTTGTGTCCTTAATGATATATGTATTAATCAAACCAATTCCCATTAACGTAACTATTAAATTTGTATACCATATTACAAAGCTAACTTGTGAATAATTCAATAAATTTTGTTATACTAGACAAGGTTCTAGACACTAAAAATAAAAAAATTCCTTAAGTGGTTCTTGTACCTTGTATCATAGGCGACTAACTAGAAAAGTTTTCTTAACATTCAGATCATGTCACATTTTCTATTATTGATATTTTACACCTTAACTCTATTGTGTCACCAATTCTTTTTGCTTCAAGTCCATGAACCTTACACTCATTATCCAACTACACTACTATAATGATGTATAAGTCAGAAAAACTAACACCATTAATGTATATTTTCATCTATTAATTAGAATGATATTTTCTATCTCAATCTATAATAAGTTATCTTATATGTGCTTATTACAAAATTACATATAAAAATGACAAGAACTATAAAAAAATATATGTAACACACCATATTTTATTTTTTAAAATATACTTAATATAATTCATCTCTACAGCCAAAACACTTAAACCCTATCTTTACTATGAAAAAAATAGAGATCCATTTTTGTTTATCTCTTTGAAGGTTCACACATTTCTTTGTATATCTTCATTACATATCTAATTAGAGCTAAGGCCCCCACTAGAACTCAATCCAAGTCAATCTTGTCCTTTTTCTAGCCCACCATCTGATGTCCAAGTAGACAGAGCAAGTCATAACAAATGAATGGACTATGAGGGCAGATTCCTAAGATGACAAATTATGCAATATCATGAGATTCGTGCCTACCACATGATTTTCAGTAATCACAAATGTCAATAGATCCTTCAAGGAATGTTATGTGGATAATTAGCTAGGCAAAAAAGACATACTATATCAAGGAATTTAATTCCATGTGGAAGCATCATGAAAAAATTTATTTGCTAAAGGGTTGTAACACAATTGGTTGAGCACAATTGGTGAGGATGATGGCATGAGATAGAGAAATCCATCCACCAAGGTTCAAAACCTTGGAAGCACATTTGGGCCACCAGGTTTGACACTTGGATAAATTTGACAAATGAGATCCCCCTGCATGTGGCTGATTAGTCAAATGAGACTTTTAGTTTAGATGTATGCTTACTAATATCATTATAATTCGCTCTATAAAGGTATAGATGCCGACATCTATGTATGATGACATGTTTCCATAAAAAAAGTTTATTTGAGATCTACAATTAAGGGGAAGGCTAAAATTCTAATTGTACAATTGAGGACTAGCTCTCATCATGTGAGACGTGAAATAGGTAGATGGATTGTACCCAAAGAGGATTGGGAAGAGATGACTTGCATTTTTGGGTGGTGGAACCAAATGACATTTTGTCAAAAAGTATGTCATGTATGAATATATTTGTAGTCAATTTGATGACGACTTAAAGGTGGACAATCTGAATGAAGATAGAGATGCTAAGGCTTGTTATATTGCTATTAGGACTCAACTATATAGTTTTTGAATCAAATGCATTGATCCATATTTCATGAGTAGGGGTTCATAGGAACCAATCTCTTGCGAGAATGAATAGAAAACTTAGCACTCATTGCATCTAGATGATGCTCATAGAGGTCAAACATTGAGCCCTCTCGGGAGATCACCCATCCTAGTACTACTACAACTCAAGTTGAATCCTGATAGCAATATCACAATTTGACTTGATGTGGAAAATATCTACTACTTATCAATTGATGAGCTAAAGGGGCTTTATAATGAATGGTACATTAGGCACAACACTTGTTGACGGTTTTGCAAATGGGGTTGCAAGCTAAGTGGATTTAACCTTGGAGGAAACTCCATGGTTAAGCATGCTTGAGTTGAAGTAGTACTGGGATGGGTGACCTTTTGGGAGGGCCCCATGCTTCACCTCTATGAACATCACTTAGATGCAATGAATGCTAAGTATTACACTCATTTTCGTGAGAGATGGGTTTTGTGAACCACTTACTCATGAAACATAGATCAATGAGTTTGACTCTAAAACTACACAACTGAATCATGATAACAATATTGAAATTTGACTTGCTGAACTTCCCAAAATAACTTGTTCCCTAATCAAAATTATTTTAGAAAAACCAACCTAAAAAAAATTGAAAACAAATTAATTTTGTGTCTTTTCATAGACATCATTAAATTGCCTCCATCCATTCATTCTTCGCCAATTGCAACTTCCCCACGAACTTATGTTGAGATTAGCACATCAAACAGCAATAATCATTCACATAAGTAAATGGCCATGAGACTGCACACGAAGACGATGTTGGCGATAGGCGGTGTTTCGTATTAGCTAATCAATCGATCATAAGTTCCGAATGTCAATGCCATCCACTAGCCATCTCAATCTCACAGCATTATGTAGAGAGGGTCGGTTGAAAGAGGTGCTACACTTTCTGCTTACAACACAAAAACCCACATCAGAATCTCGTACATATCTCCAACTATTGCAGCTCTGTATTGCCAAGAATGCGCTTTCAGAAGGTAAACAAATTCACTCTTTCATCACAGACAATGGATTCGCTTTCGCTGCAAGCACATTTTTTCAAAATAAGCTTATCAACATGTATGTTAAGTGCGGGAGTTTGGTGGATGGTTGTAAAGTCTTTGACGACATGATAGAACGAGACAGCGTCTCCTGGAATGCTGTCATTGCAGGCTACAGAAGACATGGATGTCCTCAAGAGGTATTGGCTCTGTTTAATCAAATGCAACGAACAGGAGTTCAACCTGATCAGCTCACCTTTGCCAGCGTACTCCCAGCCTGTGCCCAAATAAGAGCTTTGGAAAAGGGTATGGACATCCATCAAAGCATAATGGAAATGGGGTTTCTATCAGATGTTGTAGTTGCAAGTGCTCTGCTTGACATGTATGTAAAATGTGGAAGCGTGCAGAAAGCACGCGAGTTGTTTGACAGAATGCCTCAACGAAATGTAGTTTCTTGGAATTCGATGATTACTGGATATGCACAAAATGGTGTTTTGGACCAGGCTTTAAGCCTTCTCAGAGAAATGCCTCGGTCAGACGTGGTCTCATGGAATGCTATGGTTGCAGGGTATGCGCAAAATGGGTTTGTTGAGAAGGCTTTGGAGGTGTTTAAACAAATGCAATTGGTAGGCTTAAAGCCAAACGCCACGACATTTGCCAGCATCCTCCCAGCCTATACCAAAAAGGGAGTTTTGGAACAGGGCATGGCTATCCATCAACGTATAATAAAGAGCGGATTTATATCAGAAGATGTTGTTGCAAGTGCCCTGTTAAACATGTATGCAAAACGTGGAATCATACACAAAGCGCGTGAGCTGTTTGACAAAATGGCACAGCGAAATGTAATCTCTTGGACTGCACTGGTTTCTGGATATGCACACAATGGGCTTTCTGAAGAGGCTTTGGAATGTTTCAAGCAAATGCAATTGGCAGGCGTGAAGCCAAACTCCACAACCTTTGCAAGCATCCTTTCAACCTCTGCCAAGGTGGTAGATTTAGAACAGGGGATGGAAATCCATCAAAGATTAATTGAAAGCGGACATATGTCAGATGTGATAGTTGTGAATGCCTTGATAGAAATGTATGCAAAATATGGAAGCATATTGAAGGCACGCGAACTGTTTGACAAAACATTTCAACGAAATGTGGTTTCATGGACTTTGATGATATCAGGTTATGCAAAAAATGGACTTGTTGAAGATGCCTTGGAGACTTTTAAGCAAATGCAATTGGCAGGTGTAAAGCCAGACTCCGCAACCATTTCCAGCATCCTCCCAGCATGTGCCAAAATGGGAGCTTTAGAACAGGGTATGGACATCCATCAAAGCATAACCGAAAGTGGATTTTTGTCAGATGTCGCAGTTGTGAATGCGTTGATAGACATGTATGCAAAATGTGGAAGCATGCACAAGGCAGTTAAATTATTTGATAAAACTTCTCAACGAGATGTCATTTCTTGGACTGCAATGGTTGCAGGATTTGCACAAAATGGGCTTGCTGAAAAGGCCTTGGAGACGTTTAGGCAAATGCAACTGGTAGGTGTAAAGCCAAACTCCACAACCTTTGCCAGCATCCTTCCCGCCTGTGCCAAAATGGGGGCTCTGGAGCAGGGTATGGACATCCATCAAAGCATAATTGAGATTGGATTATCATCAGATGTTGTAGTTGTTAATACCCTGATAGACATGTATGCAAAGTGTGGAAGCATACAGAAGGCACATGAACTCTTTGACAAAATGTCTCAACGAGATGTGGTCTCATGGACTGCAGTAATTGCAGGGTATGCACAAAATGGTCTTTGTAAGGATGCTCTATCACTTTTCGAACTAATGAAGCACTCTGGAATATACCCCAACCATGTAAGCTTTGCTTGTGTTTTATTTGCATGCAGCCATGCAGGTTTAGTAGAGGAGGGCTGCAAATACTTTAATGGCATAAGTGACTCTCATTGCGTTACACCTATAATTGATCATTATGTGTGCATGGTTGATCTTCTTGGCCGTGCGGGCTATCTTGAGGAAACTCTAAATTTTATTATCAAAATGCCAACTAAACCTGTGGTGGTTGTGTGGATATGTTTGCTTGATGCCTGTAGATCACACAAGAACATAGGACTAGGAGTATTTACAACTAATATTCTTTCTGAGCTGGACCCCAAAAATGCTGCAACATACGTTCTTATGTCAAACATCTATGCAGAAGTGGGCAGGTGGGATGAGGTTCAAAAGGTAAGAAGACTGATGAAAGATGAAAAAATAAAAAAGATACCTGGATGTAGTTGGATTGAAGTTCATAAAACAGTACATGCTTTTTGTGTAGGAGACACGTAAAACTGTAGAAATATACACTTTTGAAAAAAATGTCCTGGGAGGTGAAGGCAGCAGGCTATTTTCCATATTCAACACATCTGTTGAAGGATATGGAGGAAAATAACCATCCATTTGGCAATTCTATCTGGATTGTTAAGCAAATCCCCTGGAACAACTATTAGATTTTTCTAGAAGCTGTGGACTGCCACACTGCATTCAAATTTACCTTCGAGACTGTTGCAAGACAAATTTGTTGGGAGAGAGCATATACTGGTTCTGTGGTTTCAAATAAAAACAACATTCTTGCCATTATTATGGGCAATGCTAAGCGAAGCAACCTGTACGCACAGTCATGCATTATGACAAGGTGCATTGTTTCAGACCTGTAGTGGTAAGAAAGGGTTAGGTTTTATTCATTGTTTCAGACCTGCAGTGGTAAGAAGGGATCAGGTTTTATTCATTGTCTCAGAAAAAAAAGCATCCCCATAAATCGAATAAGGTGGGTTTACCTTGTTTTGTAAAGCTAAATTAAAGTTGGGAAAAAAATTTAAGTCCATAGTTATCATATGCACTGTCAAAGAGATGAAGGAAATAATTAAAGTAAAAGTGGTGCTAAAGCTGGGGAATAATTTGAAGTCAAGAATTATTATAGTCACTGTGAAAGAAAAGAACAGAATAATTAAAGTAAAAGCGATTTGAATAACTTGGGCCCTTGGAAGTCTGGGAATCCTTGCTGTCCGCTCTCTTATAAATTGCTTCTTTTACCTGCTCTACTCACATTCGTTGCAGTTTAGTATTGATCACAGTTTTTAGTAGACATCAAATTTTAAGAGTTCATAATAGTGTTTAAGAGTGCTTCAAGTTTTATCTGTGTAGTTGATATTACTATTTGAGAGTGTTTAAATTTCTCAATTGTTGCAAAGGTCTGTTATGGCATCTGTTGTGGTTGGTGTTGTTCTTGAGAAGCTTGGCGGGATGTTGATAGAAGACATAGACAAGGAGGTTTCACTTGTCTGTAACTTCAGAAGTGACTTTGAATGGCTGAGTAAGAAGCTCACAAACTTAAGAGACTATCTCAGAGATGCAGATGTCCAGAGTGCACACAATGTGTCCATGAAAAGATGCCTGCTAGATGTTGCAGAGATCACTTGGGATGCAGAGGACATACTGGATGAATGTGCTCTTCAATCAAGAGGTACTAATAATGAAATCTCCCAATCCTCTTGTGTCGGTGCTTTCAGTTATTCTCGATTAGTGTTTCACTATAAAATGGCACGTGGGATTAAGCATGTGAAAGATAGAATGAAGTCCATCCTGGAAGATGGAAAGGAGCTGAAGCTTGTTGGGGATGCCACTCATTCAGACCAACCTTCCACGAGTACAGTGCAGAATCTAAACTGGAAGGGGTCAGCTATAATAGAGAGTGGTTCACATCCAGTGGCTATTGAGTCCAAGGTTGAACAAGTCATCCTCCCACTCAATGACCCTGTTGTGCCCGTCATTTCCATCGTTGGTTGGGCAGCGTGGGGAAGCATTTTTAATGTGAAATGTTTTCATCAGAATAAATAATAGGTATGAGCAATTCATATGGCTTTCTATTTCTCAGACATACTCCCTTAAAAAGTTGCAGGTTGCTTTGGCCACGGAACTAGATTTGAACGAGGTCAATAATGAGAGGATAGATGAGGTGAAGGCAGCAGAGTTGATTCATGGCCGTTCAGAAAGCACAAGGTTCCTCATTGTGTTGGATGATGTGTGGAGGGCAACCAAGCAAGAGAACCTGGTATTGGCACTGGGCTTTCTTAGGGGGAGTAACCCCCGGAGCAAAATTGTGGTCACAACACAAAGCAAACATGTTTGCAGCAACATGAATGCTCGTGTTTATGAGTTGCAGCCTTTGTCAAAAGAAGAGAGCTGTAACCTGTTTTGTTCTTTTGCTTTTCATAGAAATCAACCACCAAATCATCTTGAAGGGATTGTTCATCAAATCGAAGGGGAATGTTAGAGACTACATTTGGCTGTCAAAACAATGTGTTAGCACCTTGAAAAAATTTCATGGCTCTAGCCCTTTTCTTTTTGTCTCTGCAGTTGTTTTTAGGTCTCTGGCATAAACCCTTAGTTCAAAATTTTGAAAATGTAGCCATTGGTAAGAAGTGCCCTGGCCTTGTTCTATTTTTGTGTTACTTTATTTAGGCCACTTAAAACTCTAAAACCCATGTGCTTTAATTTTTTATCACCCCGCAGGGTCATGCCTTTAATTTTTCTAAGCTTCTACCACCGAGCGTCTTAATTTTCCCTAAGTCTTAGCGACCGACAATTTTAATTTTCCTAAGTCCGACATGCTTTAATATTTCCTAAGTCCCGGCGCTTTATTTTTCTAATGGCTTATGGCTTTAGGTTTCCCGGGCCTAGTCTCTCTGACACCATCTCAATCCGATGGTTGTCGTTAAAGCGCAAGGGATGTGTCAGAGCAATGCGAAATCATGATGGCCGTTGATTTCCTTTATGGCAGGACGTTTCAAACTGTGGGTCCAGGGTGACACGTAGGTACAAATGGTCGTCTATGATTGGTCCATGATATAATACGGTGGCAGTTGTCAGTGGGACCTAGTTTTCGAATTTGTCAGAGGGTCCTGACATATGCAGAGGATCAAACGATTGGCGTAAGTTCTCATGGGTTTTGTTAGAGCTATGAGATCTTACGCTGATCGTCCGATCTTCCAATGTGCTTATGCTAATGTATGAGGTGGGTCCAATCCGCCATGTCATTTTGGGTGCCAAGTATTGCTGATTTGTTCGTTTCTAGTTGGTCGACGTGGACATGAGGTGGAGGTTGTCAGAAGACTTGTGCGCGGTAGGAAAAGTCAAAGGGGGCCCACTTGTCAGTCATTTTCAACGTGGCATTCTTTGATTGGTCGAAGTGAGTGATGTAGCAGGGTGGGGTCAGGGGGTCAGTCGCCTTTTGATCCTACGGTCGTCGCATGATCGCAAGGAATATTCTTCCCCTTTGCGATCATGTGACGACTGTCGATTTGGAATCAGACGTAGAGGAAGGTCTGTGGGTCCATTGCCAGGTGTGTATAGTTGGTGGCTTCCCATTGGTCAGTGGATTTGTGACTTGGCAGATTTCTAGTGGGACCAGTTTTCTTGGCTTTCAGGCAGGGTAAAGTGCAGCTAGATTTTGCGGTTGTTGTTATATCGCTGAGGTAAGATGCGCGGTGTTTAAGGTTAGCGGTATAATGATAGCCATCGATCTTGTCTAAGTGGCTGCGGACTATTAGGTGGGTCCTCATTGCTGATTCATTGTGATAGCGGCAAATGGTTTGGTGCCACGTGTCCAGGTGGGCCAAGGCTTTCTTGACAGTGGTCACTAAATCGTAAAATTTAATCGTGCTTAATGGGGAAGTCTCACGATCTCGCAACTAAGGGCAAAATGTAAACTAGGATTCCTATGCGGTTAGGCCGAGAAGCCCGCGAAAATAGAAAGATCTGATGGTCGCGACTTAAAGTTGAGTCGAGATTTAAATGCTGACCATCGATGCATTGATGGCGCCATGAAAGTAGCCGTTTCTTTGCAGATTTGAATTTTTAAATGGTTTCCAGCGATAGAAGGACTGAAAATTGATTGCTTATGCGGCTGGATTTGATGAAATTAGTTGAGCCAACTGCTGCAGTGTGGTCCAGGGAGCATGATGATCGATTGCAGAGAGTTTGTACCATGAAAATGAGGGTTTGTACCTTGCAGAAATGGGTTTTCTTGCTCATGGCATGTTGTAGGTGGCTGATTTGATCAATTTTCATGGTAGATTCATGATCTCTGGTACAGTACTCTGAGATTTTTCATTAATGGAGATTGTTCTTGGATATGTTCTGACTGGGTTGCTTAGTTTTTCATCCCATGTAATAAATTTGATTGAATTCTGATTGGTTTGGTGGGTGAAACCTTAACCCTACCCTAGTCATCCGAAGCTTGTTGCATCTTGTTTTGGGGATTCCAAGATGACTATGGGGTATATATTGTTGTATTTTTAACTTAGTAAGGGTTCCAAAAATTTGCTTGAGTTCCAAGTCTTTTGGTCTCAGGTTGCTGATGGTATAGTATTTGAGGAAGGAAAACTTGGATCTAGTTTTTGTTTTCTTGGGCATTTTGTTGTCTTGGTAATGTATTGATTCTGCAAATTGTAATGAGAATACACTTGGATTCTAATCTCATATTTGTGTATGTCTTCTTATTTTGTTCTTGGGCTCATATATGTTAATTTCACAAAGTGGGTTAGCATATGGTAAACAAAGAGTATTTTGAAATTATCTTTGAGTTCCTAACAAAGTTAGGATTAAAGTCTTTAAGGTAGTTTTAGTGGGTTCATGGCTAGATAAGGATTTGATGTCATGGTATGTGAGGGAGAGGGGGCAAAGCACTTATTTTGAATTTAAGGGTTTTTTGAGTTTGGGTTTTCAGTTGATATATGTTATTGAGTGACTCTATGCCCTGGTTAAGGCATTGGTCCATTCTTTAGAAGCAGTCCATCATCATCAACCACACACAATTATTTAAATGATAAAATCTTTCAATTAGTTAGTAAGGGGTATAGTTGTATAACATTTAGTGATTCCTTTAAAGAAGTGAATCAAGGGTACCCCTGCCTGAGCATTAAAGCTCAAAGTGTAGGAGGATCTCTTTGATCCTTGTTAATTGGCCCTTTTCCTTGTAGACTTTGGAGTGGTGATAGAGTCAGTGACATCAAGTTGTCAATCATACTGTAAACCTGCAAGTAGAAAGAAAAGGTGAACTCCAACACAGTGGCAGTGTCTCTCGCGAATAAGACATTGTCGAGGGAGTGGGAATCCAAATTGGAGTAGCTAAGAGTGGTATCTTCTACTGAAGATCCAATTACACAGATTCTCAAGCTGAGTAATGATTCTCTTCCTGCTCATCTTAAGCCTTGTTTTGTGTATCTTTGATTCTTTTCGGAAGATGAGGTAATAGAGTTCCAATATCTCATACACCTGTGGGTAGTAGGACATGTTCCTCAAGGAGGGAACCAGGTACATATTGGATGGAGTTATATTTGTCACCTTCACAGCTTATGTTTGGTGGAGAGAGTAGATGACATGTATGATGTGGATTTCAGGTATCAACATATACATAGATTGTTCAAATTGCATGATTTATTGCTTGATTCGGCCATTAGCATAGCAAAAGAAAGTCAATGTGCATTTAGTGTGGAAGAAACCTTGAAGAAAGGTCTCACTATGCAAATGGGTAGGAGGTATTGCAGGATTTTAATGGGCAAGAGAAGCATAGGTGATAATGATGTAGATGTGATGGCAAGAAACTGGGCATATTCTGCATCATGTCTTGACACTTCATTTTCATAAAATAGATGCATTTGAAATATTCCAACAATCTTGCTTAATGGTGCTAGAGTACTGCACATACTTGATTTTAGTGGCACCGAAATTCCATTATTGTGATATTGTGTTGGGAATTTGAAACTCTTTAGAATCTTGAATTTAAGTAAAGACAAATTATACTGTGGTATCAGATTGTGTGAAAAGCAATAAGAGTCTTTGCTTCCTTGCCATTTCTTATTGTAGGAATCTAGAAGACTTCCCTAAGTGGATTGGTGAACTTCATTGCCTAGAACATCTGGATATCTGCACAATGATTGAGAAACCCTTGCCAAAGGGAATATCAAATCTTGTACCTTTGGAGGTACTGAAATTAGATTGGTATTGCAAACTATCTTGTACCAGAGGAGAATGAATTCTTAGGGTTTGGGCATTTTGTTAGTTTGGTCAACCTCTGCAAAGTGAACATAAGTATTCATCATGAGGTTGAATTGAAAAGTATAGGAGACGAGATCCTTGCAGCATTGGTGAAGATGCACGCTCTCACAATAGATAACAATCGTTCTTATGAAGGTAATCTTCCTCCTCTATCAGAGAAAATGTTAGCTATGAAGGATCTTGAATACCTTTCCTTATTTCAGCTTGCAGTGCCAAATTCGATACATGGTTTCACAAATTTGATGCAATTGAAGTTACAGAATTGCCATTGTGCTGAATATCAAACACTATAAATGATGCCTAACTTAATAAGGTTGGAGTTGGTAACCAATACAAATAGCGAGGCTTTGCCAAAAGGGTTTGGGAGTCCCCGGGATTCCCTCAGCTACGTTATTTTAAATTTTTTAATTTTTCACTGTTAGAGGAGTTGCCAAAATTAGAGGATGGAGGGATGTTAGACATTGAGATACTAAAAATAGACTCCTATGGCAATCTGAAAAAAGTTCCATGTGGATTTGAGCTCATGAAAAGTCTGAAAAAGTGTCACTTTACCCATGTGGCAGTGAGCCATATGTTTGATAAGGGCAGGGAATTATAAAATAAAATAAAAAATAGATCCCAATGTCAAAATTAAAAGTGACATTGTGGAATATTGAAATGTAGGATAGGTGTATTTTTTTAATTTCCTTTTGTAATGTAAATGATCATTCATCATCATTTGTATGATTTATTAAGCATGAAAATCTGAATAATGTAGTCTTTAAAATACCCAAACATAATAAAGTTTCAATGTTCTTTTAAATTATTTACAAATGGAATTTTCACTTCTATATCTATGATTGATTCTAGAGTTTACAATAGTATTAGACCTATGGAAGGCTCTAAAGTTTGCACCCACGTTAATGCATGACATTTTATTGGTTTCAAGACAACTCTATCTACATCATTCCTCTTTAAAAAAGAAAGACATCTTTAACTTTGAAGGATGATTTTATTGATAAGTATTTACTTTTTTAAGGAAATTGGCTAATATATAAATATTGAGAATTTGTTCGTGGAAGGAGGAATGATGTGGTAATGCTAGCAAGTGTAAATTTAAATTATATGTTTAGAGTTAGAAACTTGCTAAATGTGTTTCTAACATTAGATTTTTTGGCAAAAGGAGTTAGTATTGTTACTTAAGATCTTGATAGCTAGATAATAAACAAAGTAGTTAGGAATAACAATTACAAACAAGGTAAAAGGTGTTCAAAATATAGATTTTTTTCATTTTTAATTTTTTTTAACATATTATTAACATTTTGATTACTATTTTATACCATTTTGATTACTATCTTATACTATTGTATTAGAAAATTCTATTTTATTTTGACCAATTTTGATATAAAATGGATGTGGGAGACTATGTTGAAACCTATACTATAATTGTGGTGAAATCAATTTTATTTTTAAAGGACTGTGTTCAATGCTATTGTTCGACATATTTCATGACAATAATGAAGTATCATTTTGGTAGGAAGATCAACTAATTTGGGAAGTGGCTAGGAAGAATACATACGCATAGTCTAAATTATTACACACTTATAAAATACTAGTCATGTACATTGCAAAATATTTAGAAAAATGATTTGTTTGACCTGAACACTTTTTCTATTTATCTTGTTTGGAAAATAATTTTCTTTTAAAAATAGTTGCATTATAGTCCATGAAGCTAGCATTGGTTCCTAACTTTGTAGTCCTTACATTTGGCTGGTTTAGGTGTAGTGCCCACCCACAGTTTACTTTTCAGTTTTATATTGCCAAACTCTTTTAGGCCACTTTTATGTGTGCATCTATTATTTCAGTTTTATTATGTGATTTTGGATGTATAACATTACATAGTGATTTGATATTGGTTAATTACGAGATATCATATATTTGCAGTTAGATGATGTTAGTTACTTTGATGATGATTATTTATATTTGTAAAATATTGTTTATATTTACGATTTTACTTACCCCATACTTGCATGTGTATTGCTATCATGTATATTTTTACTTTTTTGTTTGACGTGTTTGATATGGTTGAGGGATAGAGTCATAGTTACCTACTTGCGGGATCCACACGATGTCTCGATCCCTGCCATTGCTTGTTATGTGTGTGTGTGTGTGTGTGTGTGTGTGTGCAGCTACCTGCACACACACACACACACACACACACACACATGCATGTCTTTTATGTAGGTTTGCAGCTACCGAGCATCAACCTAAGTCATTTTATTGTCTTGAAATAGTGGACAAGTTTATGATATTCTACCCTTCTGAATTTGTCTAGGTGACGTGAGTCCATAAACCTTTCCCTTGAGCATAATTATTGTTTTATTTGGTTCAACTGGTCTTGGCTATTTGTTGTGATTATTGTGAGATAATTAAACAATTTATTAAGATTAATTATGTGGTCTAAATAATTAAATCTTATGAAATATAAAAAATTAATGTGAAGGTATTTAATTAAGGAAAATTAATTAAGTACATTTATTAATTAAAAAGACTTAAGTAAAAGTCAAATGGTGGAATTAAAAATTTAAATAATTTATTAAATTTAAACTTGAGGAAAATTGAATAAAACAATAGTGTATTAAAATATTATTCTTTTAATTAAAATTAATATGCAATTAGTCGCACATTCAATTTAAATAAACTTAATAAATAAAGTAAATGTTATTAGTTGAGTGAACTAATATAAACAAGAATTACAAAGAAAACACATGGAGTTATTATTGAGAAAATAAAATAAATCGGGCAAAAAGAGAAGGTGATAGAAACAAAGTTGGAGAGTTAAGTTGAGTTCCAGATTTGCATGGTGGAGTTGGGAATTTGAGAGCTTTTTCCTTTATGAGGAGGAATTTGACCATTACTCTACACACAAGTTTGCAGGTTTTGGAGGAAGGATTGAATTGAAGGATTTTTTAAAAGCTTGGAATTTTTCAACATTTTTTTGGTATTCGTCATATTTCTTCAATTGGTGGTTTGAGGCAGGGTTTGAAAACTCTCGTAGGTTTAATTCTTGTATTTCAGAAAGATTGGTTTTTTCATGTTTGCCAGATTGTGGTAGGGTTTTGAATTAAAGTTTTTATGGTTTTATCATTGGAGGTTTTGGATTTGAAAAGTTTTTTGGGTTTTGTTGTGTGAGAAAAAATTCTGGTATTTTATTATGTATATGAGTATATGTGTATTAATTTATATATGTGCATAATCTTTTATACTATTCTAGAAGCCCCTACGTTTTAAATTCAAAAAGAAAATTATGTCCTGGTTAAAACCCTAGGTTGTTCAAGGTGAAAACTTACAGAAAATTATTTTAGGAAAATATAAAATTTAGATCCAATAAGGGTTTGAGAACAACAGAAATTGAAATCATCAAACAATTGAATGTGAAAACCTAATTGAAATTAAATAGTAAAACTAGGTTCTTGAAAATCAATTATTTTTTCAATGGAAATAAAATTATGCATGTATATTTTTGAAAGTCTCCTTTTATTTAAAAAATAATAATAAAAAAAAAATACATTTACTGGAAAAGTACATACGAAATGTCTAATAAAGATAATTAAAAAAAAAGAAAAAATTAAAATTAAAATATATATATATATATATATATATATATATATATATATATATATATATATATATATATATATATATATATATATATATATATATATATATGTAATCAGGGATAACTTTAGTGGTGAATATTTGCCAATTGGTGAATTTCACTCGTCGGGGACCCAGAATTTGGCGAAAAAAATTGGACTTTCAGGGTGGCCATGTCGCCTGCGCTTTATAAAAATTGGGTCCCATGCATAGGCCAATCGCCAATAGTGATATAGAATTATTTGTATTTCAGCGATGACTTTGCCAATAGAATCTAATTTTTCCATACAGTAAATTGATTATTTTCGCCCACAATTTCCAAAGCTTGTCTTAATCAATGGTCATATTCACCAATATGTGGTCAAAATTTAAGTTAGGGTATGGGTTAAGTACATAGATCTGACATGTGTCTCTATTCCGAAGACTTTTCATGGAACTTTTTATCCTTTCAAACTTTGGCCCGAAATAAATTTTATTGTGGACACGTCTTTATTTCAGAGACTTTCTTTGGAACTTGGTGTCCTTTGAAAGTTTGGCTCGAAATAGGATTTATGTCATTGATTTAGGATCATCCAACTGTTATAAAAATTTACTAAATATCAAATGATATAAAATTAACTTAGGACACCTTACTAAAATATTAAAAGTCATTTGAGCTTTTTGAGGTGTTGCCCCAAAACCCCCATTCAATAATTTGGAGAGAAATTGCAGCGATAAAAGTGCGGAAAATTTAACCTTCAATTCTGATAATTAATTAGGATCCATATAAGAATAATGGTGAAATGATGGTTGCTAGGTATGTGCACTTCTAGCCACAATTTTCTTCAACAATGAAAGATTCACCAGGATTTTATAGAATTTTCATACAATTGAAAAAAAATCACTAGTTAAATTATTATTTTTCCCTTTCAAATTAAAAAAATTCACCAACAATATTATTTTTTTCTACCCAAAATAATGTTGGATTTGCTAGGATTTTACACCTTTTCTAGGGAGGGGGTTTCTTAAAGTTTTCCCTGTATAAAATGTTATTGACGTGGGGTGGGGAGGACCCACTCCCCAACCCACGACACTGTCTTGCGATAACAATGGTTGTCGGACGAAAGACTTGCTGTCATAGGTAGCACCACTACCATAGAGGCAATGTGGGGGAGAGGGGTCAAATCCCCCCCTCCCCGCCACTTACCTTATTTATATATATGTTTTTCTAATTTTTATTTTTTATTTATTTTATTTTATTAAAATATTAATTATTATTTATTAATTAAAATATTAATAATTAATAAATTTATTATTATTAAAAATATGTTAGTTAATAAAGTTAATTTTTATTATGATTTAATTTAGCTAAATATTATTAATTTATTAATGTTAATTAATTTAAAATAGATTTATTTAGTTATGATGAAATATTTCTTTATGTTTGAATTAAATTGGCGATTTAATGGAGTATATATGCATGGAATATGGATTCGAACAATTATATTTTAAATCAATTGGAAGATAATTGTGTTGTTTGTTATATATTTGAATTTGTGATTTGATGGTTATTATAACTTAATCTTATTGTGTAAATTTTGTGGAAATGGGGATTAAGTCAACCTTTAGGAATTATACTAGAGGCTCGGGATGTGATTCTTGTGATGTTTTACGTGATCTTTCTGTTAATGGTTTTGTGTTATTATTTCATGCATTGTGAAGTGGTATCGGTTCGTTACTAGAGGCGGGTTTAGGGTTGATGTGTTATGTTTGTTTGCCTTACATACTTATGTGGCAGTCGATCTTTGTTATAACCAAACCTTATGGAAGTTTGATTTTATTATGATGGAAGATATTTATGTGTTTTCATGTTATATCTTAGAACCATAATTCTGATGTTGTGATTCATAATGACCTATGAGTAATATTTTGAGATGTATGAACTTAGGGTAGGTTATCTAGGTGTTAAAGGGGAAGTGGCTTGCTTTGGAGGTGTCGGAGCCCAAAAGTGGCTACTTGGGTATCCTTAATAAGTTACTTAAATAAGTGATAATATAATTAAATAGAGTTTTAAAATAAATTAATAAGATAATGGATTTCTTGCCCATGTCTTGAGTGCTAGTATAGGCTAAGGATGGGGGCGGGAGAAGATGTTTGCTCATCTAGTAGTGGTCGTGAGTTCTGGCATGATCAATTATCCTTGTCTATATGAGAGGATTTCAGGTTCCGCATATGATCATACTTGGGAGTCAGAGTCCAATGAGATCATTCCAAGGGGTTGACATATGTGATGACACTTCCTTGATTTCATCTTAGGTTTCCTACATGTGTTGGTTGCGTCTGGGTTACTATGTATACCTTGAGTTATTGAGTTGTACCCTTAAGATAGGAACTTATAGTAACCTTGCTTAGTTTTACCTGATGATTGATTGCAGTCTTATTATTTGAGTGGGGTTTGATGTTATCTCCGCATCAAGGTGGGAGTAGAACCATAGGTTTCCTCGAGGTCGGGAGGTAGTGATTCTTTTACCATTTGAGATTTTGGCAATCTTCTTCTAGTGCTGGATGATCCTTGTTGCAGTTTCTTCTTATCCTATCTTCTTGGGAGACTTATTCATATTCTTCTTTATTTATGCTCACACTTAGTTGTATTTGCATACCCTACGACTTGTGCAGTGGATGTGGGTATATATGTATACTATATTATTTAGATGTATTTATGATGTATTGTGTAGAGGATTTAGATGATTATTGTAATTAATAGATTAAATTATATTTATGCAATTCTACGCTAAGGAACCCTTGATATTTGTAATCTGTAAATGAGAATTTGTATATAAGTATTTCTAAAATTTATGTTTTACTTCTTCTTTGTTATTCAATATTGTTTGTAAACTTTTAAGAAATAAAAAATACTATAAACTTAGTAACATGTTTTAGGTTAATATCTCCTGGGTTCCCTGGTGGGACATTATACTTGATATTAGAGCCCATGTTTCAACACTGGGAACTCTATGAATTTTGTACACCCATTAGGTGTCTAGTAGTTAAAACATGAAACAAAACTTAGACATACAACACTCTTGTATTTCAGACTATTGTTTTACGATTTCTTCACGTCTTATTTATTTCATCCTTCTTGTTGAATGTTGTAGGAAAGATGGTCACTAAAAATAGATCTGTTGCTAGAGGTCAAAGTGTAGGCCATAGTAGAGGACATGGAAGGAACATACATCCTATCCCTCTTGTGAGTCATAGATTTGAGGAGAGAAGGGAAGATAAGGGTGGTGAACATCATGGTGATTTAGGAGAACTCAATGCTATGTAGATTCTTTGGACTATTCTAGAACATCTGCCCGTACAAGACAAGCCTAAACAGGAAGCATCACACCATTCTGATAATGAGGAGAGACAAAGATCCTGAAGTCAAAGAGGAAGGGACACTACCCTCAAATAGGGATCCGTAAAGGCCAATCAAATTAGAGACCTTTTGACATCATGAAATCCTCATTTTAATGGTCTTGGCACTAGTTTCGAGGTAGAGACTTGGCTCATTGCATTAGATCGATATTTTTCCATGCACCAGTTCAATAAGAATGTTAGGGAAAGATGTGTCATTATGCACCTCGAAGGTTTTACACCTTCTTGGTGGAAAATTGAGGAGAAAAAACTAGGACTTACCATGGAGACTATCACTTGAGAGATTTTTCTTGAGAACTTCCTAGAATGCTTCTTATCTGATTAGTGGCAGTAGTAGCACGTAGATGAGTTCCACAATTTGCAACAACTATCTATGACTGTCCAAGATAACGAGTGTCATTTCTTCGAGCTCAAGCCTTATGTAGAATTTAGTGATAATTCACCACTGATGTTGCAACATTTCATCAGGGGGCTCAATGGTTGCATCATTGGATGAGTTAAGGTTCTCAAACCCAAGACCCTCAAGGAAGCAGTTACTAAGGCTACTTTGGTTGAGACAAATTTGGTTCTAGGGCATGATGGACAAATAGGAGTTCAGACTGGTGTTCCTACACCTTCAGGTTATAGAGGGAATAGAACCAAGTTGTAGGGAACTTCAGGAAACCTCCTCCCTACTTTTGTAGTCAACAGTGGAAGAGGAAGAACCCTCCAACATAGAACGGTGGTCCTCAATCTAAGAACTGTAACTTTTTGTGCAACATGCACAATCAGTCCAGTCATCTTGCACAGAGTACACATTCAATTGCAAGTAGAGGTAGTTATCAGTAGTCTAGTGCACCCTCTGATGGGAGAGGTCACGATAAAGGCAATGGTTTCTTCTCATGTGGATAGTATGGTCACATTGTAGTGAATTTCCCTCAGTGCGCATCATAGTTTTCAAGATAGAGACCTGAATATTTTGAGCCTACTGTAGGGGATGCAGACAGATCTCACAAAGTATTTGTGATAGTGGATCATCATCAAGTAGAGCATCAAGGTACTATGGTAGAAACTTCTGGTGCTACTAGAGGTATTTCTCTTTCTATCTTATTTGATTCAAGAGTTACAGATTCTTTTATATGCTCTTTTGTAGTAGAGAGATATGGGCTAGTGGAAATAAATTAGGAGATTGGTTAGCAAGAAGACTTAGCCTATGAGGCAAGGATAGATCAACAAACTCTCTAGTGCATAAATGTGAGTTGAACCTAGGTAAACTCATCACCTTGGTTGACCTTCATGTGATTCCTTTGGGATCATATGGTATTTTCCTTGGGATGAATTGGTTAGGTTCTCATAGAGACAACATTGATTGTAGACAAAAGATAATAAAATGCAAAGATGATGTTGGCAAGGATTGTGAGATAGTGGTAATTCAACATCCTATATCTCTTCGTATGATTTCCTCTATGCAACTCAAGAGAAACATGTGAAAGGGATGTCAAGTATTTTATATAACTATGAATGAGCTGGATGAAGTAGAAATGGAAGAAAAGACTCTTGATCATGCTATACTTCATGAATTCATCGATGTCTTTCCTAGTGAGACTCCAGGTATGCCATTGAAGCATGACATAGATTTTCACATTGATCTTGTTCCAGGAGCACAACCTATATGTAAAGCTTCTTACCGGATGACCACACAAGATTTGTGTGAGATTAATCTCCAATTAGAGGATCTTTTGGTGAAGGGTAGTATTTGGCCAAGTGTTTCACCATGGGAGCACATGTACTCTTTGTTAAGAAGAAAGATGAATCTTTACACTTGTGTATCCACTATAGACAATTGAACAAGGTAACGATCAAGAACATGTACTCTTTTCCAACGATTGATGATCTCTTTGATCAGATAAAAGGATCCAAGATATTCTCCAATATTGATCATAAGTCAAGATACCATTAGTTATGCATTCAGGATGCAGATATTCACAAAACTGCATTTCATAGTTGCTATGGACATTATGAGTTCATAGTAGTTCCTTTTGGTCTGACAAATGCTCCATCTTTTTTCATGTGTTTGATGAATGGAGTATTTAATTCTTACCTTGATCATTTTGTTCTCATCTTCTTGGATGATATATTGATATATTATAAATCCATAGAGGATCATGATGAACATCTATGACTAGTTTTGTAGTGTCTTCGTGACAATCAATTGTATGCCAATCCAACAAAGTGTGACTTTTTTCAATCTAAAGTTCAACATTTGGGACATGTAATCTCAGGTGAGGGTATTTCAGTGGATTCTTGCAAGATTCAGGCTATAGTAGATTGGGAAAATCCCACCAATGTATCCAAAGTCTGTAGTTTCATGGGCTTGGCATGATACAATTGCAAGTTTTTCAAAGACTTCTCTAAGGTTGCATATCAAATTAATTCTCTCCAAAGGAAAGGGAAGAAGTATGTTTGGACAGAGAAGTATGAAAAGGCTTTCCAAAACCTCAAGAATTGTTTGACCAACTCACCTATCCTAGAAATACCCAACCTAATAGGTGATTTCATGGTTTGTGCTAATTCTTCTTTGGAAGGTCTAGGATCAGTCCTTATGAAGGAAGGATGTGTGATTGCATATTAATATCACAAACTCAAGGAGAAAAAATTGAACTATCCTACACATGATCTTGAGTTAGTAGTTGTAGTTCATGCATTAGTTTGATGGAGACATTTTCTATTAGGACATTGATTTGAGCTTCATAGTGATCATCGTAGCTTACAGTATATCTTTACCCAACCTGATTTGAATGCTATCTAGAGGCGATGGATGTAGTTTCTTTTTGAGTATGACTTTGACATCAAGTACATCTAGGGTAAGAAAAATGTGGTAGCTAACACCTTGAGTCATAGGAGGCATGAGATAACAACTTTAACTCTTGGAGTAGATTTGTGGAGTCGTATAGTAGTCCAAGAACTTCCTATAAATACTCGGTACAATGAAGTAAGAGTTTAGATTGAGTCAAGGAGACCTTTGGAAGGCAGGTTCTTAGGCTATGTTTTAGAGTCAAATAGTCTTTTGCGCTATATGATTTGAATATATGTACTTCCATTAGATGATCTTCATACCTTGATCTTATTTGAGGCTCATTATGTACCTTATTCGACACATCTAGGTGTCAAGAAGATGCATGCAAACCTTTGACAACTATAATACTAGTTTGATATGAAATGTGACATTGCTGATTTTTTAGCTAGATGTCTAGAGTGTCAGAGGGTTAAGGAAGACCACCAACATCTAGCAGGACTTTTATAGCCTAATCTCGTTCCATCATGGAAGTGGGATATCATCTCAATGGATTTCATCATAGGTTTTCCTATGACTCCCTACAGACATGATACCATCATGGTTACTATTGACTAGTTGACCAAAGTGGCACACTTTTATCCTATGAGAGCATCCTATACAACAAATTTAGTAGATAGAGTCTTTATGCAGGATATTGTGAGATTACATGGTATTCCTTGTAGGATTATATTAGATAGGGATCCAACATTCATTTTTGCATTTTAGACTACCTTAAAACATGATCTTGGAGCACAACTAAGTTGTAGTTTGACATATCACCCTGAGACCGATGGTTAGACAGATCAAGTTAATCAAGTGCTTGAGGATATATTGAGGATGTATATCATGTATAGACATACTCACTAGGAGGAATATTTATATTTGGTAGAGTTTGCCTACAAAAATGGTTATCATAGTTTGATTGGTATGTCTCCTTTTTAGGCTTTTTATGGTCATCCTTGTCACACACCCTTGAGTTGGGATAGGCTAGAGGATCATATTCTATTAGGTCCCGAGATGCTTCAAGATATGGATTAATAGGTGGAACACATCCGTGAGCATGTGACCACAACTCAAGATAGGCAAAAGAAGTATGAAGAGGATCATAGAGTGGATAAGAACTTTACAGCTAGTACTAAGGTGTTTCTGAGAGTGCATCCACGTAAGACTTTGATCCATTATGGAAATGTGTAAGAATTTTCCTAAGGAAATGAATGTAATGCCAAGATCTAGAAGCTCAAGAGATAGAAAAAATAAGAGAGACAATATAATATGATCAAATAAATAATTCAATAATGATCAAATGATAATGGATAATAGATGTATACAATGTATATGTGCTTGAATATATAAGCAATGCATGATAACTAGAAGATATGCAAGTGATAAGCTATCAAATAGACAAGGTGTAGTCACATGTCCACCAATGGTGGATCATCCTGCATTGTATATCAAAGTATGTGCAACAATGAGAGGATGATAATGTGATAAGAGCACTAAAGGTGGATCTCACACACAAAGAGGTATGAGATGACAACTATCACCACCTAAAGTGGAAATTCTCCTACACCATGTGATAAAATGAAATGAAAACTCCTTGGTGTCTCAAAGATAACTAATATGCAAATGCATTATCCTAAGTAAACTTAAGTAAAGTATAATTAGTAAATACTTAATTACACCAACACCCCCCCTTAAGTGAAACTTAGGGGAATATTACCCTATATGTAGTGTAATATGCATTTGGATTCCTTCCAATGAAGCTCATGTGGCTCTTGCATGAAGTGAGAAACCATGCAAACTGCAAAGGATATGTCAGGGTGTGTATGTGTCAAGTAGTTGAGACTTCCAACAAGATGTCTATACAATGTAGCATCAACAAGTGGTGTGAAACACTTAGCCTCTAACTTGACACCTTAAAGAAAGGGAGTGGGTGCAACCTTGGAATCACTCATGTGAAATTGAGCAAGTAAATCAAGAGCATACTTGGGCTGAGAAAGTGTGATCCCTATTAAGGACTATGCGATCTTAATACCAAGAAAATAGTGAAGTAAACCCAAGTCTATCATAGCAAATCTATCATGCAAAGAAGGTTTGATGCTGCCAATGATGGATGGAGTACTCCCTGCAATGATCAAGCCATCAACATAAAGCACAAGTATCAAATCTGAATGACACCCGGTGAACCTTGCTAAGAGAAGTAAGGTATCCATCTTGGGATACAAGCCCTAGGAGCCTGTTTGAGGCCACATATAGATTTCCTTAACTTGCAAACCATAGTAGTATCTTGGATGAATCCATGTGGCTGATCCATATACATCTCCTCATGAAGATCCCCATGTAGAAATACCCTCTTTACATCCATTTGATGTACAACCCAACCATGAGCTGCAACAATAGTAAGTGTCAAATGAATGGAGTTCATCTTGGCTACAAGTGAAAATGTCTCAATTTAGTCAATACCAGGAACCTAAGAGAAACCTTTTGCAACAAGTATAGCCTTATACTTATCCACACTTCCATTCCTTGCAAACTTGGTTCGATAGATCCACTTACATCAAACTAAATTTATTTTCTTAGGAAGAGGAACCAAGTCCCAAGTGTTATTCCTCATCAAAGAGTTATACTCATCCTCCATAGCTTTTTTCCACTTAGGAACTCTTGAAGCTTCCTTAAATGTTTGTGGATCTAAAGCAATTGAAATATAAGCATGTGGAAATGAGTTGTGTTGTGACCTTGTCCTCCTAGTGTCTGAAGGATTCCCCACAAGTGAACCTGCTAAATCAAGTGTTTTTTGTGCCCAATGAGATCTAGTGGAAGAATAAGATGAAGAAGGAATGCCCTTAACTATGTCATGACCCTACGAAGGTGGAAGCCTATGAGTCGGGGTTGAAGGAATTTCATCTTCCAAGTCACTATCATTATCCAAAATGGAGGAAGTATGAGGAGTTGAAGAAGTCAAACTAGGAAAATTCTCTTCAAAGTGAACAATCCTCTTAAAGAAGATCTCATGTGTCTCAGGATCCATAATCTTGTATGACTTATGAATCTTGGGATAACCAAAAAATATGCAAGGCTTACTTTGTGGTTCCAATGCCTTGCATTTCTGTGGAGGTATGTGTGCCCAAGATGGACAACCAAAGACTCTAAAATATTTCACAAAATTTATTCTACCACACAAAGCCTCAAAAGGAGTGACTCCATCCAAGGATTTATGAGGAATTCTATTTTGGATGTGAGTGGCACAACATATAGCTTCAGTATAAAAATCTTGATCAAGAGACTTAGCAAGAATCATACAAGTGGCCATCTCCTTAAGGGTTATATTCTTCCTTTCTACAACACCATTTTGCTATGCAATGAAGGCAACTGAATGCCAAAGATCAATACCCTCAAGTGTGCAAAATTCTATAATCCTTGAGTTCACATATTCCCTTCCATTATCTGTTCTAAGAATCTTGATGGCTTTCCCTGATTGCTTCTTAAGATGAGCCTTTAAGGTGAAAAATTTATCAAACACTTCACTCTTGTGACCAAGAAAGTAGACCCAAGTGTAGCGGGAAAATTTATCAATGAAGGTGAGTACATATCGATCCTTACCAAATTATGGCACTGGAAATGGGCCCATTACATCACTATGAACCAAATCAAGAACAAATGTTGCTCTGCAAGACTTACCCTTGTCAAAATTCTCTTCAGGATGATTGCCCACTTCACAACCTGAACATACACCCTCTGAATACTTGACTTGAGGTACACCTTTGACCATATCCTTGTTGCTAAGATGATGAAGATACTAATAGTTGAGATATCCAGATCTTTCATGCCAAAGTTTACTTTTTGAATTTGAGTGTGTCAACAAGGCATGTGAAGGAGTCTTAGGTATAAAATGAGAAAATGAATAAAGACTTGTGTTATGATTTTCATTTTCCTATTTCCACCATAGAATCATCCTTAAGATTTTTCACTACAACTGAATCAGGAAGGAACTCAAATTTCTTTCCACCTCCATAGTGAGTGATTTGGTAAATTGAAAGGAGGTATGTGCTAAGGTTTGGAACATAGAGAATTTTTTTGAAAGATCCATTTTCTATTTCAACTTCCCCTTTTCCTTGAACTTCCACTTGTGTATCATCTCCTACATAGATGTGAGGTACCATAGATGGTTTCAAAGAAGAAAATTGCTCCTTTGTAGCACCCATATGATGTGTGGCACCTGAATCAAAGATTCATTCCTTTGAATTAGTTGTACTTGCCACCAATGCTTGCCCTTTACCCTTTGAAGTGGAAGGTGATGAATCCTTTCCCTTGTAGGCACTTGGAAAACCAATATGATGCTTCTTGATTATGTTTGTCAACTCATCAATTTGTTTCTTGTGGCATTGATTCCCATCATGATTTGGCTTCTTGCAATATGCACAAATTTTCTTCTCCTTCTTAGAATTGTTTCCCTTGTTGTTGTTGGGAGAAGACTTGCCTTGTTGTGAGGAGGAAGATTGTTGTGTGTCTAATTGTGATTTGGCCTTCCACTACTTTTTATTCTTGTTGGAACCTTCACCACCTCGATTCCTTTGATTCCCATTATTAGCCACCAATGCTTTAGAGTTTGAAAACTTGAGAATCCCCGTACTCATCAATTTTTCTTGTTCTAAAACCAACATTTTGGAAAATGACTCAAATGAAGGCTTAGTGAAGGCACTACCCATGGTCAACTTGTGAGTATTATAACTTGAAACAAAAGCTGCATATTCAGGAGGAAGATGTTTCAACAAGTGATTAATCAACTTCACATCCTTCATGGGATTACCACAATCCTCAAGTTGTGCTCTATAATCATTGAATTTGTTGAGATAATCTTGGATTGTGTCAAAATTCCTGGGCTCTAATTTGAGAAGATCAGCCTCAATTGAGAATCCCATTTCTTCATCCACTTTACCAAACAAATCTACAAGTTTATCCAAAGCATCTCTAGCATTGTTCATGGATTTGATGTGATACATGTAGCTTCAGAAACATTTTACCTCAAGAATCCTAAAGCCTTAAATTTTTTGGATGACCAATTAGCTATTGCAACAACATCATCATTAGTAGGTTTTTTAATTGTACCATCCACATAAGGACTTAAACCTTTTACCATTAACTTGCCCCATATATTATATTTCCATGTAGCATAGTTATGTGGAGTTAATTTTGCAATAGAACCCATGATGCAAAATGAAAGAGCACAAGAAAGAGAGAGAAACCAACACAAAAGACAAATCCCCAATTCACTCAATCAAAGACCCCCCCCCAAAAAAATAAAAAATAAAAAAATGATGATTTTGACACTTTATATCTAGTGAGTGTACAATTGCTACTTGCCAATTTTGGACCAAAGTGGACTTTTGATTTTTCAATTTACAACTTCCTTTATGAGGCTAAATCAGACTCAAATAAATATTGCTCAGAATCAAAACAAATCCTAAGCATTAAAATGATCATATAAGGACAATAAGGATCTATTTATGAAAGTAATATTTTTTTCCCAAATAAGGCTACAATCTAATAGAAAATATGGAAAGTACTCAAAACATTGTACACTTTCAACAAAAATGACACCTGAAAATGTGTCTGTATCAGCCTGAAAGAAGCCTTTGAAGTTGCAAAATTGAGGATCAAGTAGGTACAGTCACCAAAAAATACAATTTTTGCAAAATCCATGATCCAAAACTAGAAAATAACACCACCATTGAAAAGTTCAATAAATTCTAGCCAAAATAAAAAAAAATTGCACTCAATTTGGAGCTCGAATGACCAAGTTATGGCCTCCCAAAGTCGGACTGCAAAACTAAAACTGCAAATGGTGAGGGTTGCAATTTTTTCAAACCTCACTTACGTTAGCAGAAAAGAAGGTTAAATTTGATGTCCAAATGGTCATCACAACAGTGCCAATTTGTCTAGAAATGATGGTCAAACAACCGTCAAATTTAAACACAATCAATGGGTTAAATTTGATGTCTTGGAGACTGTCAATTTCTTTAAAAAAATGTCCTCCATGATGACTAAATGGTCGTCAAATTTAGGACAGTAAACACTGCGAAAAAATGCAATTTTTTTTTTAAATATTACTTTTGGTTAGTGCCACGTGTCAGTGACCAATTGGGTGGTCTATCTGCATGTCATGCCAACATAGCACATGACTAGTGGCTTGTGTGGCGTGGGTTGTCCAAGGTTTCTTCCACGTGGGTTGACCAGATCTTTAGTCCCACATTGGGACTGCTCTGGATATCAACCCAATTTTTATGGGAATGGCTGCAAAGACAATGTAAAGTCCCGCAGAACTAGCTGCGTGTGTGGTCGGGCCTGTCTAGGTTGGTCGACCGAGTTGTTGTTCAAGTTGTCCACCCAAGCCGGTTGTCAAGTTGGTCTCTACGAGCGAGTGGAATTGTTTCCCAAGCTGAGAGGTGGAGTCGGCCTTTGTGATTTCCCAACGGAGTCATCAACCGAGCGAACTTAACTTCTCGTGTGGTCGGTGAGCTGAGACTGAGAGCTTGGATCGAGTGTCTACTTCTTCTTCATTCCATAGGGGGATTTAGTCCCACATTTGTAGGATGGGGAAATGAGCTACAATTTATATTATAACCTCCACACTTTGAAAGTAAAGAAACTCTCAGGCTTATGGTGAATTGGACCGAGCTCTCGCCTGTGCCTGACAGTTGACTTAGCTAAACTGGCCGAAGAGTGATGTGGCTGGGGATTGACTACTCAGTCTACACCCTTCTGTATTGTTTGAGGAATATTCCTGATAGTCTGCAATAACGCTACAAGGCCAAACACGCCAATTTTTCGCCACAAAATATATGCAGATCTGAAAAATTGACAGGAATTGCAGATCCAAAAAATAATTGATAGAAATTGAAATAAAATCAGATTTGAAATAAAATTTGAGAAAGAAATATTACCCAACTATAGATTAGGCCTTAGAGGTCCAATTCGCAAAATTTTTTTGCCTCAAATTAGAGTTTTGCCCAAGATAGGCAAATTTATAGTCAAAATTTATGGAAACAACCACCTTGATGCAATGGTGAGGTCTGATCTTGGTAAAAATGCTCCCACAAAATTTTGATCCTAGATTTGGTTTGTGGCCCTTCAAATGTTGAAGCAACAATGGATCTCCAACGACTATGCAATGAAGACTCCTATGGCTTTGATACCATGTAAGAATTTTCCTTAGGCAATGAATGTAATGTCAAGATCTAGAAGCTCAAGAGATAGAACAAATAAGAGAGACAAGATAATATGACCAAATGAATAATTCAATAATGATGAAATGATAATGGATAATAGATATATACAATGTATATGTGCCTAAATATATAAGCAATATATGATAACTAGAAGATATGCAAGTGATAAGCTATGAACTAGACAAGGTGTAGTCACATGTCCACCAAAGGTGGATCATCCTCCATTGTACATCAAAGTATGTGCAACAATGAGAGGATGATAATGTGACAAGAGCACTAAAGGTGGATCTCACACACAAAGAAGTATGAGATGAAAACTATCAACACCTAAAGTGGAAATTCTCCTACACCATGTGCTAAAATGAAATGCAAACTCCGAGGTGTCTCAAAGACAATTAACATGCAAATGCATTATCCTAAGTAAAATTAAGTAAAGTTCAATTAGTAAATACTTAATTACACCAACAAAAGGGTTCAAAGTTGGCACCTTGTTTTTTTTTCCCATTTGAGATTCTTGAGAGGATAAGACTGGTTTCCTACTATCTTGCTTTGCCACCCAAATTATCTCATGTTCATGATGTTTTCCATGTTTATGTACTTAGATAGTATATACTTGTATATATACATAAAATGCTACAAGAGAATAAGTATTAAGTATAGTCCACCGGAACACGGGAGCTGAGGTCGTCCCTTGAGGTGATCAAATCCCCAAACAAGCCTCCTAAAAAATGAAAACAAGACTATGTATTTCTTGTGCACTCAAGGTCATCCAAAGGCGCAAGAGGAGGGAATACATACGTGACCTTAGGGTTTAAAAGACACTTGTTCTTTTTAATTCCAAACCCAAATGTGAAAGTTAATTTTAAGTCCAGAATTGAAAATGTGTGGAAAACACTTGAAATAGTATGCCTAAGGCTAAAAATAATTACAAAATCAGATTCCTTGCATTTTTTTGATGAATTTTAATTTTGTTTTTGCTAAAATACAATTTTTTATGCCCAAGTTATGAGTGTTTGAAGTTGAAAAGAAGGGTTGAATTTGAATGAGTTCACTTGATTTTTGATGAGGAATATGATAAATGGGTTTGGAGATCTGGATAGAGGACTGCATCATCTTTCCAACACTTTTTAAATCGTCTAAAACAGAGTTGATTTGAAAAAGTTGAGTGTTTTTGTGAAGTTTCCCTCTTATGTGTTGTAAGGATGAAATGGGTTAAAATAAGCTCTTGCCAGTTAGCCCCTGGGCCTCACGTGGCCACATGTAGGACAAAAAGGGTTGAAGGCCTAGTAGAGACCCTGGTCCTCCATATGACCAGAGGCTAGGTTCTTGCAAAAAAATAAAATAATAAACAAAAGTTAAAAACATTTATCGATAAAAATAAAATATATACATAACAATTTGAAATGTATACAAAAATGAAAATTAAGAAAAGGAAAAAAAAAAAACATTTTTAAACTTTTATCAGGCTGACATTTTTATTTTATTTATGTTTATTTATTTTTTATTTTTTGTTTATTTTAAAAAAAGGGAGGGAGGAGGGGGGGCTGACTGTGCTAACCACAACCCCCCATGGACTATTCTCACACAGTCCCACATGGACTATGCTTGTACAGTCCCACAAGGATTGTTTGATTTTTTTTTATTAATTTCTTTTTCAAAAAAATATTTTTTGATTTATTTTTTTTTTAAAAAGATTTGACTAAAACAACAAAACTTCTACATTATTATATTTTTTATATTTTTATATTTTTTAAAATTTTTTTTATTAAAAGATTATAAAAAAGTAGAAGATTTTTTTTTTAATATTTTTGCAAAATATAAATCTAAATGTGTCAAATATACATAAAGTAGACAACTAAGATTCAAAATGTATAATCAATGTATATCTTCATATAACTTGAAATTATCAAAATATGAAAAACATAGGAAATAATATAAACAAAAATCTCTTGCCTCCTCCAAGCACAACTGTGAGACTATTTTCACAATTTTGGACTTTTTGTAGAAGTTACTCTCCAAGTGCTTCTTGAATCTACAAGTCAAAAGCTCACAAAAAATACACACAAAAATGCATTAAAAGGTTAGTTTGAACCCCTGAAGTGGGTCCCACCGGGTGTGCCTGAATGTATATACATAAAATATTACAAGAGAATAAGTATTAAGCAACTAACACTTAGTCTAACGTAATATGCATACCTCAAATGATATGGAAATATATGCAAATATGATGAAATAATAATGAGAAATAAGATTCAAACTATTCTACATAAAAGCATGCAAACCTCAATATGATAAAGTGTGGAGGTTGTGTAGTAGTTGGTATGTGGTTGCTCACAAATCCTGCAACATGAGAATGTATGAAAGAAGCTTATGGAATAGGAGAGGAGTTCTCAATTTATAAGATTTTTGAGGAAATGGATGGTTGAGATTGAAAGTTGGATGGAGGGTCAAGATTGCATATGATTGATGAAGTGGTCATGAGGGGGAGGCCAAGTAGATGCCAAGTGGATTAGGGTTTTGACCATTCAAAGGGGGAAATATTCTCACACATGTGTGAGAAACCTTTGAAAGTGATATGTCCATGACAATGTGTAAGAGGGTGTAAGATGGCCAAAGTTGCTCACGTTGGAATGATTTTTAGGGTTTTATGAGAATTACTATTTCCAGTCTTGCCAGCTTCCAAATCTGGTATGTATGTTAAAATTTTCATTAGTCTACAAGAAATTGTCTTGTCAAAATCTGAAATCAGAGTTCACTAGATAAAAAATACCCATATATTCTTGCCTAGGTCTTTTTGCCCTTGCAAGGGTTTCTATTTTTGAAAAAAACCTAAGCATGCTCTAGATCTTTATGTTTCCGTGTTACTTTTTGAGGCACTTAATGGGTCATATATGCACATGGTCTTTAATCATCTTAGTGCTCACTGAATCTCACAATGAATTTGTTAAGTCTTCAAACATCTGATGATTCAGCAAAAAAAGCCTTGATTCTTTGTTATGTTTCTTCAGTCGCTTAATCTCCAGTTCAATTGACAGTTAGTGTTTTGATCTAGCGATTCGACGATAATGTGGTCACAGATTCTACTAATTTCTGGTGGTTTCCTAAAAAAATTTGGCAACCCAGCACAATGGTTATCTCCTATTCTCTAGATATAACAGTGAAGTCTTAAAGTGTTCAACGATTAAGCGAGAGACATAGATGCAGATGAAGATCAATGGTTGGTATTATATCCCAGTATTAACTATGTAGTATATAAATAATTCAGCGATTAAGCAAACAAGTGTTCACTCAATCTCCAAGACTCAATGATAAATTAGAAAAGGTGAAGAGATTCAATGATCAATTATAAATTACTCTTCAGTTTCTTAATCTCCAAATACTGAGATAGCAGTTAAGATAAATATTCAGCGATTTAGCGAACACAGTGTTCACTTGATCTCATAAAGATAAAGTTTGGAGTCTTTTTATCTGGCAATCCGACAAAAAAGGAAAAGGTGATAAGATGATAATTTTTCCATTCAATGAATGAGCGACTAAAGGATATCGCTGAATCTCAAGACATTTGGTCAAGTTATAAAATATCCAGTGATTCAGTGACAACCATTAATGACAGATGAAGATCAACGGTCAGCGAATGATCTCAGGAAGGAACCGAGGTTAAGGATTTTGTTCAATGATTTAGAGACAATGGTATTTGCCAAGTCTCCAGTTATAACCATGGTTAGTATAATCTTTTCAGAGGTCACGAGAATACACTCAGTCATTGGATCTCATGATTAAAGTTGAGTTAAGGTTTTCATTTGGAGATTATGTGAATACCTCTCATTCGCTAGATCTCATAATATAACCAAAGTAAAAGAAATAATTTGGAGATTGTACGAAGTATTTTGGTCACTGTATCTATAAATAAAAGGTGAGTTAAGATATGGGTTATGATATTACGTGATCCTTCAATCGCATGTTCTCAGACAGTAACCACAGTTAGTATAAACATCTAGCGATTCAGAGAAAGCTCTTAGTCATTGGATCGCGGAATCAACAAAGTTAGAGTTAAAGGATTTGGAAATGACATGAGGACCGTAGATGCAAATCAGATGTGACGATGGTCACCAAATCTCCTGATAAAACCTTGGGTCAGGAAGATGTTATGAGATCATGCGAATCCTTCAATCGCTCGATCTCCAATTTAACTTATGGCTAAGCAAATCTTTTTGAGAATAAGGGAAGTCCTTTAGTCACCTGATCTCCAAAATACTTGAGTTAAGTTCACGTAAATAAAAAAAGAAAAAAGGTTATTGATTACATGGAAAGGTACTCTGCTAGGATGGATAAAGTGTACTAGCTATCCAATCAGACCAAAATTGTTGGTTTTGTCAGTACTCAAGGGTTTTTTGATGATGATGTAGTAATCATTTTTCTCTTTCTCTGCAAATTTTTTAATATAAGCTGTCAATATCTTACATTGCTACTAGCCATTTTTCAAATTTGATCTTAAGTAGAGTTAAATGCTGAGATGACTGAAAAAGATTGCAGAAATCTTGATAAATCCCATGCATTAAATGATAAGGGTTATATTAATGAGACATTCTTGCATTTACACTCAATCATTTTCATAAGAGCAATTGAGTTGCAGAGAGTGAATTGCAAAGAGAAAATTGTAGAGCCAAGTAATTAGAAGAGAATTGCAAAAATGAGTCAGCCAGAATCGAGCCTAGCCTCATCCTGTGAGGGAGCTGAAGAACATGGACGTGAAGATAAAGGAAAGCCTAACTTCTTAGAGGAATTCATCAATTTTCTTCTTCGTTCAAACCAAAATAAAAATGTTAGTGATGAAGTTTTCATTGACCTCAGGGAAAATTATAGAGATCCTGATACTCCATCATGTTCTGGTTTCATGTTGTTTAGCTATTTTTACAATAATAGAAATAGAGCCATTTCCATTTGTAATGCATGGACTCTACATATGGCCAAGCTAATTATCCCAAATGTCTTCTTAGATGTAGACCTTTTTCATGAATTGGCCAGACTTTATGACCCTGTGTATAAAACTATTAGAAAGAAGGATGGGTCGGCCCTAGTAACTCTATAAAGGGTATCTTTCATGAAGGTGCTCAATATGTTTTCATCTTCTTCCATAGAAATAGACCTAAATAAGGAAATGGAAAAATATACAAGCCACTTAGGGTCTGCAAGAAACCAAATTGCTAGACATGTTCCCAAAACTAGCAAATACATCGCCCCTCTTCCACCAACCATGCAAGATCCTTATGAGTATAAAGCCCTCAATAGCTATATGAAATATTTGGCCTATGGACTATGTAGAGTTTTGGGGATAGATGGGGATGCAGACAGAATGCCAACTAATATAATGATGATGGTGTTGGACATCGAAAATTCACATGTAAACACATATAATGATTACATCCAGTATGTAATTGATAGAATGCATGAAGGCTTAGTAATGATCAAAGAAGATAAGAGGCCAATAAGGTTCATGCATTATTCTCTTTTATCTCATTTGATTTTATATTACAATGTTGACATTTTAGAGGTCCATATGATGAGACCAAGAATAATGTTTAATGGACAACACAACCCAGTGCAGTACTGGTTAAGGGTGTGGAATTATACATCTAATGATAATTATTTCTATGATTTTGAGAATTGGATTGTCTTACCAATTCTAAACATGTTAGGGAAAAATTTCACTAGGTTTCCAGTTAGGATGCTGAAGCTTCTCAGGCCTAAACAATTTATTGATAATTGGTAAAAAGGACATAATTGGGGTGATTTCTATTTTAGTGAGAACTACACAATAATTAGAGTATATGGATGCCCACAACCCCCACACATACTCCATAAATATTTTCTGCCAATAATTGCCCTATTAGAATTCATATGGCAATTAATTTTGACTGACAAGGAACACCTAACACCTCACAAGAAAGGGACATTCACTCCTCGGCAATTCAGAGTATCAAGTTTCCTAATTGGTAAAAGAGCATTGCCAAACATTAGCACATGGCTGAATCATTTCAAAATGGCCTCTAGTATAATATATAGGTATGTAGATTCAGAATAGTTCATCAAGTATGCTAGGAAAACAATCATCCCCAACATTGTTACTATCAAAGATCATGAGGGATGTGCTAAGGAAGACGTGACAAGAAATATTCTTGATGAATATGACTTAAAAAGATAGGTCAACAAGTTTTGTGATTTTTTGGATTTAGAAGCTCAGTTGAAAAAGGTTGGAATTCCTTTTGGAGATGTATGACACTCTCTCCAACCAGTTGGAGGCTTTTCTTAAAGAAAAAGAAGAGAAGGAAAGGGACTACTCCTACTTTGAATATGAAGAATATACATATAATTCCTAGGAGGAAAATAGCCCACCTCATGGAGGAAGTCCTCCTATTGTTGATGTTCCTGAGACAGAGGATGTAATTGAGCCACCTCCAAAGAAATAAAGATTAGAGGTAGGTGAGTCCTCAAAAGGGAAGAAAAATAAGAAAGAAATGGACAAAGTTGCAGCTTTGGTACCTGGTGATAGAGCCTATTATCACCGCATGAGGAAAAACATTAGGGAAGGAAAGAAAGTAGCCACTCAGGAAGAAGTGGAATTACCCCTGATGCTTGGCTAGGATGAAAGGGAGATATACCAAGAAGAGTTGCTTAATGATGATGAATTCATCAAAAGTGATGAGTTTAAGAACTTCTCGATTTGGCTGAAGAAGCAAGAAATTGCCAAGACCATAATTGAAGGAATAGATCCAAATGATGAGGCACTGATAGCCTTTGCTACCTATGACCCTAAATCAAATACTATGTCTATAGAGGATTCTAGGAAATTGGTTAAGTCCAGTGGAATGCTATTAGTACCAGGATGGGACATAACATCTGTGTTCATCATTGATTAAATTAGGAAGCAACCTAAGGGAAATATTTCACATGAGGCCCAGATTGGTGATATTATCAGAGGATCAAGGTATGATCCCAAATCTCAGGCTTTGGCAATGTGGTCATTAGCACCAAGAACTCAAAAGCCTTCCCTGGTAAGCATAGAAGAAAAGATGAAAGGGGAAAAGATCATCTGGACTATTCAAAACACCAGTGATCTTGAAGTAGCAAAGGTAGTAACACATTTTGCCCATCTCAATGAGGCCAAAACTGCCCAATTGTCAGATAGGTATGGGAAGTTCATCCAAGAAACTGTTGGCATATCAAGGGATAGAGACTAGAAAATAATGCAGATAAAGGCATTGGAAGATGAGCTTGCAGAAGAAAAGGCTAAGCTTGAAGAAATGGCCAAGGTAACTCCTCCTCCTACCCTACAGATTGAGGTTGCAGTTCAATCAAAAGAAGAAGCCCCTATTGATTTAACAGGAGAACTAGAAAATAAAAGTTTGGATGTGGCCCTCAAGGCACTTTCTGATATCTTACAACACATGTGTGAAGTAGTAAAAGGAAAAATGGATTCAATCCATAGTTCTTACACTATGCTACAAGGAACTAATAAAAACATTAAGGATGCAATGGCTACTCTAGAGCCACTTTTCAACACTTGGTTTGGCAGAGAAGCATTGTTTGAAAAGCTTGAAGCACTACAACCTCACAAAGCAGATATCTTGGAATCAGTCATTGAAGTGGGGTAACAGATAGAATTGATTGGTGCCACCTGGGGGTTTTTCAAAGGTAAAGCAAATCAGGTGAGAAATAAGATGAATATGTTTGGCCTCAATTTTAGCATGTTCATCCCTCCAATTTGCACAAATGATGGTAACATCATAGGAATTGAGGAATGGAAGTCAAATATGAGCCAAATAATGATTAAACATGATGAATTTTTGAATAATTATGGGTCCTTAGACATTGATAGGTTCAACAACATTTTGGATGGAATATTCAAAACAGAAAATGAATGTACCAAGTTTGTTGTTGACACAAAGGTGCACCCATCACTGATTCGAGATGGGATAAGCAGGTCAAGTAGTTACAAAATTTGAAAATGTACACTTGGCCATCAGAAGAAGTCATTGCATGGGATAAGAGTACTAAACCAAAGAAGAAGACTGCAACAATTGATATAGAAGAGATAGAAGAAGAGTGAATTCCAACATTACACATGATCTATGAGCATAGGGAGAGAAATTATCATAAAGAGGATGATGTAGGTTAGCCTTATAGCAGTCATCATTCACACAACAACTTTGGCAATTTCTCTGAATACCAATAGACAAAGGTGCAACTCGAAGGGAATTCACCATGAGAAGAAACTTCTGGTGTCATTTTCCTTCTTTTCTGTTACAATTTAAATATATTTTGTACTCTAGTGCAAGTCACTGTCAAAACCATCCAAAGCTTCTTGCATCCTTTTTTGAGGGATTCCAAGATGGTTTGTCTATATATAGCAAATTCTAAGTGACACCAAAAGGTGGTGAATTACTCAGTGTAATAGGAGTTTTTGGATTTAGTTTTTTAATTCTTCAATTTTTTGAATGTAATGATGCAAGAAATTTATCAATGAAAATATACTGAAGTTCTATGAATATATTTTGTGGTCTTCATTTATGAATTTTATTTCTTTGTGTATTTAATCTGTAAGGCAATTTAGATACATCTTTCTACAAGGTAGATAGTGGGGTTGAATCTTGAGTTCCTTTCAAGGGAGGTGTAAATCTTGAGCGAGGTCTTAGAGATTTTAGTATTTTTGCATGAATTTGATGATATAATGTATACATGAGAGGATAATTTGTAAGGCATTTTATTTGGGGTTTGGGATTATTTGAATTGAAAGGTTTCTTGTAGATGTATGTTTATTGACTCTGATGCCCTAGGATTTTGGCACTGGTCATTGCTTAGGTTGCACTGTTTTCACCATCAATCAAAATATAAATGATGATTTACTTTAAAGTTTTGTGAGAGTTATATGTTTAGATCTATATCAAGCATACAAATAACATTTGTGATATTTGGAGAATTCAATCTGATAGGTATACCCACTTGTAGCTGAGAGCTCAAAGTGAAGAAGGACTCAGATCCTTATTACCTTAGTGTTTATTATTTTTTGATGCATCTATTGGGACTACTAGAGTTAAGAATCAAAGGTTTTTTGATTATTTTTTATCATTTGCAATTTTGAACACTAACAAAATCGGCGACTCTACTGGCGATTTTAAAATATTTCTGCAATAAAGCTTGTTACAGTTTTTATGCTAACTGTTTATTGTTGTATTTGAAGACTAATTTATAAATCTATCCCCACAATTGTGTGGGTGGCGACTTTGAACTCTATGTTTACAAGTTTTTGGTTATGCATATTGAAATTTATTGAGAGATCTTTTCAACGTTAGTATGAGTAGACAAAGGAATACTATGTCGTACTATAGGGATCACCTAGAAAGCAATATGGGTGATGAATTGCATACACCTAGTAGGAATAATTGGTCTTAAATAGGAACATCTAGCAATGACTCTCCTAGGCTAGCTCAAGAGCATGCTTCAATCCCCATCCAAAGGGAAGTCGTGTCTTTTTCTAAAAATCTTGAATTCCTTAGAAGAATGAACCTTGAGTCAGTTAGTCCTCCTCAGGAAGATGAATTTATGGACATCAGGTTTTTTCTTGCATGAGAAATTTTAGATCAAGAAGGAGATACATCTACTACTGAAACTACATCTCATGATTCTGAGAAGTTGCAGGAAGAAGTTATTGCTTTAAGGAAAAAGGATTGGGAAAAATTTTTAGAAATTACTAGAAGACAAAAGGAGTGGGAGAAAGAAATTTATGAGTTAGTCATGGAGAGGCAAGAGCTCATTAGAAAGACAAAAAATAATGAGATCCAAGAAAAGAATCTAAATAAAAAATTTAAGGGTTTAGATAGTGTTTTCTTTAGTGATGTAGGAGCTTTGAGACAAAAAGTCCATAACAATGAGCCTAAATCCAAGAAAGATGAGTTTGAGGGTGAAGGCCCTATCCTGAGACAGTTGCATCCATCAGAGATCAGAAGAAATGAGGATCTTAGAAATAATGTAATGGATGCATCTGATAAGGGAAAACAAAAGATAGTTGGGATCAACATAAATGAGTCCAAAAGAAATGATGCTAATCCTAATGCAATATCTCAAGCTAGCTTAGATCTAGAGAAATCTAGAAAAGCCAAGGAAGACTTGGCCATCCAATTAGAGAAGCTAGAATTGGAGGGAACTATAGATGAGATGAAAAGGAAAATTGCTTTCCTGCATGCCAACATGAATACAAATGCTAGTAGCTCTGTCCTTGTTACTAGTGGGACATTACCCCAAAATCAATCATATGGTCCTATGCCTAATCTCCAAGCCTCAAGCTCCAAGAAAATGGTCCAAGGACTAGTTCAAAGTTTCATTCCCATAGTCCCCTTAGCTAGTGGTCTTGCTGGGAATACTTTACATCAGAATACTAGAGTGGGAGCACAAGCTTCACAAAATTTTCAAAGAAGGCCAGTTCATTTGTATAGATATCGACCATTATTTTTTGATGGGATTCTTGGTCAACCAAATGCCATCCCAAATGAGGTAAGGGACAAAATCCCTAAGTTCATTGGTAACAATGTCATTACATGTGAAGAGCATCTTAAATCTTTTACAGATAAGGTAAATGATTATGAAATAGAGAATGAAGATGTTGTTATGAAACTCTTTGTTCAGTCATTAATTGAGGATGCTAGGGATTAGTACAGGGGTTTGATTGAAAATAGCATTACTTCATGGGATGAATTTGTCAGAAGCTTTAAAGAACAATATGTTGAACATGTCAATTCTAGTTATATGCTTAACGAGTTCAATAATATTAAGAAGCATGTAAATGAGAGCATGTCATAATTCAATGGTAGATTTCAAAAGGCTACGTACAACCTATTTCAAGTTTTGAGATTGGATGATGAAGTTTTTTTTACCACATACTTCAATGCTATTGAAGGAAAAATGTCTTACCTTTTAAGAGACAAAAATCCATGTACTTTGAGAGATGCTTTCAAATTAGCTATAAATATTGAAAGTAATAGGAAAGCATCTGGTCAAATGTATAAAAGGGATGAAGGTAAATTGTGGAAAGAAACTAGACCACATGCTGTGAAAACTACCAAAGAAGATGACAAGGTTGACAAATTGGCCAATGCTGTCAAAGATATTTCTACTAGATTTGATAAGGGTGGGAAAAATTTCCAAGATAATAGACCACCAT
This sequence comes from Chamaecyparis obtusa, assembly GCA_027943335.1. Classification (NCBI taxonomy): domain Eukaryota; kingdom Viridiplantae; phylum Streptophyta; class Pinopsida; order Cupressales; family Cupressaceae; genus Chamaecyparis; species Chamaecyparis obtusa. The sequence continues at coordinate 1,342,322 of BSBK01002646.1, read as the reverse complement.
ATCAAAGGAAGGAAAGATTTCCTAGATTACATGATCAGCCCTATAAAACAAATTGGAAAGATGGGAAGCCTTCTTTTGACACCCATGAGCCACAAAAGGGCAGGGATACTCTTGATCCTTTGAAGAAGAATACAATACATAATGTGGAAAATATCCCATGGTGTGTAGCCTGTGACATGCCTTACTCAACTTAACAATGTGTTGTAGCCCGAGCTATAGGAGATGAACCAGAAGACCCACCTGCAAGATACCATGAAGGATATGAAAATCTTGTAATAAATATGTTCACCACTCAAAAGGTGGAAGAACTTTCCTCTTCAGATGATGAAGAGATATTAGTTGATGTTGATCATAAAAGGAGAATTCTCCCGGTTTATGAGCAACAAGTATTTTCCCATTCTGATCGTGAGGAGTTTGATGATGAAACTTGTCAAACAAATATGATTAGACCAGAAATAGATGGTACTCACTGGAGAAAGTCTAGTAAAGAGGAAATCAGGACTTTGACTTTGACTACTATTTCTCAAGCTAGATCTTCATATAACCTGAGAAATAGAAAGGTTGATGCTGATCAAGGAGTCCCAGGGTCACTCTTTGTTAAGGATGATTCTAAAAATAAGGTTTCTCCTAAACCAAATGCTTTCCCAAAAAAGATTAACAACAACAAGCAGGAACCTATTGTGATTCAAAGTGCCAAGAAGAATGAGGAAATTGCTATAGAAAAGAAAAACAAAAAGGTTGGTGGAAGAAAAGACCTATCTGATCTTTCTAATGAGGCCCCAACTTTTGACATGAGAAATGCTTTGTCTCAAATGAAGGTGTCAATCCCTTCATTAGAGATGTTAAAAATAAAAGAGCGTAAGGCAGTGGCTTTGGCAGTGATAAATGAGCAAGAGGACATCCCTATTGTGTCAGAAAAGGTAAAGCCAGTGGTAGGACTTGAGATAGCCAAAGAGGTTTCCAACTTTTGTGTTGGAAATATTGTGACTCAAGATCCATCCTTGATTGATCCTTTTTATGTCACTTTGATTGTAAATAACTTATTGTTGAAAAAATGTATGATAGACTCTAGTGTTGTAGCTACAGTGATGCCTTACCACGTCATGAAGGAACTAGGGCTTCAAGTTGATACATCTAATGGCAGATGTTATGTCATGGATAATAGAGTAGTTCTTGTGGTAGGGACTCTAGTTGGAATAGAAGTAAATATTTCTACATTCCCTGAGGCCACTTACAAAATGGATGTTGTTATAGTTGATACCAAGCCTCATTATGGTATGCTACTATCAACACAGTGGGTAGCAACAGTGGGAGGATAGTTGCAACTAGACCTATCATATGCTACCATACCTATAAATGGTATTGAGGTAAAGTTGTACAGAGAGCCTCACTCCTCAGTCATGATTGAAATGGTAGCACCTGAGGATCTAAATTTTTGTGTTGATATTGACATGGACAACTTCATAGTTGAGGAAATTGTGCCACAACTTCAAAATATTATCCAATTGTTGACGAGTTTCTCTTACAACAAGATGGACTATGGAAACTATACTTTGATGGAGGATGATCTAAGGAAGGCTCAGGAGCTAGTGTTTTACTTATATCCCCATCAGGTACTACTTTTAAGTACTCATTTCTATTAACTTTCCAATGCACAAATAATACTGTTGAATATGAGGCTTTGATACTAGGATTAGATATTGCAATAAAATATGGTATAAAATATTTAAAAGTTTATGGAGATTCCTAGTTAATCATTGCTCAGATTAGATCACAATATGCTGCAAAGGATGATAGACTTGAATTATATAAGTATGCTATTTGGGATAGGATTGAATTCTTTGATGCTTTCAATATTTTGTGGGTTGAAAGATCAAAAAATATCATGGCAGATTTCCTTGCAAATGTTGCATTGAAAAATAATGATACTACCCTAACTGGTGTGTCAAAATTAGAAATAAAGAGTAGACCTGCTATGGCAGATAATGTTTGCAATTGGCAAGTTTTTGATGATGACAATGACATCTTAAGGTTCATTCAAGGGTTGGATCAATATGATGGGCAACAAATTGATTTTGATGCTTATCAAGAAGTTGTTGATGGAAAAAATTGTATCATGGGAAATGAAGTTGTACAACTACCTTTGAACCATATCCCCAAGGGTTTGGTTGAGCTAGAAGGCATATTCAAAATAAATGACAATCATATGTCTCAAAAATCCAATTCTAAGGTGGATGATCTAGAAGAAATAAACCCAGGGTCAAAAAAATCCCCACAGCTAGTATATATTGGAAAAAGACTTAGTAGGGAGGTGAGAATAAATCTAATAAGATTGCTAAAAAGATACAAACATGTCTTTTCTTGGTCATATGATGATCTCAAAGCCTATAGGGCAGACCTATTTCAGCATGAAATCCCTCTGAAAGAAGATGCCAAGCCTTTTAGACAAAAGCAAAGGCCTATTAATCCTTTGTTATCTACCAAAATGAAAACATAGCTGAACAAATTAAGGGATGCATGTATCATTGAGCCCATTAGACATTCATCTTGGGTTTCAAACTTAGTACCAGTTAGGAAAAAGAATGGTGACATAAGGTTGTGTGTAGACTTTAGGAACCTAAATGTTGCTTCATTGAAGGACAACTATGGATTGCCAAATATGGAGGCTATGGTCCATAAAGTGACTAATTGTGATTTATTGTCCATAATGGATGGGTTCTTAGGATATAACTAGGTGTTGGTCAAAGAATCAAAACAGTTCAAAACAACATTTACTACTCCTTAGGGAACATATGTATAGGTCTGGATGCCTTTCGGTTTAAAATATGCTAGAGAAACTTTTCAAAGGGAAATGGATGTAGCATTTAAAGACCTTATTGATGTTGTCATGGTTGTATATCAAGATGACCTGACGACATATTCTAAAAGGGATGAGGATCATTGCAATCACCTAGAGAAAGTTCTATGTAAAGCTTTGGAGTATGGCATATCTTTAAATCCAAAGAAATGCCATTTTGTTGTCAGTGAGAGAAATCTACTAGGGCATATAGTGTCTAAAGAAGGAGTGAGGATTGATCCTGAAAGATTTGAAGCCATTAAGAAGGTCCCTACTCCTAAAAACCTCAAAGGTGTCCAGTCTTTCCTTGGACAAATTAAATTTGTCAAAAGATTCATTGCCAACTTTGCAGAATTGGTCCAGCCTATTGTAAAGCTGCTATAAAAGGATGTGAAGTTTGAATGGAGTCAAGAAGTAAGATAAGCCTTTGAAAAAATTAAACAAACAATCCAAGAGGCACCAGTCTTGGTATCCCCTGATTACTCTAAACCCTTTTCTCTATTCTCCTTTGCATCTTTTCACACCATTGCAATAGTTTTGTTACAAAAGGATGAGGAAGGATTTGAGAATTCCATTGCTTTCTTCAATAAATTATTACAATCAGCTGAGCTGAACTATGAGTTGATGGAAAAATAGGCCTATGCTTTGGTAAAAGCAGTCAAAGCATTTAGACCCTATTTGGTTTGTGCAAAGGTAAATGCATATGTCCCTCATGCTACGGTCGAAGATATTCTGGTACAAAGTGAGGGCACAGGCCAACAAACGATGCAAGTGGATTAACAGAATCTAAGAATTTGATTTAGAACTTCACATTAATAAACTTGTTAGAGGTCTATGACTTGCAAAATTAATGACAGAAGAAAATATGGACCTGGTTCAAGTAAATAATGTTGACATGAATGAAGGAACTATCACTAGCATTAAGATGCATCCATGGTATACAAATATTGTATTTTTTTCTTAAAAATACTATTTTCTCGAAAGGCCCGAATGACAATCAGAGGAGAAGCCTTAAATTGCAGACCGAAAGGTACATATTGTTACAAGGTGACTTCTATTGGAAAGATAACAATGGGATCTTTCTCTTATGTCTGGCTAAGGGGAAATCTAAGAGATTTCTAAGAGAAATGTATTCTGGACTGTGTGGAGGACATCACTCTGGTAGGGAAACTACTCACAAAATTTTAAGAGCTAGATATTATTGGACTGTACTATTCAAAGATACTCATGCATTTTTTAGGAAGTGTGAACCATGCCAAAGGTTCTCAAATAAGATGAAGTTTTTAGGAGCATTAATATTAAATCTTGTGGTTGTAGAGGCTCCTTTTTCCATGTGGGGTATTGATTTCATTGGGGACTTTACTAAAATATCCAGTGGAGGAAAAAGTTGGATGCTTGTGGCCACTGATTACTTCACTAAGTGGATTGAAGCAATCCCAACAAAAAAGGCTACAAGTACAGTAGTTACTAAATTTTTGATGGACAATATAATTACAAAGTTTGGTGTTCTTGTCAAATTAGTGATGGATAATGCCATGTGTTTTAGATCATAAGAATTCAATGATTTTTGCTCAGAGATGGGCATAATAATGTCATATTCATCCCCATATCACCCATAGGCTAATGGACAAGCAAAATCAAGCAATAAAAGCATTCTGCAAATTCTAAAGAAGACTTTGGAAAAGAACAAGAGGACTTGGTATGCAAAGTTGAAATTAGCTTTTTGGGTAGATAGAATCATAGAAAAGAGAGCTATAAGCAAGTCTCCTTTTGAGATGGTTTATGGTATAAAATCTAGGCTTCTTGTGAATAATTTGTTGCCTATTTACAAATTTATGTAAGAGGAAGGATTAGAAATATCTGATCCTTTGCAAAATAGGATGATCCAGCTTGTTGAACTAGATGAAACAAGAAGAGAAGGTCAAAAGGAAAATATAAGACTACAATAAAAGATGAAGTATCTTTTTGACAAAAGAGCTACTATCAGGAAGTTTCAGCCTGAGGATCTAGTTCTTCAGTGGAATGCAAGGAATGAAGACAAGGGAAAGCATAACAAATTTGAATCATTAGGGTTGGGTCCTTATATTATCCATCAAGCTCATGGAAAAGATTCATATTATCTGACAAATATGGATGGTGAAGAGCAAGAATTGCCAGTGCATGGACAATTTCTAAAATTTTTGATTAATTAAAATAAAATCTATTCCATGCACAGTAGTTTAGTAGTGTAGGTGTGTTTGGTTTCAAGTTGTGTGTTTATTTCTTGCAGTAGGTTATTGCTTTGTTTGGTCTGCCACCGAGAGATTCTAGTTTCTTTCTATGAATTTTCTTTCAAGCATCCTTAGATAGAGCCACTGTTGGAATAATTTTTAGGGTTTTTTGAGAATTACTATTTCCAGTCTTGCCAGCTTCCAAATCCTATATGTATGTCAAAATTTTCATGATTCTATAAGAAATTGTCCTATCAAAATATGAAATCAGAGTTCACCAGATGAAAAATACCCATATGTTCTTGCCTAGGTCTTTTTGCCCTTGCAAGGGTTTCTATTTTTGAAAAAACCCTAAGAGTGCCCTAGATCTTTATGTTTCCAAGTTAATTTTTGAGGCACTTAATGGGTCATATATGCACGTGGTCTTTAATCATCTTAGTGTTCGCTGAATCTCACAATGAATTTGTCAAGTTTTCAAACATCTGACGATTCAGCGAACAAAGCCCTAATTCTTTGTTATGTTTCTTCAATCACTTAGTCTCTGATTTTTTATTGACAGTTAGTGTTTTGATATGGTGACAATGCAGTCATAGATTCTCATAATTTATAGTGGTTTCCTCAAAACATTTGGCGACCCAGCGCAACGGTTATCTCTTGTTCACTAGATATAATGGTGAAGTCTTAAAGTATTCAGTGATTAAGTGAGAGTTACAGATGTAGATGAAGATCAAAAGTTGGTATTATATCCTGGTATTAACTATGCAGTGTATAAAGAATTCAACAATTAAGCGAACAAGTGTTCACTCAATCTCTAAGACTCAGTGATAAATTAGAAAAGGTTAAGCGATTCAGCGATCAGTTATAAATTACTCTTCAGTCACTTATTCTCCAAATATTGAGATAGCAGTCAAGATAAATATTCAGCGATTTAGCAAACACAGTGTTCGATTGATCTCATAAAGATAAAGCTTGGAGTCTTTTTATCTGGTGATCCGGTGACAAAGGAAAAGGTGATAAGATGATAGTTTTTCCATTTAGCGAATGAGTGACTAAAGGCTATAGTTGGATCTCAAGACAATTTGGTCAAGTTATAAAATATCTAGTGATTCAACGATAGCTATTGATGACAGATGAAGATCAACGGTTAGTGGATGATCTCAAGAAGGAACAAAAGTTAAGGGTTTTGTTCAGTGATTCAGAGATAATGGTATTTGCCAAGTCTCCAATTATAACCATGGTTAGTATAATCTTTTAAAGATCACGAGAATACACTTAGTCACTGGATCTCATGATTAAAGTTGAGTTAAGACTTTCATTCAGAGATTACGTGAATACCTCTCACTCGCTAGATCTTGTAATATAACCAAAGTAAAAGAAATAATCTAGAGATTGTGTGAAGTCTTTTGGTCATTGGATCTCTAAATAAAAGGTGAGTTAAGAGATGGGTTATGAGATTATGTCATCCTTCAGTCGCATGTTCTCAGAAGGTAACCACAGTTATTATGAACATCTAGCGATTCAGAGAAATATTTCAGTCGCTGGATCGCGGAATCAATGAAGTTAGAGTTAAAAGATTTGGAAATGACATGAGGACTGTAGATGCAAATCAGATTTGACGATGGTCACCAAATCTCCTCATAAAACCTTGGGTCAGGAAGATGTTACGAGATCATGTGAATCCTTCACTCGCTTGATCTCCAATTTAACTCAAAGTTAAGAAAATATTTTCAAGAATAAGAGAAGTCCTTCAGCCACCTGATCTCCAAAAGATTTGAGTTAAGTTCACGTAAATAAAAAAGGAAAAAAGGTTATTGATTACATGGAAAGGTACTCTGCTAGGATGGATAAAGTGTACTAGCTAGCCAATCAGATCGAAATCGAGGGTTTTGTTAGTACTCAAGGGTTTTTTGATGATTATGCAGTAATAATTTTTCTCTTTCTCTGTAATTTTTTAATATAAGTTGTCAACATCTTACATTGCTACTAGCCATTTTTCAAATTTGATCTTAAGTAGAGTTGAATGCTAGGATAACTGAAAGAAGATTGCAAAAATCTTGATAACTCCTATGAATTTAATGATAAAGGGTTATATTAACAAGAAATTCTTGCATTTACACTCAATCATTTTTAGAAGATCAATTGAGTTGTAGAGAGAAAATTGTAGAGCCAAGTAATCAGAAGAGAATTGCATAAATGAGTCAGTCAGAATCGAGCCTAGCCTCATCCAGTGAGGGCGCTAAAGAACATGGAGGAAAAGTTAAAGGAATGCCTAACTTCTCAAAGGAATTCATCAACTCTCTTCCTGGTTCAAACCAAAATAAAAAGGTTAGTCATGAATTTTTTGTTGACCTCAAGGAAAATTGTAGAGATCCTGATACTCCATCATGTTCTGGTTTCATGTTGTTTAGCTATTTTTACAGTAACAAAAATAGATCCATTCCCATTTGTAATCCATGGACTCTAGGTATGGCCAAGCTAATTGTCCCAGATGTCTTCTTGGATGTATAAATTTTGCATGAATTGGCTAGACTTTATGACCCTGTGTCTAAAACTATTAGAAAGAAGGATGGGTCGGCCCTAGTAAGTCTAGAAAGGGGATATTTCATGAAGGCGTTCAATATGTTTTCATCTTCTTCCACATAAATAGACATGAAGAAGGAAAAGGAAAAATATACAAGCTACTTAGGGTCTACAAGAAACCAAATTGCTAGACATGTTCCCAAAACTGGCAAATACATCACCCCTCTTCCACCAACCATGCAAGCTCCTTATGAGTATAAAGCCCTCAATAGCTATATGAAATATTTGGCCTATGGACTGTGTAGAGTTTTTGGAATAGATGGGGATGCGGGCATAATTCCAGTGGATATAATGATGATGGTGCTGGATATCCAAAATTCACATGTAAACACAAATTATGATTACATCCAGTATGTAATTGCCAGAATGCATGAGGGCTTAGTAATGATCAAAGAAGATAAGAGGCCAATAAGGTTCATGCTTTATTCTCTTATTGCATTTGATTTTATATTACAATGTTGATAGTTTGGAGGTCCAGATGCTGAGACCAAGAATAATGTTTAAGGGTAAAAGCACAATAAGCTGTCACACTTTTACAAAGGAAAAGGCTAACAAAATCAAAACTGTTCAACTTCAATAATATAAAAATGACATTTATGTTTGGAATTTGAAGATGATGTAAACTAATTAAATGTGATAAAATGGATTAAGTTTATGATTAATATTTTTAATAATTTTTTTGAATAATAATTGATATGTTTTAAAAAATTTTAAAGATGATTTTTCAATTGCTGAAAAATGTTGAAAATTAGGGGTCTAGTTCCCACCAAAAAATTATATGTAAATAAACATTTTTTCCCCTAATTTCAAAATATGTCATAGATGACATATATAGCTAGTGCATGAAGAAATAAAAATTGTTTTGTGACCTATATATTCTCTTTTATAACAATTCAAATTCCAACTCACTGAAATCGACAGTTTTCATCTCGCAACATATTTTTCATAACAAATCTATCCCAATCAGAAAAAGAAATATATATTCTTGAAGAGGACTCTCTCCTCTAGTGCACCATATATTTTTTAAATTTATTTAATAAAATTTACTATTTTTTCTTTCTCCGAATCAACATCTCCTTGACTGTTAAAATACATACTTGCAATATTTTTTAATTAAAATAAACTATGTCTAATTAAAACACTCTAAAACTATATGAGGATATTCTTAACTCTGATCTCTACAAAAGGGTATTTTTTTATTTTTAAAAAAATATCATTAAAAAGATTAGGAGTTATTGAAATGCCAATTTTCTGAAATAATTTTATTTTTATGGTAATTGGACCCAAAGTGGTATAAAACATGCATTTAGTAGATATTTCCAATTGGAAAAGTTAAAACACTTATCTAACTTTGCTAGAATGAATCTAGCTAGACCATATGTTTGACCAAAATTAATTTTTAGTTAGAAATACTAAAATTCAGCTGTGCTGATATGTTAGGCTAAAAGGTGACACCTGATTGTGCTTTTACCCTTAATGGACAACACAACCCGGTGCAATACTGGTTAAGGGTGTGGAATTATACATCCAATGAGAATGATTTATGTGCTTTTGAGAATTGGATTGTCTTACCAATTCTAAACATGTTAGGGAAAAATTTCACTAGGTTTCCAGTTAGGATGCTGAAGCTTCTCAAGCCTAAACAATTTATTGATAATTAGCAAAAGGGATATAATTGGGGTGATTTCTATTTGGGTGAGAACTGCACAATAATTAGAGTATATGGATGCCCACAACCCCCACACATACTCCCTAAATATGTACCACCAATAATTTCCCTATTAGAATGCATATGGAAATTAATTTTGACTGAAAAGGAACACCTGGCAGCTCACAAGAAAGGGACATTCACTCCTTGGCAATTTAGAGTATCAAGTTTCCTGATTGGGAAAAGAGCATTGCCAAAGATTAGCACATGGATGAATCATTTCAAAATGGCCTCTAGTATAATATACAAGTATGTAGATTCAGAAGAGTTCATAATGTATGTCAGGAAAACACTCATCCCCAACATTGGTACTATCAAAGATCATGAGGGGTGTGATGAGGAAGATGTGACAAGAAATATGCTTGATGAAGATGACATAAAAAGAAAGGTCAACAAGTTTTGTAACTTGTTGGATTTAGAAGCTCAGTTGAAAAAGGTTGGAATTCATTTTGGAGGATTTTTCCCTGACTTCCCTTATTTAAAAAAGATTGAGAGAATGGTGGAGATGTATGACACTCTCTCCAACTAGTTGGAGGCTCTTCTTGAAGAAAAACAAGAGAAGGAAAGGGACTATTCTTCCTCTGAATATGAAGAATATATAGATAATTACCAAGAGGAAAATAGCCCACCTCAAGGAGGAAGTCCTCCTATTGTTGATGTTCCTAAGATAGAGGGTGTAATTGAGCCTCCTCCAAAGAAAAAAAGATTAGAGGTAGCTAAGTCCTCAAAAGGGAAGAAAAATAAGAAAGAAATGTATAGAGTTGTAGCTTTTGTACATGGTGATAGAGCCTATTATCACTACATGAGGAAAAACATTAGGGAAGGAAAGAAATTAGCCACTCAGGAAGAAGTGGAATTACCCCTGATGCTTGGCTAGAATGAAAGGGAGATATACCAAGAAGAGTTGCTTAATGATTATGAATTCATCAAAAGTGATGAGTTTAAGAACCTCCTGATTTGGATGAAGCAACAAGAAATTTCCAAGACCATACCTAAAGGAACAGATCCAAATGATGAGGCACTAAAAGCCTTGGCTACCTATGACCCTGAATCATAGATCGTGTCTATAGAGGATGCTAGGAAATTGGTTAAGTCTAGTGGAATGCTATTAGTACCAAGATGGGACCTAACATCTGCCTTCATCATTGATCAAATTAGGAAGAAACCTGAGGGAAATATTTCACATGAGGCCCAGATTGGTGATATTATCAGAGGTTTAGGGTATGATCCCAAATCTCAGGCTTTGGAAATGTGGTCATTAGTACCAAGAACTCAAAAGCCTTCCCTGGTAAGAATAGAAGAAAAGATGGAAGTGGAAAAGATCATCTAGACTGTTCAAAACACTAGTGATCTTGAAGTAGCAAAGGCAGGTAACACATTTTTCCCATCTCAATGAGGCAACAACTGCCCAATTGTCAGATAGGTATGGGAAGTTGTTCCAAGAAACTATTGGCATATCAAGGGATAGAGACCATAAAATAATGCAGATAAAGGCATTGGAAGATGAGCTTCTAGAGGAAAAGACTAAGCTTGAAGAAATGTCCAATGCAACTCCTCCTCCTACCCTAGAAATTGAGGCTGTAGTTCAATTAGAAGAAGAAGGCCCTGTTGATTTAACATGAGAACTAGAAAAGAAAAGTTTGTATGTGGTCCTTAAGGAACTTTCTGATATCTTACAACATAGGTGTGAAGTAGTAAAAGGAAAAATGGATTCAATCCATAGTTCTTACACTATGCTACAAGGAACTAATAACAACATTAAGGATGCAATGGCTACTCTAGAGCCACTTTTCAACACCTAGTCTAGAAGAGCATCATTTTTTGAAAATCTTAAAGCACTGCAACCTCATAGAGAAGATATCCCATAATCAGTCATTTAAGTGGGAAAAAAGATAGAATTGATTGGTGCCACCTGGGGTTTTTTCAAAGGTAAATAAAATCAGGTGAGAAACAAGATGAATATGTTTGGCCCCAGTTTTAGCAAGTTCATCCCTCCAATTTGCACAAATGATGGTAAAATCATAGGAATTGAGGAATGGAAGTCAAATATGAGCCAAATAATGATTAAACAAGATGCATTTTTGAATAGTGATGGGTCCTTAGACATTGATAGGTTCAACAACATTTTGGATGACATATTCAAAACATAAAATGAATGTACCAAGTTTGTTGTTGACACAAAGATCATCACTAATTCAAGATGGCATAAGTAGGTCAAGAAGTTATAGAATTTGAAAATGTACACCTAGCCATTAGAAGAATAAGTTGCTGCATGGGATAAGAGTATTGAACCAAAGAAGAGGAAGACTGCAATAATTGATATATAAGAGATAGAAGAAGATTGAAGTCCAGCATTGCACCTGATCTATGAGCACGTGGAGAGAAATTATCATAAAGAGGATGATGTAGGTTAGCTAGATGGTAGTCATCATTCACACAAAAAATTTGGTAGTTTCTCTGAATACCAACAAACAAAGGTGCAACTTGAAGGGAACTCACCATGATAAGAAAAAACTTTTGGCGCCATGTTCCTTCTTTTCTGTTACAATTTAAATATATTTTGTACTCTAGTGCAAGTCATTGTCAAAACCATATGAAGCTTTTTGCATCCTTTTTTGAAGGATTCCAAGATGGTTTGTCTATATATAGTAAATTATAAGTGACACCAAAAGGTGGTGAATTACTCAGTGTAATAGGAGTTTCTAGATTTAGTGTTTTAATTCTAAGAAATCTTAGTTTTTTGAATGTACTGATGCAAGAAATTTATCAATGAAAATATACTAAAGTTCCATGAATATATTTTGTTGTCTTCATATATGAATTTTATTTCTTTGTTTATTTAATTTGTAAGGCAGTTTAGATACAACTTGCTACAAGGTAGATAGTGGGGTTGAATCTTGAGTTCCTTTCAAGGGAGGGGTAAATCTTGAGCAAGGTCTCACAGATTTCAGTATTTGTGCATGAATTTGATGATATAATGTATACATGAGAGGATAATCTGTAAGGCATTTTATCTAGGGTTTGGCATTATTTGAATTGAAAGGTTTCATGTAGATGTATGTTTATTGACTCTGATGCACTAAGATTTGGCACTGGTCATTGCTTAGGTTGCACTATTTTCACCATCAATCAAAATATAAATTGTGATTTAATTTAAAGTTTTGTGGGAGTTATATGTTTAGATCTATATCAAGCATACATATAACATTTGTGATAGTTGAAGAATTCAATCTGATAGGTATACCCACCTGTAGCTGAGAGCTCAAAGTGAAGGACTCAAATCCTTATTAACTTAGTGTTTATTATTATTTGATGCATCTATTGGGACTACTAGATTTAAGAATAAGAGGTTTTGTGATTAGTTTTGATCATTTGCAATTTTGAACACTAACCGCTCACACATGTGTGAGCAACTTGAGAAAATGGCATGTCAATGACATGGGTCAAAAGGTGGAAGAGGATGGGAAAACCAAGGTTTCTCGCACGTGTGAGAAACTTTGGAAAATGACATGTCAATGAAATGGGTCAAAAGGTGGAAGAGGATGAGAGAACCAAGGTTACTCACACATGTGTGAGCAACTTTGGAAAATGACATGTGGGAGACAAGTGTGTAAGAGCCACATGTGACTTGTAGGAGTCACATGTGACTTGGGTTTGCTAATGGGTAAAATCATAGTATTTTGTCACCTTTTAGGCTAACCAGACAGACTCGACCAATTTGGACTCGGCTGAGTGTAACATAATCGAGTACACATAGGCACCATGAGGTGCTGAATGGCGCCACGTGATGCTGAATGGCACCTACATGACCTGTTAGACTTGACCGAGTAGGACACAACTGAGTCCAAAAGGTATTTTAAATACTCCCCAAAACCCCCAAAGCCCCTCATTTTCACATTGAGGGGATAAAGAATAGCGGGCATTGAGCAACAATGTCTACTAGTCAAGTTCTAGGTAGGGGCATGTTTTCTATTTTTTTTGTGTTTTTTAATTTTTTCTTGTATTTATATGCAAATTTTTTTATTTTTTTTATTAGAATTAGAATTTATATTTTTTTTTTCATTTTTGAGAAATAAACATTTGCAGACTATATATTATTTATGTTAAATGTAAACATAAAACCTAAAAACCTAAAAAAATAAATTGAAAACCTAAAAATGTAAACCTAAAAACCTAAAAACGTAAACCCAAAAGTTTGAAACTTAAACGTAAACCTAAAAACATATATAATTTACCCAAAACATAAACTCAAACCTGAAAACATGTAAATCGCACACAATACATGGTTAATTTAAACAATTTTTCAATAAAATTTATTTAAAATGATTAAGAGATATAACTTATACATCATGCTAAGTTATTTTCAAAAATAAATATATATCAAGAACATATAGATCTTAAAATCCTTCACACATTTTTTCAGACAAAATTATACTTAAGACTTAATAATACCTAATAAGACATAATAGAACCCTTAAGACCCAATAGGACCCAATAAGACCCTTAAGACCCAATAGCTAACCTAATAGGACCAATTAAGATATAATACAAACCTTAAGACCTAATAGGAGAACTTAAGACCTAATAGGACCACTTAAGACCTATTAGGACACTTAAGACCTAATCGGGCCACTTAAGACCTAATAGGACCTAATAGGACCCTTAAATCCCAATAGGACCCAATAAGACCTAATAGGACCCTTAAGACCCAACATGACCCTTAAGACCTAATAGGACCCTTAAGACCCAATAGGACCTAATGAAGACCCTTAAGACCCAATAGGACCCAATAAGACCCTTAAGACCCATAAGACCCTTAAGACCTAATTAAGACCCTTAGATATCCCCTCTAGCTAAAAATAATGAAACCTTGGAGCTGATCATAACTCAACTAATAATATATATCTTCTCCCCAAAATGGGTTAAGTATTTAAACTAGATCATTTCCCCCCTCCCAAACTTCATAAGGAAAAATCTATGTTCCATCTTATGCTTTGCATGGAAGTGTTTTGTCCATGGAAAAAGTGCAAAAAACTAAAGGAAATCCATTGTTTCATGGAAGAATGATTTCATCTAGTACCTAATTATTTTCAAATGCACCCCTTTCTAGATTATTATATCTCCACCATTTCTTTTAGTATTTATAATGTTTTTCCTTCCCTAGTTATGGATTTACATGTTAGTAAACTGGTTTAAAATTTATCTCAAAATTATTGTCACTTGAATCTAGGTAGATTTTGGATTTGTATTAAATTCATTTTTCTCAGGTGCTTTTAAATATGTATTTATGCATGAATTAGTAAATTATGAGTGCATGAATTAGTTCTAGTACCATGCTTATACATGTAAATGCATGAATTTTAATGATATTTTTATTTAAATATTATGTATATGTAAATGCATTCAAATTAGTTCATGTTTGAAGTTAAATATTTTCATGTTCAATAAGTATGTATGTAAATCTAGTTACCTTTAATTTATTTTTAAAAACATTATCTTTTGAACAACACGTACACACACACACACACATATATCAATTGATTTTCTAATGAATGTATGTATATGTGTATGTGCCCACTTGCAGTGAGCATTTTTTATCTAGATATATATATATATATATATATATATATATATATATATATATATATATATATATATATATATATATATATATATATATATATATATATATATATATATATATATATATATATATATATATATATATATATATATATATATATATATATATATATATATATATACACATATTACTTTTGTGTGCACATCATGGCTTCTAGTGGTTTAGACCATAGTGTCCATAATAGTCAGGGATCACGAGCTTCCTCAGACTAGCATGGTACCCAGGCCCCACAGAGTAGAGATAGTCGTAGAGATGAGACCATCTCTAGGATGTAGGTTTCTCTAACTCCATTAGAGCGGACATTGTAGAATAGTACTACTCTCCCTAATAGGGAGAAATTGACATCTATACACACTGAGCTCATGAGTATGATTCAGAAGGTTTAATCATACAATCCATATGATGATGTATCTATTGATGATTTTTATTATAGACTCTCTAGCATTGTCACAGGGACAATGGGTTGGAGGACAGTTGATTTAGATGTTTCAGTTACTTAGGTTAAGAACATGTTTGGGACCCATTACATAGATAAGAGGGTGGTTAGAGCATACAGGGTCACAAAATGTATAGATGAATTAGTGGCCCCTTTTATATATCCTAGATGGTTGGAGGCCCATCATATGTGGCCCCAAAAGGATGAGGTTCCCCTATATTTTTGCAAACAATTGTTTGCAGAGTTTCATTTGGGCTATGATATCGATTAAATATATTTACCTCTACATGATGGTCAGGGTTGGGGAGACATCAGGATAAGTGTAGATGACCCAATTTACCACAATCCCCTAGTAAGAGGGCATTAGTGGGTCAAAACCTTTTTTTTCTTCCAAAAGGTTTGGAGACCTACACTAGAGTTGGACAGGTTGCAGCTGAGGATGTATGTGTAGATATGTATTCTAGCATTTCCACCATCGTGACTTAGGTCGATGAGTTTTCATCTGATCATGTGGGTAGGTACATTCTTAGATCACAGACAAGCGCAGACATGTCACCTTCTAGTCCATTTTATGATCCTTACATCATATTTCATCTTCCTACTCCAGATGAGATAGAATGAATACCAGAGGATCATCTATGTGACATGAGCTCTATTTTTGTGAGTGATCTCCTGGAAGCTTACCATAGGATTTCTACATTGCATTGGATTGAACCATGTGATATGCCTACTTTCATTGGAGGAGGACACAGCAGATCCTCCACAGGTAGCAGTTTGAGATAGGGAGATGTAAAGGTAGGTACCTCTAGGCAGAACAACATCCAGATACATCCTACAATTCCACAAAAGAGTGTGGATGATCTCACACTACTTCCATAGCATACATAGGCTCTGCTACATTAGACACCTATAACCTCATGATTTCACACCAGATTCTTTGATTTGCTTATGGATGAGGCCATTGATCCTGATCCGGTGTCCTTACAGTCTTCTGAGTTATCTGACCTTGGACATGCATTACATTAGGTAAGAAACCATTTAATTTCAAGATTCAAGAATAATCAATTAATTACATTATATATATATATATAGTTTTATAATTTATTTAAATTTAAATAATTTAAATAAATTATAGAACTTGGTATTGGACACTGCGATGGGTGTTGCATATGGAGATTTTGAGGAGCCCGTTGATCTGATTCATCAGAATACAGAGGTAAAATAATTTAAATTAAATTATAATTTATTTGTTTAGATCTTAAATCTACATTTTAATTTAAGCTCAAGACATTATATATTAATTTTATTTGTAAATTGTTACATTTACATGTATAGACTCAGGTCCAGCAAGATGAGGATCCACATAGGCCCAACCATCTAGCACGTTATGGTGGTCATTGATGTTGTTGATGTGTTCATAGATTTAGATTTGCATGTGACATTGATTTTGATCTAGTACACATACATGTATTTATTTCTAGACATTTATGTTGATATATAGACATTTACATTGATATATGTTTTACATTGATCTAGATATATGTTTTACATTGATATCTAGACATTAACATTGATTTATGTATAGACATTTACATTGATACATGTTTTATGTTAATCTATAGACATTTACATTGATCTACATGTTTGATTTTTGTGATAAAAATATTTACATTAATACATGTTTTGCGTTGATCTATAAATATTTACATTGATACATGTTTTATTTTTGTGATGTATACATTCATTTGGAAAGATATATATATATATATATATATATATATATATATATATATATATATATATATATATATATATATATATATATATATATATATATATATATATATATATATATATATTCAAACTAAAAAAAATTCAGTGCACATTTGTAGATATATGTTTATAAATAGATACATTTAAATCAAATTTTAATTTAATTGTTCATCCAACTAATCCATCAATCTAATTGAAGCCTAATTAATCAATCTAAATAAAGTTCAATCTAATGAATCTAAATTAATCAAGCTATTAATACAACCCCTTAATCCCTATTATGCACCCTTAAGCCCTATCTAGAACAATTAATTGAAAACTAATTAATCAATCTAACTAAACAATCTAATCAATCAAGTTAAAATTAATCAAGCTAATATATGCACCCTTAAGACCTATCTAGATCAATTAAACTTCAACAATCTAATCAATCTTTAAAATTTTAACTAGTCAATCTTTAGAACCTAACTAATCAATCTTTAATTGATGTTCAATCTAATCAATCTAAATTCAATTTACCAAGAATCAATCTAATCAAATTATAATATAGATCAATTAATTGAAACCTAACTAATCAATCTTTAACTGACTAAATTCAATTTACCTAGAATCAATGTAATCAATTTATAATATCTAGAGCAATTAAACTTGAAAAATCTAATCAATACCTAATATTACATAATAAGACATAATAGGACCCTTAAGACCTAATAATACCTAATAATACATACTAAGACCCTTAAGACATAATAGGACCCTTAAGACCCAATAGGACCCAATAAGACCCTTAAGACCAAATTAATACCCTTAAGACCTAATTAAGACCCTTAAGACCCAATACCTGACCTAATAGGGCCAATTAAGATGTAATAGAACCCTTAAGATGTAATGGGACCACATAATACCTAATAGGACCTAATAGGACATATCAGGACCCTTAAGACCTAATTAAGACCTAATACCTAACCTAATAGGACCCAATAATACCTAATTAAGACCTAATAGGACCTAATACTACCTAATAAGACATAATAATACCTAATAAGACATAATAGGACCTAATAATACCCAATTATACCTAATAAGATATAATAAGACCCTTAAGACCTAACATGACCTAATAATACCTAATAAGACATAAAAGGACCCTTAAGACCTAATAGGACCTATAAATACCTAATAGGACCCTTAAGACCTAATAGGACCCAATTACAACATAATAGGACCCTTAAGACCTAATAGGACCTAATTAAGACCTAATAGGACCAAATTAAGACATAATAGGACCTAATTAAGACCCTTAAGACCCATAATACCCTTAAGGCCTAATAATATCTAATTAAGACCTAATAGGACCAATTAAGACATAATAGGACCCTTAAGACCTAATAGGACCTAACTAAAACCCAATAAGACCCTTAAGACCCATAAGACCCTTAAGACCTATTAATACATAATTAAGACCTAATAGAATCAATTAAGACATAATAGGACCCTTAAGACCTAATAAGACCTAATTAAGACCTGATAAGACGTAATAGGACCTAATTAAGACCTAATATGACCTAATTAAGACCCAATAAGACCCTTAAGACCCTTAAGACCTATTATGACCTAATTAAGACCTAATAGAACCTAATAGTACCTAATTAAGACCTAATAGGAGCTAATCAAGACCCAATAAGACCCATAAGACCCTTACAACCTAATAATACTAGTCAGGCCTAAAAATATCACCCTAACTTAGGCATTAGGGTATAGTGATATTTCATGCTAATAATAGAAACCTTCTTGAGCTGTAGGTGGACTCTGATTGAGAAGGAATCTCCAGATTCTAGGCTGGTTCCTATTTGATTTGGAAATATCACCTCTGATTGAAACTTGATTCGGAAAGGGAAAGAGATAACTTAAAATTGAATGGAAAGGGGGGTGATACACCAAGACTTTCTTTAGACTGATCAAGAAAATACAACTATCATCCACAATATACAAATTAGTGACATTCATTAACATTCACTATTCAACATATAGGCTGATTAAAAATCATTATTAGGGTAAACACCATGAACAATGAAATCTACCAACAAACATAAAACTTCTGCAAAAGGTTTGATTCTGATAACCTAGAAAAGGAATAAAAAATAACTCACTTAACTTGATTACACAAAAACATGCAACACTGGAATGTAGAAAAGATTAATAGGATTAGTGAAAACTCAAAAAATTGATGCAATTATAGAAAAACCTGCTTTATTTTCCTTCAAAGCTGAAAATGGTTACAAAACATGCAAAATAAGACCATGGAATAGAAGTGTTCACAAAATCCCTTCTTCTCCACAATTTTGAACCTCTAAAATTGAAAACCAATCTCAGTTATGTACCCTCCTAAGGCTGAATTCAAAAATCCAGGCCCCCTAAATTAGTCCTAAAAATGCTCCAAAATTGGCTAAGAAAGAGCTCAGTTACAAGCATAATCTATGCCCTTGAATTGTGCCCCAAATGCTGGAATCATAAAATAAACATCTTTAAAAGATATTACCAACATAAGTCAAAACCTCAAACTAAGCCCTCAACTCAAAAAATATAAACCCAGCGTAAAACCCACTTTTGACAATATCCTCGCCTATGCATATAACTTTAAACTTAAGTTTTTTAAAAAAAAAACCTAAGTCTAAATACAATTGCTAATTACATAATCATTAGGTTAAGAAGACCAATTTCATATAATGCAATCCACAATCTTTTGAATATATCCGTTAGGCATGAGCATATGTGGCATTTAGAACTCCAAGGTTCGACTGTCAATCACTTCAAGCATTAATTGTTGGCTGTCACCGAACTCCAAAGCACATCAACTTGGCATTTTCCCTTGGTCCTCGAAATGCATTTGAGATTTGGGGAACCCTAGTTCATGGTGGCTATCCTATAGAAATATTAACTGGATTCATCACTTTTTTCATTTGATCTCTTGACCTCTGGCTATGAATGAGCATTAACCTAAAGCTCTAGCTGTGATTGTGCATGAAAAGTAACTCACAATTTGAGGTTGGAACTCTATTTTGATTTTGTGAAGCTGAGACTGGAACTTGGGTTTTAATTAACAAACTCAAGCTTTCGACTGCAACCTAGGTTTTGGTCTGGCACTTGGCTTTGATTGAACTCAAGCTGTGGTTGACATTTGCATGGTTTGTATGGCTCTTGAACTCGACTATGACTGCAAGCTTGGAATTAAATATGAGATAAGTAACTTGGGCTGAAGCTGTTACTGGTTGCTTGGAGCTTGCCCTGTGATTGTTTGAACTCAGCTTCAAGGCTAGAACATGGGCTATGACTGGAAGATAAGTAACTCACTCCTCTTTTCTTGTGTTGTAAACTCCATATGATGAAGGCTGAGTTCTATTTTGTACCCATCACATTGATTTTGGGGTTTTCTTGCTTACATGTAAATACTGATAGTTTACTCCACAATTAGTCACTTCTCTCTAAAAAGCTTGACCTCTAACTAGAACTTGACTTTAAGGGCTCGAATGCTAGAAATATTTCATGATGCTTCATTGCTTTGTTAGTTATCTTCAACTTTGGTTCTATCATGTGTCCACCAATCATATACAGCTCAATTTTTTACTGTACCCAGTTGGACTTTGGATTTTCATTTATGTCCATTGTGATGTTTGTTGTAGATAGTGTTAGCTTGAACTTCACCACTGTTATTTTGATCTTGTCACTAGAATGATAACAGTTAGCATGCTTTGATTTCCTTTCCCTATTATGGTCGCTCCTTTACAATGTTCTCTTGATTTGAAAATTTGCTTGAGTACACACTCATGCTGCCTTTTTCTTTGCTAGTATGATAGTGACAAGCACATGAAATTGATTCTCTCTTTGAAATGTAAAAATGCAAAATAGTTTGAATGTTTTGTTAATGGGGTTCGAGCATAGGATTGTGACACCCATAAACAAAACATTGTAAACATCAATCTAAAAAATAATGCAATTTCTTTAGCATTCACTGTATTGTAATTGAACCTTTATCATTTGGATTTGTGCAATTTAGCAGTGTCATTTTTAAAACATTGCAAAAATAGATTGAAGCTGATATATCACTGAAAAGGCACATTATCTGATAGCAGCGTACTTTGACCATCTAGTGAAGCTCTTTCTCATGGAACACAACATGGTTGTCTCTCTTTTCTGAATTTTAAAATAGATGCAACTCCAACAATATAGTTTGTTTATGAGGTTCGAGTATGGGCTCTTGACACTCATAAACACATCTCTATCTTTGTCTGCATATGATTAAACGTGCATCTTTTCTTCTGAATATTATATGGAACACAAAGTTTATTCTTGAATGCATTTCAGCTTACTCTATTTTAAAAAGAATAATCAAATCCAGCATATAAGATTAGTGAACGTGACCAAATGATCTATTATTATGAGAGTCCCCTATATGATGACATTCATGCATTAATGTCAGTCCACTGATATGTTCAGTAACCTAATGCTATCTTGTTGTCCTGGAAAAGGTTTCTCAGCTACAAGAACTAAGTCCCTTTGATTCAAATATATGGTTTATATAACAAAAACATGCATAATGATGGCCATAAATAGTAAAAGGTTTCATGGAGTCATGTCCCTTTAATACTATTTTTCAGTTTATGAAGGTGCATGTTTTTCTATTGCATTGATATCTCAGATATATGTGCAGCTCTGAAAGATTGATTGTTGTATGATGCTTTGGTTTTACACATTTCTTAGATCCAACTGGAACTAACAACTTTTTACCATGATGCAGGACAAAACCTTAGAAACGTAGGACAAGACATGAAGACTCAAACAAGACCTAAAGACCTGGAGCACACAGATAACCATCCAGCTCCTAAAATGCAGATGACCAAGGAAATGCATGGGACCCTACTCATATATCTATCATGCTTTCTATTCTACCTTTTGTACTATGTTTCAAGATGAAATAAGAAAGAACATTTGTCTATTACATTCAGTTTGAATGCACAATGTAATGATCAATTATGAATTTGAAAATTGGAATGTGATCAATACTTAGAGTACAATGTAAACAATGAAAATGAATGCAATAGAAAAATATTAATCTTCTTCGCCTAAAAAATAGTGTTAAATAGAAGTACCTTCATACAACTGTTTCCTATTTGTGTTTATCATTTTGCATGCTGAAAATTAGGGTAATAATTTTGGTGACTTATGTTGGATGTATGCTTGCTAGACATGAACTACTGACCTTATTCATTGGGAAATGGAGTTAGAAAATCATAACATGTGAATGCAACCTTTAATGAAATGAAAATGCACCTAAACTAAGACTCATGCAACCTAAAG
Source organism: Chamaecyparis obtusa (assembly GCA_027943335.1). Lineage (NCBI taxonomy): Eukaryota > Viridiplantae > Streptophyta > Pinopsida > Cupressales > Cupressaceae > Chamaecyparis > Chamaecyparis obtusa. Next base: position 1,319,780 of record BSBK01002646.1, on the reverse strand, counting down.
ACACCTAGTGCTTGACAACACTTATGGAAATGAAACCTAAACTATCCTACTTTAATAAGCTTAAAGCTTGGTCAAACAAAACCATTAACAGTGTGAAAAATAGCTTCCCATCCTCTTCAACTCACAAAAATCAACATGCTTATGAAAAATCATTATGAGATGAGAAAATGAGACACACTTGCTCAATTGTTGAGAAAATTCCTATTTGTCACGGATCTCACTTACTTGATCCAATTGATTGAAAAAACCATCATTTTGAGGAGAATTAGAAAAAAAAGACATTCTGTGAAGAACAAAAAGGACTTCACTTGATCAAGCTAACTGAAAGATCTGTCATTTTGAGATGAATCAACAAACATCATTAATTATTTCTTAGCTTCTCATTTTGATAGAAAATCATGTTGTGGTGTAAACATAACTGGTCCTTCTTTGTTGGCCTCCATTCTTTCCAAATGCCTGATAGGACATCGATGTGAGATAATGAACTTAGAGCTCTCCTTGCTGGACTTTGGCTCCTGAAATGTCACTTCATTCTAATGGGATACTCCTTCATGCTGGCTGGAAATGACTACGTCCTGTAGATGGTGGTTACTTTCTTGAAATGTTGCCTTGTCATCAAGATGTAAGAAAAATCCTTCAAGATCATGCCAAAAAAGATCCTCTTCTTCATCTTCCTTACTCTTTTTATAAGAATCCTAATTTGCTGATAACTTTTCTGTCTCATCTTGTTCAATAGGAAAGGGAAGCTCTTCGCACCAAGCCATAACATCTTCTTCAACATCATGAGAACCATCAGAAAGACCCTCCTTTTTATGCTTATCAACTGCAATCTTCTATTCAATATTCAACTTTTCTTTTTCTAATTGAAGATACTTTTCAAGCTGTATTTGATAGGCTTCTTTATATTTTAGAGTTGTAGAAATCGGGAGTTCTATCTTTTGTTTGTGATCTTGAAGCTCTTTCTCATGGAACTCCTCATGAGCTCTTGATTACCTTTGTGTTTCTTCTTGAAATTCAACTCACCTATCAAACATGGCCTTTATCAGCTTTCTCTAATCTTGAACCTTCTTTTCATAAACATTCTGTTGTGCTTCCAACTCTCTTGCAAGGTTGGCTTTATGCCGCTTATGTTGCTCAACCAATTACTTCTTATGACTTTTCTCCTATTGAGCCAATGCCTCTTGCTCATGAATATATGCTTGATAGGAAAGCTCCTCTTGTTGCATCTTCATGTCATCAATCTGTATGAGAAAATCCTGCAACATACTTGTAGTATCTCTAATGTGTAAATCATTATCATTTGCGGGATAATGAAAAGGTTGAGCAGATGTAGGGTCAGTGAAAGCATATTGTGATTGCTAACCTTGAGAGGACTGAAAATGATTTTCTTGAACAAAATTATCATGAAATGATGGAAAACAAGCAAATTGTCCATCTAGGTATACATATCCTCCTTGAAAATTTGACACTTCTACTCATCTGAAAGGCTGGAAATCAGAAAGTAAAACAATTTGAAACATACCAGCACTTGATCTTGTGAAACCAGTTGATTTTCCTCCACAGAACCACCAAATATGCAAAAAATGACCTCTTTAAGGTCTGAATCTTGTTAATAGCACACCAAAACTAGCAAGGAATGTAATGCAATTTGATTAGTTTGTTTAAGAATGGATCCCACCGGCTGTGCCAAAAATTGTTAAGGCCTAAAATTATCACCCTAACTCAGGCATTAGGGTACACTAATATTTCATGCTAACAATGGAAACCTTCTCGAGTTGTAGGTTTACTTTGATTGAGAAGGAATCTCCAAATTCTAGGTTGGTTCCTATTTGATTTGGAAATATCACCTCTGACTGAAACTTGATTTGGGAAAGGGAAAGAGATAACTTAAAATTGAATGGAAAGGGGGGTGATACACCAAAAATTGCTTCAGACTGATCAGGAAAATTCAACCAACATCCACAATATACAAATTACTGAGATTCATTAACATTCACTATTCAACGTATAGGTTGACTAAAAATCATTATTAGGGTAAACACCACAAACAATGAAATCTGTCAACAAAGATACAGATTCTACAAAAAGTTTGATTTTGATAACCTAGAAAAGGAATCGAAAATAGCTCACTTAACTTGATTACACAAAAACATGCAACATTGGAATGTAGAAAAGATGAATAGGATTGGTGAAAACTCAAAAAATTGATGCAATTATAGAGAAACCTACTTTATTTTCCTTCAAAGCTAAAAATGGTTACAAAAATGCAAAATCAGACCATGGAATGAAAGTGTTCCAAAAATCCCTTCTTCTCCACAATTACGAACCTCTAAAACTGAAAACCAATCTTAGTTATGTACCCTCCTAAGGCTGAATTCGATAATCCAAGCCCCCTAAATCAGTCCTAAAAATGTTCTAAAATTGGCTAAGAAAGACCTGAGTTACAAGCATAATCTATGCCCTTGAATTGTGCCCCAAATGCTGGAATCATAAAATAAACATCTTTAAAAGATATTACCAACATAAGTCAAAACCTCAAACTAAGCCCTCAACTCAAAAAATATAAACCCCGCCTAAAACCCACTTTTTGACAATATTCTCACCTATGCATATAACTTTAAACTTAAGTTTTTTAAAAAAAAACCTAAGTCTAAATACAATTGCTAATTACATAATCGTTAGGTCAAGAAGACCAATTTCATATAATGCAATCCTCAATCTTTTGAATATATCCGCTGGGCATGAGCATATGTGGCATTTAAAACTCCAAGGCTCAGCTGTCAATCACTTCAGACATTAATTGTTGGATGTCACTGGAATCCAAAACACATCAACTTGGCATTTTTTCTTGGTCCTCACAATGCATTTAATATTTAGGGAACCCTAGTTCATGGAGGCTATCTTGTAGAAATCTTAATTGGATTCATCACTTTTTTCATTCTATATCTTAACCTCTGGCTATGACTGAGCATTAAATTGAAGCTCTGGCTATGATTGTGCATGAAAAGTAACTCACGATTTGAGGCTGGAACTCATTTTTTATTTGTTGAAGCTGAGATTGGAACTTGGGTTTTAATCAAGGAACTCAAGCTTTCGATTGCAACCTGGGTTTTGATCTAGCACTCGACTTTGATTGAACTCGGGCTGTGATTGAGATTTTCTTGACTTGTATGGCTCTTGAACTCGATTGTGACTACAAGCTTTGACTTAACTATGAGATAAGTAACTCAGGCTGAAGCTATTACTGTATACACCTAAAAATGGTCATCTAGACTATTAGCCCCTTGCTAGCATTTTTGCTAAAATCATCAATTGCTTATTCTTGATCAAATTCTAGTTCTATCATTTATTTGATTATTTTCTATGGGTTAACCATCTTATCCTAAGTCTTTATTTATTTTAAAAGGAGTCTTCTCCTCTTTTATTAAATAAAAAGCCCCCCACTTTTCCTCTTATCCTAAGTTGCACAAATAAAACATTATTCTTATTTTATAAAAAGGGAAAAAGCAGTTTTTGTCTCATATGGACACAAAAGTCAACTCTTATTTTCTCATTGGAGGATACTTGTGCACATGGATTGCTCCTCTTTGATGCTTGATGAGAGCCATTTATGACCCATTCTATGCCATATTTTAATCTATTTCATTGAGTTTCATACTTTCTTCCCTATTCCATTTCCATCCCATTTCATTCCATTTTCCTATTTTACGTTGCATATGATTTAATATATATAAGTAGTATTTATTATAGTTTTGGGATTAAAATATAGAAAATATATTATTGATTGTTTTTACTAATAAAAATTATAATCCTAAGCCTTTAGAAAACCAAGCTTGTAGCATACAAATTACAGGAACTTTCTACTACAGAAGCTTTCTAGTCTTCCTATCACCTTCTTCACCAGAATCTGCTATCTAAACAATTGTTCCTGTCATTTTCCACGTGGATTTATTTGATTATCCACTTCAACATTTCGTATATTGTCATGCATGTTATTTGATTACCCAATTATTTCAACAGCTTCAAGTTGAGGATTACGAAAAAGAATGCATTTATTGGCTTTAAGGAGGATCTCCAAATATTATAGTATCCTATTATTATTTTCTTTAATAGGTGGCTGGTATCCAAGATTTTGTATAGATTATTATGACATATCTTTTCTTATTTATAGCCACAGTTATAATAAATTTGTTTTATTATGTGGCCAACAAATAATATATTATGTAAACCAATTATTTTCAACTTGTTGGCCACGTTCAAAAACAAATTATCTATTTTAATATTATTTGTTACAAGCTACAATAATATAAGCAGCATATGTAAACATTGAATGTAATTCCTTGGTATCAAATTGTTAAGAACTAAAAGCATTGTGCTGATTGTTTCATCCATAGTTTTGTAAGCTTTATCTCTGCCATCTGATGGGAGGAAGGGCGCCCACTCTCCAGTAGCTGATAGACTGTAAATAATTTATTCTAGTGTGTTTTGACATTTGTTTATTATGTTTTATATTGTTATGTTTGATAGTTTAATAATTTTTGTTAGTTAATATTATATTTCTATATTCAATGAGTTTTAATAATCTATTTTTATTTCTATGTTGCAGATCTAGTTGATATGGCTTTTAGATTTGATTTCTATTATAATCTATCTTAATTTATGTATTGTAGTTCCTGTAGAATTTTAATCACAGAATTAGAAGAGAAAGTATTTTGCATTAAGGAATTATTTTATCAGATTAACCATCCATATCTTATGCATGTTTATGGCCTGTAGATTAGTTTGATTTGTATTTGAGAGTTTTGTTTTTTAGATTATTAGATCTATTGAAACTGTTATTGCAAAAAAATTATAGTTCCTGTCGACAGGAAGTGACAGCTCCTGTCGCCAGAATTATTTTAGTTTGTTGTAGATTTATTCTTGTGTGTTCTAGATGCATTCATAATCGCTCCTCTCACAACTAGCACCCCTTGATGGTATATTACCTAGACATCTTTCACAAGCTTATGCCCCTAGATTGTCATGAATAGACCAAGCTGGAAATCATCTTAATTTATATTAAATATTTCTTATTATTTACCCTAGTGTTGGCCTATCCTTTTGGTGTCGTTGTTGGGGAAAGGTGTCAAATGCATGTTAGTTTGATGAGTTGAGTTAGGAACAATGCATTAGGATGAAAACTTTTGCAATTGCTAGCCTTGCTTAAGTAATTAATCTTAATTTGCGTTGCTTAAATCATATAGATGCATTGATTTAGAGTTTTGTTTAAGAGTTTGCAAGTAGGCCTTAGAAATTAGATTCATTAGTTGCTTTATAAATTAGATTCAATTTTACATCATCACTAGTTGTTGTGAGTTATTGGTAAAGAAAAGAAGCTATTTTGAGGAAAAATGTTAAAAATGATGCATTTTCAAGGTTGTTCAAGTACATCAAATTTAAAAACAAAAGAAGAGATTGGTGGGGAAAATGCACCAACCAAAGGTGATGTTTTAATACCCTCTCTACCTAATGAATGCATCTTTAATGATCTTGATCTTCCATTATCATAGGTATGCAAGAATTCTATCTCTATGTTTGAACATGAGCAAATCATTGATGAATTCTTAGAGCAATGTGATTTTGAGGATGAAAATTTAACCACTTGTTGTTCTAATTGCTACAGGAAAGATGACCAATTCATATTCCCAAACAACCAAGAGTGCATGGTAAATGAAGCACAAGACATTTGTGAATCTCACTACAAAAAGGATGTAAGTGAACGAGCTTTTCCTGTAATTGCTCACCTATTTCAAATTCCAACTCAAGAAGATCATGGTATGCATTATGTTGGTAATATGCATTGTCACTCCATTTCATTACAAAGCCAACATGTTTCTTCAAAACACACTTCTTTACATAATATGCATGATAAATGGAATCAAGAATACTCACAACAACCACTATACCCATCTTTACCATCTTCATTCCACCCATCCTTCTTATTCCCCTCTAATTTATTTCCTTCACACTGCTTACCATATTCATTATCTCATTCACATTATATTATACCCACTCCACCATAGCCACCAAAGGCAACTATATTGCCTCATAAAACACTTCATAATAAGGTGGTTAATAGTACCTATAAACTTTCACAGATCCCTTTACTATCTAATGATATGCTTGAACTTGATAAATCAACATTGGAATATATTGATGCATATAAGGGATGTGATTTTGGTTTAATTAAATTAGAAGAACAATATCATTTATTAAATTATAATCAACTTTGTTCTTCTTTTCCACTTAGTGAATTCCAAATGCCCACAAATGAGCCCATACTAATTATCGGACTCATAAATATGTGTGTAAACATTACTCATACACTAAGTAATATTAAACCATATGCATTCCTCATTCTACAAATGTGTTTCCAGATCCTCCAAGATCTATATTTTCTTACTTTTGTACTTATGCATATTGATCTCTGGAGGCCTATGGTTAAAATGAGCATTCCTCACATACTTTTTGATTTAGGACCAATAATTGATTAAGCACAATTATAAGGGATTATATGCATTAATGGCCAATATGTTACACCTGGATGATCGTTACTCCTCATTATTGATTCTTTCCATTATCCTAAGATGACCAAATACACTATGGATGATTCATTTATTTAGCAAGGATCAAGGTATTACTATCTATATATTTTTCATTCTTGGTTCTTGTATCTCTAGATGATCATTCATTGATTACAAGCACTAAATCTATTTCTTGATTCCTTGGATGATTCAAATTCCCTATGGTTTTATAACCTACAGTTAATTTGGGAGTACATCCATTGAATTGTTGAAATATTTGATTCAATAAGGCTCAAAAAATTCTAAAGATGTGTTACTCTCTTTCGGTTACCTAATTTCTTTGGTTATCCTAATGTTCTTGTGACCTTGTTACATGAAATTAAGTTGGGGGGAATCCCTCCATATTTGTGATTCTTGGATGATTTCCAATCAAACTTCATTGATTGTTTTGATTGGTCCTTTTAGCAAACCTTGACATGTGACATCTCAACCATTTAAGGTATGTATTCCTATGTTGATTGAATCACATTCATTGTAATCACATTCTTTTGTTTTTATCACGTGTTTATTCATCTTAATAACTCTACTTATCATTTGTAAAAAATGCATTACTCACTTAATGGTAGGGTTATTAATTAGATAAAAATTACTTTACTATACTTGATATGCTTGGTTTTGAGAATATGGTTATAGGTCTCTTGATATGGTGGGATGATCTTAGTACCAATACCAGTTGATAATGCTTCTCTACACAAGCATTGCATAACACACTATGTTGGCTATGTTAACATTGTGTGGGCTTTTTAGCTATCTGGCGCATATCAGTTTCACAGCTCGTGCTTCAACATTTGAGATCACAAGAAGGATATGGCATAAGGTATTCACCACCTTGAGATGAGATTTCTTTGGTGCTTGGTAAAGTAGAGTATAATGTGCAACTCAGTCTATGAGATCCATGCACAATGCGGTACTATTTTATTGTGTTACACATCTAAAAACTCTTTGAAGATAAGTACAATAATCTTGAACATATTGCCCACTACCACACTTCAACCTCGAGATGTGTCTCCTCTTCTTTGAAGTTTTACAGACACATCGGTGACTACTATTGGTTTTCACTCCATACTCATGTCTTTGGTAATGAAGGAGATGTCATCTTATTCTATAATCATAGACAAATGTGAGTAGCACCATCACTGTGAGTGATTCTCTTACCTCAGTGTGCTAATGTGTTCCAATTTCTTCAGACAAATTTCAGATTTGGTGTTGTGAGATACATAGATCAAGGTTGATCTGTGAAGTGTTTCAGCATTCCCAAGTTTGTGGAGATTATTCATAGTCATCATTTCAAGTTCATTATGCAATCAAGTTTCAACAGTGCCTTTTGTGAGGTCATGGACAAAACTCAAGTTTTGGATGGTATCATTTTTCATCATCCATGTAAGCATTTCTTGTTTGTTGGTCATTCTATGCAGTTATTGAAAAAGAAAAAAAATGAAAAAATGGAAAAAAAGCAAAAAAAAGAAAGAAAGAAAAAAAAGCAATAAAAGATCCAACAATGAAAACCTTCGGGTGTTGTTGGCCAATTAATATCTGAAAACCAATTTCTGGCGGATATTAATTGCAAAATAAATTCTTAGTGGTGAAAACTATTTTTACAGCACCATTAAGCAGTGAGTGATTGAAAACTAGCTTGCCAGCGATCTCTTGTCGTTATCAAAATTTTAAAAAAAAATGAAAAAATGAAAAAAGAAAAAAATGAAAATATTGGAAAAAATGAAAAAAAAAAAATGCAATAATTGGTGTTCTTGGTTTTTCTGCTAATCATTATTTTCAAGAACACTCAATGGATTTTGTGGTTCTTTAGCTCTTGGGACCTGCTATCGTTCCCTCTTGAATTTCTTCTTTAGCGTGGTCATCAACACTTTGATCACCTATAGTATGTGCTACCTGCTCAATTACGGTGTTTTAGTGGAATGTGCTACCCATTGTTTGTTCTACACTGCTTCAATTTGATGGTGGTGGCTCCTACAGTTGCAGTCTCTATCCCAGTTTTTGGTTCCTTCTCATGGTATGCTCTCTCAGTGATTTCAGTTCAATGGCGGTAAAACAATCAATTTTGTTTTTCATTATTTTATCTCTTAACTTTATTTATATTGCTTATTATGTTGATCATTATGCAACACCCCTACCTAGCCTCTCCTTGTTTCCCGCAGATGGTCAACCTTTAAGTTGGGGGGAGGAATGTCATCCTATTATCTTCCATCCATCTCCCTTAATAATTCCATCATGCTATCCATTATATCCATCATACAATAACCTTTATTTTGTCTCTCATCTCTTCTATTTCACCCCTTTAAACTCCTCTTGTGCAAATTGAGATAAATTTCCCCTATATGTAACCTTTTGAACCATGATGCTATAAAAAAAATAAAAAGAGAAAAAGAAAAGAGAAAAGAGAAACAACTTATGAAAAGTTAAAAGAGATATCCCTATTTGAAGAAGAAAAAAATAAAAAAACTTGTCATGTGAAGCAAAGAAAGGGATTTGTGTTTATATACGGGTTATCATGGTTCGGCGTGGAGACAAAGCCAAAATGATAAATCCAAAGTACTTCTAGTTCAAACCAGAGACCCCTTAATAATATTAATTGCACGAGGGCAGGCAATATGCTAAGTTGGGGGGAATGATGAGAGCCATTTATGACCCATTCTATGCCATATTTTAATCCATTTCATTGAGTTGCATACTTACTTCCCTATTCCATTTCCATCCCATTTCGTTCCATTTTCCTATTTTACGTTGCATATGATTTAACATATATAAGTAGTATTTATTATAGTTTTGGGATTAAAATATAGAAAATATATTATTGATTGTTTTTACTAATAAAAATTATAGTCCTAAGCCTTTAGAAAACCAAGCTTGCAGCATACAAATTACAGGAACTTTCTGCTACAGGAGCTTTCCAATCTTCCTGTTGCCTTCTTCACCAGAATCTGCTATCTAAACGATTGTTCCTGTCATTTTCCACATGGATTTATTTGATTATCCACTTTATCATTTCATATATTGTCATGCATGTTATTTGATTACCCAATTATTTCAACAGCTTCAAGTTGAGGATTACGAAAAAGAATGCATTTATTGGCTTTAAGGAGGATCTCCAAATATTATAGTATCCTATTATTATTTGCTTTAACAGGTGGCTGGTATCCAAGATTTTGTATAGATTATTATGACATATCTTTTCTTATTTATAGCCACAATTATAAAAAATTTGTTGTATTATGTGGCCAACAAATAATATATTATGTAAACCAATTATTTTCAACTTGTTGGCCATGTTCAAAAACAAATTATCTATTTTAATATTATTTGTTACAAGCTGCAATAATATAAGCAACATATGTAAACATTGAATGTAATTCCTTGGTATCAAATTGTTAAGAACTAAAAGCATTGTGCTGATTGTTTCCATCATAGTTTTGTAAGCTTTATCTCTGTCATCTGATGGGAGGAAGGGCACCCACTCTCCAGCAGCTGATAGACTGTAAATAATTTATTCTAGTGTGTTTTGACATTTGTTTATTATGTTTTATATTGTTATGTTTGATAGTTTAATAATTTTTGTTAGTTAATATTATATTTCTATATTCAATGAGTGTCAATAATCTATTTTTATTTCTATGTTGCAGATCTAGTTGATATGGCTTTCAAATTTGATTTCTATTATAATCTGTCTTAATTTCTGTACTGTAGTTCCTGTCACATTTATGTATTCTAGTTCCTATAGAATTTTAATCATAGAATTAGAAGAGAAAGTATTGTGCATTAAGGAATTATTTTATCAGATTAACCATCCATATCTTATGCACATTTATGGCCTGTAGATTAGTTTGATTTGTATTTGAGAGTTTTGTTTTTTAGATTATTAGATCTATTGAAACTGTTATTGCCAGAAAATTATAGTTCTTGTCACCAGGAAGTGACAGTTCCTATCGCTAGAATTATTTTAGTTTGCTGCAGATTTATTTTTGTGTGTTCTAGATGCATTCATAATCGCTCCTCTCACAACTGGCACCCCTTGATGGTATATTACCCAGACATCTCTCACAAGCTTACGCCCCCGGATTGACATGAATAGACCAAGCTAGAAATCATCTTAATTTATATTAAATATTTCTTATTATTTACCCTAGTGTTGGCCTATCAATGCTCCACCCTTGATTAAATATTTTTCCTCTTAATCTCCATGGTCCATTCTTTCTCATTTCTTATAAAAGGAGAGCTCTCTTCTTCATTCTAGATCCCCAACTTTTTATGCTAATGTTATGCTGCAAGTTTTCTAGGTCACTTTGGAGCTCTCTGAAGATTTGGAGCATTCTTGGCTTTTGCATCTACATGCTATCATAGTTTCATTTCATGCATTATCATAGCATTCATAGCTTCATATTTAGCTTAGTTTCCTTTATGCTTTAGATTACTTCATGTAGCTTAATTAGGAGGCTTTGTAATACTTGCATATTTCCTTTCATAACATAGCTTGCATTTCCATTTCTAGCATAGTTGCATTGCATTTGCATTTCCATTTGATTCTTGGGGACATTGGCATTCTTGCCCTTGTCTTAATTTGAATCTCCCATTGCATGGTTTACTAGCAAGGTTATTGGCTTAATAGCTCTAGCTGAGAGCATTCTTAAACACCCTTGCACTCCATGCCTAGGGAGCTCTAAATTAATTTCTCAAGGTTTCCAATCCATGGATTCTCTTGGAAGCAATGATTTAGAGAAGTGCACATCTTAGTGTGTACAGTTACTAGTTGCTTGGAGCTCGGCCTGTGATTTTTTGAACTTGGCTTCAAGGCTGGAACATAGGCTATGACTGGAACATATGTAACTCACTCCTCTTTGCTTGTGTTGTAAACTTCATACGATGAAGGTTGAGTTATATTTTCTACCCATCACATTGATTTTTGGGTTTTCTTGCTTACGTGTAAATACTGATAGTTTACTCCACAATTAGTCACTTCTCTCTGCGTTAAAAAGCTTGACCTCTAACTAGAAGTTGTTTTTGAGGGCTCGAATGCTAGAGATATTATGTGATGCTTCATTTCTTTGTTAGTTATCTTCAGCTTTGGTTTTATCATGTGTCCACCAATCATATACAACTCAATTTTTTACTGTACCTAGTCAAACTTTGGGTTTTCATTTATGTCCATTGTGATGTTTGTTGTAGATAGTGTTAGCTTGAACTTCACCACTGTTATTTTGATCTTGTCACTGGAATGATATTAGTCAACATACTTTGATTTCCTTTCCCTGTTATGGTCACTCCTTTGTAATGTTCTCTTGACTTGAAAATGTGCTTGAGTACACACTCATGTTGCCTTTTTCTTTGCTAGTATGAAAGTGACAAGCGCATGAAATTGATTCTCTCTTTGAAATGTAAAAATGCATTTAGTTTGAATGTTTTGTTAATGGGGTTCGAGCATGGGCTTGTGACACCCATAAAAAAAACATTGTAAACATGAATCTGAAAAATAATGCAATTTCTTTAACATTCACTGTATTTTAATTGAACCTTTATCATTTGGATTTGTGCAATTCAGCGGTGATTATTTTTAAAACATTGCAAAATAGATTGAAGCTGATATTTCACTGAAAAGACACATTATCTGACAACAGTGTACTTTGAACATCTTGTGAAGCTCTTCCTCATGGAACACAACATGGTTGTCTCTCTTTTCTAAATTTTAAAATAGATGCAACAACAACAATATAGTTTGTTTATGAGGTTCGAGTATGGGCTCGTGACACTCATAAACACATATCTGTCTTTGTCTACATATGATTAAACATGGATCTTTTCTTCTGAATATGATATGGAACACAAAGTTTATTCTTGAATGCATTTCGGCTGACTCTATTTTAAAAAGAAGTATCAAATCCAACATATAAGATTAGTAAAGGTGACCAAATGATCTATTGCTATGAGAGTCCCCTATATGATGACATTCATGCATTAATGTCAGTCCACTGATATGTTCAGTAACCTAATGCTATCCTTCTATCCTGAAAAAGGTTTCTCAGCTACAAGAACTAAGTCCCTTTGATTCAGATATCTGGTTTATATAATAAAAACATGCATAATGATGGCCATAAATAGTAAAAGGTTTCATGGAGTCATGTCCCTTTAATACTATTTTTCAGTTTATGAAGGTGCATGTTTTTCTATTGCATTGATATCTCAGATATATGTGCAGCTCCAAAATATTGATTGTTGTATGATTCTTTGGTTTTACGCATTGCTTAGATCCAACCGAATCTAACAACATTTTAGCATGATGCAGGACAAAACCTCAGAAACCTAGGACAAGACATGAAGACTCAGACAAGACCTAAAGACTTGGACCAGATAGACAACCAACCAACTCCTAAAATGCAGATGACCAAGGCAATGCATGGGACCCTACTCATATCTCTATCATGCTTTCTATTATGCCTTTTGTACTCTATTTCAAGATGAAATAAGAAAGAACATTTGTCTATTACATTCAGTTTGAATGCACAATGTAATAATCAATTATTAATTTGAAAATTGGAATGTGATCAATACTTAGAGTACAATCTAAACAATGAAAATGAATGCAATAGAAAAATATTAATCTGCATCACCTAAAAAATAGTGTTAAATAGAAGTACCTTCATGCAACCTTTTCCTATTTATGTTTATCATTCTGGATGCTGAAAATTAGGGTAGCAAATACCTAATTAAGACCTAATAGGACCAATTAAGACATAATAGGACCCTTAAGACGTAATAGGACCTAATTTAGACCTAATAGGACCTAATTAAGACCTAATAGGACCTAATTAAGACCCAATAAGACCCTTAAGAACCTTAAGACCTATAAGACCCTTAAGACCTAATAATACCTAATTAAGACCTAATAGGACAAATTAAGACATAATAGGACCCTTAAGACCTAATAGGACCCAATTCAGACCCAATAAGACCCTTAAGAACCTTAAGACCCATAAGACCCTTAAGACCTAATAATACCTAATTAAGACCTAATGGGACTAATTAAGACATAATAGGACCCTTTAGACCTAATAGGACCTAATTAAGACCTAATAAGACCTAATAGGACCTAATTAAGACCCCATAAGACCCATAAGACCTAATAATACCTAATTAAGATCTTATAGGACCAATTAAGACATAATAGGACCCTTAAGACCTAATAGGACCTAATTAAGACCTAATAAGACCTAATAGGACCTAATTAAGACCCAATAAGACCCTTAAGACCTAATAATACCTAATTAAGACCTAATAGGACCAATTAACACGTAATAGGACCCTTAAGACCTAATAGGACCTAATTAAGACCTAATAAGACCTAATAGGACCTAATTAAGACCCTATAAGACCCTTAAGACCTAATAATACCTAATTAAGATCTAATATGACCAATTAAGACATAATAGGACCCTTAAGACCTAATAGGACCTAATTAAGACCTAATAAGACCTCATAGGACCTAATTAAGACCCAATAAGACCCTTAATACCCTTAAGACCTAATAAGACCTAATTAATACCTAATTAAGACCCTTAAGACCTAATACCTGACCTAATAGGACCAATTAAGGCATAATAGGACCTAATAATACCTAATTAAGACATAATAGGACCTAATGGGACCTAATAATACCTAATAAGACATAATAATACCTAATAAGACATAATAGGATATAATAATATCTAACAGGACCTAATAGGACCCTTAAGACCCTTAAGACCTAATAAGACCTAATAATACCTAATTAAGACCTAATAAGACCTAATTAAGACCTAATAGGAACTAATAGGACCTAATTAAGACCCTTAAGACCTAATAGGACTGGACTTAAGACCTAATAGGACCTAATTGAAAAAAGTATTGAAAGGTGTAATCAATTAAAATTCTTGATTTACCTAGAATCAATCTAATCAATTTCTAATATAGATTGGAATTATTCAATCTAGAATCAATCTATTGTAATCAATTGAAAAAAGTATTGGAAGGTCTAATCAATTAAAATTCAATTTACCTAGAATTAATCTAATCAATTTCTAATATAGAGTGGAATTATTCAATCTAGAATCAATCTATTCTAATCAATTGAAAAAAGTATTGAAAGGTCTAATCAATTAAAATTCAATTTATAGAATCAATCTAATCAATTTAGAAATATAGACTGGAAAAATATTCAATCTAATTAATCTAATCTAATCAATTGAAAAAAGTATTTATTGAACTTGGTTTAATCAATTAAAATTCAATTTAGGTTTACTCAATATAAATTCAATCTAATCATGAATTTCAAATCATTTATAGTCTATAAGTTTCAAATAGGATTTTTAAAAGCCTTCAAGTTAAAGCTCCTGATATAGGTAGTTTGGATCCTCTCTATCCTTTATTATCTCCAAAAACAATTCATTCTCTTTAATAGGCAACTTCCACTTTTAGTTTCCACGTGACCCTTTTTTTGGCATAGTTTGAAATTACAATTTTGTTGCTATAACCAAGTGACTATAATGCAGAACTCTCTGTCCGGGCATGTATTCAATAAATTGAACTCCATTTTTGTCGATCTTATCTAGTTGATAATAGGTGCCTTCAATAACAACTGAACCAGTTGGATATTGTTGTCCATCACCATCAAAAAATTATTGAGGCAACTTGTATTTTTCATTGGTGCATCTTAGTAGATAATAATCTACACCTTCTACACTCAAGATCCACAACCACAAAAAATATCACCAATACAATTTATATGTATATAAGTTTACATATATTTATATAAACCTAATAAATTATATATATAGAAACATGCACCTGTAATGTAACTAGAAATCAGAAACACATTCATAGTCAGCTGAATATATGGGATCATGGATGTCTATGGAATTGTCATCATCTTCATAAGGAGGCATTCTGATTAACTCTTTCTGATCCCATTGTGAAACATATCCATTTACAATATTAACACATTGAATCATTGTGTTGTTGTTAAGACAAACTACACAAAAGCATGATTTATCTCTTAGTTGAATCAGTGGAGGCTTGTGTTGTCCTATAGTCATCACTTGATGCAAACTTCTAATTCCAAAAATTGATTGGAAATTGTAAGGATTGGATCGATTGATATCTCAACTCAATTATGAAAAATGTGAAATGCATGTACATACATTGTGTTATATATATATATATATATATATATATATATATATATATATATATATATATATATATATATATATATATATATATATATATATATATATATATATATATATATATATATATATATATATATATATATATATATATATACTCAACAAGTTAAAACACATGTAACAGGTATAATACATAGTTTTTAGAATTTGAGTTTAAAAAATGAAAGTTTTAAATTTACCTATCACTTCCCAAAAGTAATGTTTTTTGTATTTTTTTGTCTCGAGTAGAGAAATGATTTTGACACCATTCAACAATTTTCTTTGAGTTCTCTATCATGTTATCTAGATATATTTTTAACAATTTAGTATATATATATGTGTGTGTGTGTGAAGATTAAAGAACATACATAATGTAAGGTTATACTCAAGTAAACAAGTTGAATATCAAATGTATGTACCTTGAAGTTCATGTTGTCGGAGTGCACACTTCACACATGCTCTTGATCCATCATGCTCTCCTTTTCCATGTCCACTTTCAAATAAGTTCCAAAGAAACTTAACATTGTGTCTAGCATGTTACATGATTAACCAATTAAAGGCTTTTGTAGACTTAAATTGACCTACAATTTAAATTTACAAAAATGTACACACACATAAAAATTTAAATTTTAAATAAATAAATAAATATATAGAATTGAAATATTTTATAAGAAAATATAATGTACTTACCCACACACCCATCAGACCAAATCCAATGTTGTGAAGCATTTCTCCCATGATTCGCAAGATTTTTGAAAACCATGCTGAAAAAATGAGCCACGTAAATCCTATCATGAACCCTATCATCACTGATATAGAAATGAACCTCCTTGATGATAATGTGTTCATTTTGATCTATACTTTCTTTCTCATCCAAATCAAATTGTGCATGTCCATAGGTCACATGCATAAATATTGCAACTTGATCAGAATGATAATATTGACTCTAGAGATCTATTTGAGGGGAAAATGTATAGTTCTCCACAGATTCTATAGCTGAAAGAATACAACTAGGTGGGAAACAATTTTTGGAATCATGAAATTGTTTAGCCTTCCATCGTGTACCATGACAATGTTCGATATGTGGATAAACCATAGATCAAAATATGCCCATGAACTAAAGGTACGGTAACTTTCTCTCCTTTAATGCAATTTTTTTTTATTCACCCCCTGTCTTCATTCGGTATGTCTCATATTCAAATCTCTTCCAGTGGAATGGTGTTGTAACATCAATGTTATTAAATTGTAAAGGAAATTTCTATAAATTTACACAATCATCGCATTCATTTTTTATACACTAGACATTGAATTCATCTGATTCTTCTGATTTATCACATAAAATGGACTTTAAAAATTCTATTATACTTCTAGTAACCATATCTAGATTAAGTACTTCCATAACCTTTTTATATGATTGCAAGTTTAAGTGAAACTCAACATGATTTTGACAACATGTTTCACGAACCTTATTTATGCATACAAAGAAAGGGTGCAACATCTCAAACATTCTCTGACCTATTTTCACATCTGAAAACTCTTGTTTGAATGCTTCAAACAATTCACTTTGTGTAATATCAACAAAATGTTTTGGATGTGAAATCTTCATATCGGTCTCTTCATATTTTATTTGTATAGTGTCTCTTCTATTGGAAGAAACACGAGAGTGGTTGGTCCAAAAATCAATGACCCGTCTTTGTACATCTTCAGAAATTCTATCTTTACGAGGAACTCTACAAATCTATACCCAATTATTTTCAATGTCCATATCCAACATATTTCTCTTCCTAATATATCTTTGAACATTTCTTCGAGATACCTTGAATAAATCAGAAATTGCTCGAACTTGATTTCTATGTGTCAATCCCTTACTAGAAATCATAGTCATCAACGCTCTTCTAGAAACACACTATTACATTTTGCACCATTTTTCGACGCAATATTGGTCGAAGCTTCTACCCAACACGGTGAAATAGTCAACCAATTAGTTCATCGCTATTATCTGCGTCAAAATATCAACCCATACCTAAAATCATCGAATGATCGACTCCCATATTGGTCGAAAAAGAGGGCAATCTAGGCCGAAAATAACATTGGCATGTGTTCGTGTATTGGTCGATCTTTCAACCAATATAAATTAATATTGGTCGAAAACTTTGGTCGCTCCAACCAGGATGCCAAACTTGTGACGGTCATATTTTGACCATAGTTGGTCAAAATATTTAGCAGCTCTGACCAGGATGCCAAACCTACGATGCCACATTTCGACACAGAATGGTCAATTTTATGCTAGAGTTTCGATGAAGGTTGGTCGAAATTTTGAAGAAATGCGCAGTGTTTAAAAAAAATTGAAGATAAATATCCAAACTAATCACCAACGATCAGTGATTAGTCTAGATATTTATCTTCAGGTGTCCACACTCATTCTACTTCTTGTTGCCAGCGGGTCCCTTCTCGTTCTATTTTCCAGACTGCTTTCAGCTCTAGCAATCCATTTTCTCTGCTCTACGTGAAATTGTGGGTTTTTTCATTTTGTTTGAACTATTTGAGAGATAGGCTCTAACTGGTGATCTATGAATTGGTAGAGCTTCCTCTTAGATGCCCACAACTCTTCAAATCTATTGGTGTGAAGCCCCCAAAGGGTATTCTTCTTTGTGGGCCTCTTGGTTCTGGGAAAACTTTAATTGCTAAGGCAATGGAAAATAAAATCGGTGCCTTCTTTTTCTGTATCGATGGACCTGAGATCATGTCAAAGTTGGTTGGAGAAAGTGAAAGCAATCTTCGAAAGGCTTTTGAGGAGGCTGAGAAGAATGCCCTGTCCATTATATTTATTGATGAAATTGATTCTATAGCTCCCAAGAGGGAAAAAACCCACGATGAAGTTGAGAGGGGAATTGTTTCTCAACTTCTTATGCTTATGGATGGACTTAAATTGCATGCCCATGTTATTGTTATGGGAGCAACTAACTGACCAAATAGTATTGATCCATCACTCAGAAGGTTTGGAAGGTTCGACAGGGAGATTGATATTGGGGTTTCAGATGAAGTGGGCAGGTTGGAAGTGCTTCACATCCATACAAAGAATATGAAGCTCTTTGATGATGTACGTATATTGGGGCCTTATTTTTTGTATATCTAATGTTAAACAGTTCTTGGATTTTGAAAGCATTTATTAATCTTTATGTTTCTTGATCGAGTATCTATTTATCTTTAGTTTTCTTGTTACAAGTTGATCTTGAAAATATTGCTAAGGATACCCATGGATATGTTGGAGCAGATCTTGCTACTTTGTGTATTGAGGCTGCACTTCAGTGCATTAGGGAAAACATGGATGTTATAGACTTAGAAGATGAGACAATAGATGCTGAGATTCTAAACTCCATGGCCGTTAGTAATGAGCACTTCCAGACTGCTTTGGGCTCTAGCAATCCATCTACTAAAGCCATTGCTAAACAATGTCAGGCCAATTTCATTAGTGTGAAGGGCCCTAAATTGTTAACAATGTGGTTTAGAGAGAGCGAGGCTAATGTGAGGGAAATTTTTGATAAAGCTAGAGGATCAACTCCTTGCATCCTATTTTTTGACGAGCTTGATTCTATTGCTACACAGGTGTGTTGATTTTTTATGAGTGAAGTTCAAGTTGAGGATGGTGAATATATTTGAGTAGGAATTTTGTTTGCATAACTGGTTTGCATGTTTGCAGCGTGGAAGCAGTGTTGGGGATGCTGGCGGTGCCCCAAACAGAGTCCTTAACCAGTTGTTGATGGAGATGGATGATATGATAGCCAAGAAAATAGTTTTCATTATTGGTGCTATAAAAAAACCAGATATCATCGATCCTGCATTGCTAAGGCCTAGCTGAATTGACTAGTTGATTTATATTCCCTTACCTGATGAGTCCTCACGTTATCAAATTTTCAAGTCTTGCTTGAGAAAATCACCCATATCAAAGGATGTGAACCTAATGGCACTGACCCGTTATACCCAAGGATTCAGTGGAGCCAATATTACAGAGATTTTTCAGTGGGCTTGCAAGTATGCTATTAGAGAAAACATTGAGAAGGCGAGTTTCAATTGTGTTTTCTTTTGAAAACTAGATTTGGTTATGGATTTTTTAATGGTTTTATTTTAATTGGTGTGTTAGAATTTTACATTTTTTTATTCAAATTCCCTCCACTTGTATCTTATTATTTCAATTTTTCATGTCCTCTTTCCTTTGCACTATTACTGCCAATATTAATATATTATCTCACAAATAAATGCAAATTCACAAATTAATTTTCTAGATTCAGCATTTCATCATATAAGAAGAATTGCCAATATCAATATATTATCTCCCAATATATATTACATACAACTTTTAAAATTATAAATATACAAATCTATAAAATATACATATATAACATAAAAGGAAGTGTTGATGCATACTGACAAATAAAATAAGGAAAGCTTCTGCTCTCTTGATTTGTAAAATTTTCTCTGCCTCTACTTTTTCTTGTGTTGCCACCCTCATTCTTGCAGCTGATATAAAAAAATGAAATGAATGATGGTGAAATTGAGATAAATTTTGGGTAAATAAACTAAATAGATATAGAACAGAAATATGAACAAAGTTGAGGATAATGAGTTGGGTTTTCTTAAATAAATGAATACCATCAACCCATTTACAAAATGCAAAAGTATATGCTAGCAATCTCCAACAATATCATGGTAAAAAGGACATTTAGTATTGGATGTAAAAGTCTTGCCTGCATTTATTTCATTCATTTCTTTCTTGACATGCACATCAGCCTCTATATCCACAATAAGTGTTTGAACTATCTCATATCTGTAGTTTGACATAGCCTGTAAGCATAGAAATGAATGATTGAATCATAAAGCATTCAAATTCCATCTTGCTTGATATTTAAGAGATATTTTATAGTAATCAATTGACAATACACATTAATAAATAAATGAAACTGATATGAATATATCAACCTTTTCAAGTTCTTCAACAACTTTAGCAACCTCATTCTTTGCTCAAAGATATCGTCCAAATTCATCTTTGGAACACTGGAACAAATAACTGTAAATCATACATGGAAACAAGGTAGTTTATAAGAGCAAAGATATTATATGATAATACAAATCAAATTAATTTGAATCCTCACAAGGCAAACATAACTTTCAAGCATCCAAAAATAATGGATGCAAATTCACAAACTAATTTTCTAAAATTAGCATTTCATCATATAAGAGGAACTGCCAATATTAATATATTATCTCACAAATAGATGCAAATTCACAAATTAATTTTCTAGATTCAGCATTTCATCATATAAGAAGAATTGTCGCAGACCTTTTGTGAGGGTATCAAGCATGTCGCTTGACTCCAAATATTTCCTGAAAGCTTCCTTCTTGGATTCATTTGCCTGCCATATAAGGATGACAAGCATTATCATAGAGCTTAAATGTTTAGTTCTTGTCATTGAATTCATGCATACAATCATCTACAATTGCAGCACTAAAACAACTAATTTTTTAGCACAAAAGGACTATTTGCTTAAGTAAATCCTAAGGGGACAGCAAGTAAATTTATTCACATGGGTGTATTAGGCTATTAGCTATAGAATATCTATGCTACTTATAGATCCAACTGATATATGATTTAACACTTCACCTACTCAAAAACACAAACCAATAAAATAATCCACATTAGGCCAAGAGAGGTTGACACATTCAATACAAGAATACTTACACAAAATGAAGCCGAACCATGCTAGACAATGACAATGAGAAGTTAACTATTGGCCCTTCTATTTTTTTATTTGATAGTTGCCTGACAATGACACATTCAAAATGCACTTATGAGAAAAGACCTAGAACAAATGAAATTGATTAAATAATGAAGGTGTGTTAGTTTGAGCTTCAATTGGTTTCGCAAATACTTTAATATTCTCTACTTAACAAGGCCAACCATGTGAAGGTGGAAGCTCATCTGAGCTCACCCCCCCTCCCCCTAACATCAATCTAAATTCCCTATTAACATCTAATTACACACTTCATTCATCCATTTATGAACTATAACATTCAATCAATAAAATCACATAACATTCATTAGTACACAACACTAATCAAGAAATCATTAACACATAAAAATATTCATTAAAATGACATATAATTCAATATTAATACACAACATTCATAGATAATTACTTAAAACAACATTCTTTCATTATCCAACAAAGTTAATCAAACAATTTTTATCAAAGAGCATTTTTAAGAAACCATTTCTTTTTTGGGTTTTTCTTAGATTTCTTATTTAGGTAAAGGATGATAGGAGCATCAATATTATCTTCCTCCTCTTATGGTTATGATCTCAAATTATGATGCTTCCTCATGTCTCGAGGAGGATGATGTTGCTGCACTAAAGGGGGGTCTACTGCAATAACAAGTAAATGGGTTAAATTCGCATACTTTTTTTTACTGTTACATGTATTTCATTAACCAGTAGAACATAAAATGCATTTTTATTTACCTGAAAATGCCACATCATCATGTACAATAACATTTTGATCTTCCGCCACCTCAACATGCTCTAAAATATTCAAAAAAAGGTTACACGGCCAATTGCAATTAAAGATATTAAATTCTATTAATAATTACGTAATTTATTTCCAATAGAAAATTAATACCTCCAACACTATGATGCACATCATGGCCTTCGTCATGCCCAGGTTCTGTGGTAGGATTTGAAGGTTGTAGTGAAATGCCATGCACATTGTTATCATGAAATAGTCAATTTATGTTCGAAATTAACTATTCAATTTGATTTACTTTTCATTTGACCAATTTACTCGTGTCTCATCTGGTGTAGAAGATGCTTCGTTATGGCTTTGGGATTCTTGGCGTAGGCATGCAGCCATGACTACATAGCCTTCCTTCAAGGCTATTCTCTTGTCTTCATCCATGGGCTCTACATTGAATTATGTGCCCTATATTTTTTATTTAATATCGTCACTTTTACATGTATGATTTGATTAAACAAACTTGTTTGCAACCTTATATATAAAAATTTGATATGAAATTTAAATGCTACTACTTACAAGTCGAGAGTGAAGTTTCATATAGCCACCAGAGCCAAGTTTGTGTTGGCCAACCTTTGTTAATCTCGCTGGTGTGACTTTTCATGTGTCTTGCAATCTATGAAAAGTTTGAAACATGTTAGATTATATATTTACAAAGATCACTAATTAGTGCATGATTACATTCTACTTAATACTATCACGACATACCTTCTTTTGTTGTCTTCTGGTTGAATTCCACTACCCTTTAGCCTTTTCTCTTTTGCATCTTCCATTATTTCATTCCACTCCATCGGTGGAATCATAGGAGGACGCTCGTACTTTGGGTTATCCTTTAGAGCCCTTCTATATTGGTCCCTCACAATCTTTATATGTTTGGCTACTTTTTTAAGAATCATGGCTCTGTCAAAAGTTTCATTTCCAAAGAGGTCCTCTAAAGGTTTAATGAGATATTTTTTTAAGCCAGCATTCTGTTCATTCCACCTTTTTTGAAAAAACAAAATTTTTAGATATCATAACTTTAATATAGTACAATAAATGGAAGATAAGAAAAATATTGTACCAATATTATGAAGCTACGTACCTTTTACATATGGTGGGCCCAAATAGCTTCAATGTCATTTCAAAAAGATGATCATAAAAAATATCATTTCCTACAAAAATACCATGGGATTATCAGTCCAAAATGAGTTATGTATAAGTAAAATACAATTACACTGTAAATAATAACAATTTTAAAGCACCTGGAAGCTTTGGTACTTTTAACGAAACCCTATTGTTCTTGTTCATCAACAATGTCCCCGTAAACGAACCAGTACTAGTAACATGGGCTGATCCAGGAAATGGTTGATCTTCACTAGTACTTGTCTGATATGTTCTTGTACCAGGTGTAGGTGTATCTATTAGTGCACAAAATGGGTCCATATAGTGTAAATAAAAGACAATATCAAAATGTAAATTTCAAATAAAAATCATCAGATGAAATGACATTACCTCGACGATTTAATCTATTGTATTCCAACTTCCATAGAAGATGTGTCATTCTTCATAGCCTTGATTTCATCTCTTCTTTCCCATTAAAAAGATGTTTTTCAATAGTTCGATACTTATGATTATTGTGGAGAAAGTGCCTAAACTCATCAAACACCCGCTTTCCTAAGCTTCTTGAATGATGAGATTTCATCTTCAAACCACAAAATGGACATGCGAATTTATCCTTTGTCTAAAGACCTAAAAGATATCATACAATTGGATCATGTACAATTATCATGCACAACTTAAACATACAACAATAATGTGTAAGCACTATAACATATCAAAAATATGTGACCTTAACATGAATATATACCATACCACAAAAATGAGTTAGCCCAGGGGCATCATGTATTGTCCATACAAGCATTGCATGGAATTGAAATTTTCTTTGTCCTATTGGTCTAGAGATGTCATACATAGTGATCTCATTCCATAAAATCAACAACTCATCAATAAGGGGCTCAATATACATGTTCATATCTTTAACTTGGTACTTACCTATTTGAATGAACAAAAACATTACATAATTATTATGACCATCTTGATGCGGTGTTTATAAATTAATTTACATAACTATTAAATGAAAAAATACCTGGTACAATCATTAACAACATTATGTACTCCCTCTTTATGGACATCCAAGGAGGAATGTTATTGTTAATAGAAAAAATAGGCCACACTGAGTAAGTAGATCTCATATCTCCAAATGGATTGACATCGTCCCCTGCCACTGAAATCTTGAGATTACGAGGTTCTTCTTTAAAAAGTGTGGCCATGTTATTTTTATGTCTTTAAATGCAGAACCATTTGTAGGCATTTACATAATCTCATCTTGACTTCTATTACGTGCATGGTAATCCATAAATTGTGCCAAGATAGTGCACTTGAATAATCATTGAAGACGTGGAATAAGGGGAATATACCGAAGACTCTTGTGAGGCACCTTTTTTGTTATTTGATCTGATTGATATCTACTAGTATGACAAATAGGGCACTCAGTTGCAAATTCATGTTGTTTATGATATAGAATGTGATCATTGGGACATGCATGTATTGTCTGATATTGCATTCCAATTTGATTCATAATGGTAGATAATTCTCAATATGAACAAGGAAAAATATTTGATGGTGGTAAGAAAAACTCACCTATCAACCTACAACAACAAATATGAATTGTTAATATAATGAATCGTAATGGTATGCTAACATTGAAGATGAGAAAAATGGCATACCTTAGCATATGTGACATTGCTACATTGGATAAACCATTCATAACCTTGAAGTTCACCAACAACACTATAGAGGAGAGAAGAGTTGTTTGGGAGCCTTGGTATAAGGGATCGTAAGCCTTCTCAATTATAGCTATATCAAGACCATCTTAATCATCATTATCAGATGTGCTAGTACCATCATCATGATCATCTTGATTAGCTACGCCAATACCATCTTCTTCAATCATGTCCTCTGACACATTATCAGCTACACCAATACCATCATCTTCAATTGTGCTCTCTACCACTGGATCTTCTTCTTCCATGGGAGCATTATCATCGGCTTGGATATTCACACCTCCATGTTCCTCCAATTGGAAATCCACATTCACCAATCGATGAAAATCGTGCCCCCCTTCAATGTGACCATATTGCCTACAATGACTTTGGGATGTTTTGATTAGAATTCTTTGATTCTTTAAGCCCTTACATTTTTTGCAAGGACAATAACATTTTGCAACATCTTTTCTTTGGAACTGAGACCACAATCTAGCAAGTGTCTCATTATTTTGTTCTGGGTTCATATTGCTAGGTGTGGACTTTCTTCACAAGCTATAAATATACAAAATGTAAACATACAAACATTAGTAGTATCTTGTGTATAATAATATATATATATGTGTGTGTGTGTGTGTGTGTGTGTATTTGTAAACCTTGTATAATCTTATAATATATACATACATACATACATACATACATACATACATACATACATATATATATATATATATGTATGTATGTATGTATGTATGTATATATTATAAGATTATACAAGATTTACAAATACACACACAAATCATGCTCACTAGACCATGAAATATTCAAAAGGATAAGTATTTTGGGAGTTATTATTATTTTGGTAGTTACACAAATCTCCTCACTAGACTACTGAATCTGTGGATATTATTCTTAATGCTGAAGTAAATCAAGAATGTGAAGTTGAAGCAATTACATCTAATTCATTGCTTCCTATATATAGTCTGCTACTGTCTAGATATAATTCACAGATGTTTGTGTTGAATTTTTTTTTTTCATTGGATGAAGAGTTTCATCTTTCATTTATATGAGTCTCCTAGTTGGCTGACTAGGCATAGTTGGCCAACTAGCATATAAAAAAATTATTTTAGTTCTAACAGATCCCTAGGGAAGTCACGTGAACTATAAAGGTAAATATTGTAATTAGTAGACAACGGTTGGAATTTTATCCAAGGAAGACTTTACTTCAATTTACACTTCAGTTTGTAATTAGAGATTATAGAGAATATATTCTGGAGTTGTACAATCACATTGTCTAGTCTGTAAAGATATACAACATATTTTTGCAAAAGAAACTTGCAATTGAAGATAATACCACATCAGAATTTGGTATTATAGTGGAGGTGATTCCATACCTAGTACAAATTATTTCATCTAAAGCTTTCAAATGGCCTTTCTCTGGGAGCTGTATTAAGGCATTCAATTGAGCATTAATGCATTAATGCCCATCTATATCTAGGTTTGCATCACACATGCTTAAGGAAAAAGTTCCTAATACAACTAAAGAGAGTAATTAATATGGAAATTGAATCAAATGTAAGCAACATATGGCATTAATTTTTAAAGACAGTGACAATTTAAAAGAATTGGAAAAATACAGTGTACAAGCAATGATAGTGTGCCATGGGAATTCACAATAAGTATGGACCCATAGAGGATTTTAATTGTTTCCTAAAAGAAGATCATTTTCAGAGCGAGATTTAGCTACATAGAGGTGAAGCCATGACATACAAAAGGTAAGAGAACCTCAAAGTTTCTGACATATAATGCTATCATGTCAAAATGACAACAAAGTGTAGTTTTTAGAACAATGGAACAACCATCTCTCTTAAAAGGAACAACCATCATGTTATAGAGTTATTGACTATGGCCATTATCATGAGATCATAGGGAAAAAACATCTATCTACTATTAATGAACAATTTCTTCTATAGAGGCAATTTTGAATTCTATGCTCGTGTGAAAAGGAAATGTCACTTAGTTTGAAGTCCTAATAGAATAAATACAATAAGAAGACATTGACATATCATGCCTTAAATCGGCAACAATCACAATAAGAAGATGGAACAACCACAAGGTACAAGCATGTGCAAGTGATTGTAATCATTGTAGATATGTTAAAGGTTAAGTACAATAGTAGAGCACAACCATGATACAATTAATGAAAGTGCCATAAAACACCATGATATTTATAATCAATCATAGAGAAATGAGACAGTGTAGAAAATGTTTACATATTCCACTTAGTTTGTTCAAGATTATAGTTTGTTCAACCTGTTCCCATAAAAACCGCATATATACTTTAGTTAAAATAGTTTAGTTTTACAACATGAACAATAACTAATTTCTAATTTGCCAATAATTTTTTTATTAATAACAAGTTAACAACAATGCATTGCCTTTAGTTCTACTTCAAAAGTTAATATGTGAAAGTTTGTCAAAAATTTAATAGTACATAAAGTACATCATATTCTTGCACGAATTGAATTGAGAATACAAATCCACTTAACAATGCTTATACTTGTATTGATATTATTGATTTTTAAATTAAATTTACATAACATAAAAATAAATACACTCTAGAAACTAGAAATTAAAAACTCCATTGTTTGAGATTATAGAGATCATAATAGTGAATGTAAACTAAGTTAATGAGTATTGGGAATGGACCAAGTTAATGATCGATTCCAGGTCATAACAGTGAATGTAAACTATGTTCAAGCAATGAAAATGTAAATTCATTTGAAATCTGCTAGTCACTGCCCATGAGGGTGCAGTATGACTATATTGTTGACAAACATTTATTTTTATGGTTGATATGGATTTAAATGATTGCTAGGATATGGTGTTACATTTCATTGGAGTTTTGAATAGTTTTGTGCATGTTTGGAAGGCGTAATATTTTCACTTTTATTGCCCAATCTAACTTAAACATTATTTAATGAGATGTAGTATGAATTTTTTTAATGAATTTCGACATGTTTTCTTATCTCGAGTTGGCTGATGTTTTTTAAAAAAAATTTGTTCAGACTCAGACATCCAATGCCAGGGGCATCTAGAACATCCAAAGACTACCAGGAGTCCATAATGACAACCATGCACCTAATGACATCTAAAGACATCAATTGGAATGTATTGGCACCTATAATGGCCTATAAGGTCATTCCATGAAATGCAAATGGCAAATATGTAATAAGTCTTAAAAGGCCTAATAGGCCTTAGGACCAAAATAAGAGCCTAGGATGGTATTTGGTGTTACAAGTTTATAATAGTTTAGATTTGATTTTAATAATGCTTAATAAGTTCATTTGGGTCACATTTCAAAGTCGTAAGGCTTCATTATCTTTAAAAGTTTCAAAAACTCCAAAATTGTAATGTTGCAAATTCAAAAATTTGAAATGCAACGGTTATTAGAAAATGGAGGGAATTGGATTTGGTTATGTTTTAGTGCAAACTAATCCATCCAACCGATTGGGATTGGTTAGGGTAGTTTCTAGGAGTCCATGAAATATGCAAAGTTTTATTATAGGACAAAAGAGGCCTGGTGTACGGACTTTATTGAGTTTTTGATAAATAAACTTCTTTCAAATGCAATTTCCTTGAGTTCTTAGAGTGATTTTGGATTCATTTTGTCATTGTCTTACATTTCAATGCATTTGGAATAGTTAGATATTGATCCTAGACCACATCTATGCATTTGTGAGGTCTATATTTCTGTATTCCAAACTAAGCCAAACAATTAATAACTAACTGTTACTGGTTACATGGAGGTTGTAAACTAGTTGGAGAGGCTTATTAGAGCATGGATGTGTATGTTTGAGACACAGGGGAGTAAGAGAAGATAGAAGAATCAATAAATGCCAAAGAAACAATGTAACATACTCAAGTTTTTAATGAAATGTAAATTATTCTCCAACAAACCCTGTCACTGGATGTGAGGGTACAGTCAGAATCCTTATTGATTTATTTCTTCTTTCATGAATGGTATGAATAGAGATGGATTGGTGTAGTATGGTTATATATTTATACTGAGTTTTTGATAAATAAACTTCTTTCAAATGCAATTTCCTTGAGTTCTTAGAATGATTTTGGATTCATTTTGTCATTGTCTTACATTTCAATGCATTTGGAATAGTTAGATATTGATCCTAGACCACATCTATGCATTTTTGAGGTCTGTATTTGTATTTTTACTCAATTAATTATGATTGGCAGAGTAGTTTCAGCCATTCCTTTGACAATTTTGTGATTTTCCAATTGAACATGGTCATTACATGACCTCTAACCATTGTAACACATGGAATGACTGAGTATTAACATGTACTATAGTTCCCTAATCCATTAATGTAATGAGAGGGAAGAATGTTTCAGTGATCACCATAATTTATAGATGAAACTTAATGAATTTTCTTGGTATGCTACACTAGTAGCCATTTGGTCTGAAGGAGGAACATATATTATGATTTGGATCATCTTATAATGATCATCTAATGGTGAAGAAACTACCTATTGGACCTAGAAGTGATCGAAGATAGGATATTTAAGAAACCCTTGGATTAAGGGTTTAGAAGTGCTAAATTTGGGGATTTTGGGGTTCTCGGTGGATTGAGCCCTATTCCTTTGAGGTTTGTTCATTTTTAGACATTATTAAAGACTGATGAAGGTTTGGAATATTGGGAGTGCAAGGAGTCTATGGTTTCTTTGTTATTTGGGGTCTTTTTAAGCACTTATGAAACCAAAGTGTGTAGACAGTCACACTTGGTCTAAAAGAGTCCATAGAAAGCCGACTGTAGAAAGATGACTACCCTAGTTGTTGGATATTTCTAATGCATGGGTGGTGATTGAGACATGTAATATATTTAATCACTATGTTACTGAATGGGCACTCATACTGTTGTCATTTGTGTTTTGTCACTGATGTCAACATATGCTTTTATGAAGGAGCCGGACTGGTAATCACATTGTACAGTTAGTGTACAGATGTTTTAGATACTGCGAAGTGAGATGAGAGTTTAGGTGGATGTTGTGATCTTATATCTTTGATTGAATCATTAAGTATTTCATATTAAGAGAGTTACAACTATTTTGGTAAAGACTGGTTACTGGATTGTGACAGTGAGAATTGACAGAGTTAGTCTCTGAGTTTTTGATATATCTTTCAGAGGGATTGGATTCAAGGTATGAAAACTTGAAGGATGATGGAAGGATACTGATGGATGTTCATTGGTCAGCACAATGTATGGAGTGATTGGTGATGTCATCTGTGGCGTGTGCTATGGCAATGTCTTATTCTGAAGCCGACTCAGGGAATGAAGCATGTGTTTTGTTTGGCAAGCATAAATCAAGGATGTCAGTCCTTAATTGTTGTAATGTAATCATTGTAAACTTTTTTTAGATACTGTGTGTACCTTAGCAAGGTTTTATGTAATTGTTTGTAATTAGGAAAGCCTTATGGGCCGACCTGATCTTGGTAAAATGTAATAAGGTATAAATGAAAGGTCTTTTCTTTGGAAAAGACATGGATGGCATATGTGTGATATAAGGAGGTTGTGAAGGTTGTGAACTTGTGTCTATTATATTTAGAGTAGAGGATTACTGGTGGACTTCATTGGAACTGATCAAGCAAAGACAAGTTGGTGACAAATAGTTCAAAAGATTGTGTATTTCTTCATATACACCTATTGCAAACTAGTGAGTTCTGAAGGTGGATTTAACCTTCTTTGGGCAATGAGCCTTGGGCAGTGAGCCCTCTATTGTTCTTGACTCCTAATAGGGTCTTTCCTCTAACAAGGACTATGTACTGTAATGTTTCAATAAGCTCCTAACAGGGCTATATCTTCTAACAAGGATTAATATACTCTTAGTACATCATTAGTGGGTGCTAATTCCCACTAGGATTTTACCTTTAATAGGGTTTTCCCGCAACTAAAATATTGTGTTATTGTGTTGGAATTCATTGTGTTCATTGGATCTAATATTAATGAGATTAAAGTTTAAAGTTTAATATTCTATCTTACAACTAATTTAGCCCCCCTCTCAATTGTATTATGGACTGTTATTCCTAACAATTGGTATCAGAGATTGTGGTCCTCAGAGAGAAAGCTTAACAACTTGAGGTGATCTTGGAAATGGAATTCTATAGGAAGGAAAGTCCTAAGTTTGATCCTGAAAACTTTGACAGTTGGAAAAACAAGATGCAAACACATCTGCTATGTATGGGCATAGACTACTGGATGATTGTGAAGAAGAAGGAATCTTTGAAGGTTGAGAATGACTTGGTAATAGCTGATGATGATGAAAAGAAGTTATCTACATGCAACATGGTCGCAAGAGAAGCATTGATCAACACACTATCTGAGGGTGAGTTTACTAAAATTAAAGATCTAGATTCAGCACAGGAAATTTGGAATAGACTAGAGGCACTCTATGAAGGAGACAAGTATACCAAACAAGCGAAACTGCAAAAATGGAAGAAAAAGATGGAGAAGCTGCAAATGAATGAAGATGAAAGCATTAGAGCCTATGTTCAAAGGGTTACAAAATTTGTAGTTAGAATTAGAAATTGTGGAGGTACTTATGATGAAGATGAATTCATTGCAAAGATTCTCAGATCTCTAACTCCTACTTACAAATTCAAGGCAATGTCAATTCAAGAAACTATACCCCTAACTCCAAAATTTAGTAGAGAGATGTTGATTGTGAATTTAACTACCTTTGAAGCTATGGAATTAGGAGAAGTTGTACCTAAAGCTGAATTTGTATTTAGGGCATCCACAAACAAGAAAGTATCTACGCTTCCTAGCACAAGCAAAGAAGACCTGAAAGAAGAGCTTGGTGAGTATGCTGAGGAATGAGAGAAGATAATGGAAGAAGAAAAGAAGATGGAAGAACTTGTTGCACTAATTTCTAGAAGAGAGAAAAGAGGTAAGGGAAAGTTTGAAGGAAAATTACCTTTGAAATGTTTTTCATGCAATAAGATAGGTCATTTCGCATCTAGATTTCCTACAAGAGTTCCTAAGTACAAACCTGACTATGCAAAGATTAGAAGAGACAAAGAATGTTATTATGCTAGTGAAGGCATCTCTGATGATGATGATTTAGACAATGAAGAGATAGGATTTTTTGCTATTAAAGATGAACCTGTTCATGAAGAAAAATCCTTAGTATCTCATGTTGAAAAGAAAACTGAATGGATAATTCACAGTGGATGTTTTCATCACATGACAGGTGATCAGAACAAGTTTGTTAAGTTAGTAAATTATGATGGAGGTGTTGTAAGGTTTGGGGACAATCTCCCAAAATCCATCATAGGAGTAGGAACCATTACTTTGGATGGAAAGACTAATATAGACAATGTTCTACTTGTTGAAGGACTGAAACACAATTTGTTGAGTGTCAGACAGTTAATGGATAAAGACTTTCAATTAAGTTTTGTTAATGGTAAAT
The DNA here is from genome assembly GCA_027943335.1 of Chamaecyparis obtusa. NCBI lineage: Eukaryota > Viridiplantae > Streptophyta > Pinopsida > Cupressales > Cupressaceae > Chamaecyparis > Chamaecyparis obtusa. Next base: position 1,287,096 of record BSBK01002646.1, on the reverse strand, counting down.
GCTTTATTAGAAGCAAGGAAGGGAAACTGATTACTACCGGTTCAAAATCTAGAGGTAATGTATTTGAACTAAACACATCTAGAGCCTCTTGTTTTGTTGCTAAGTTAGATGATAGTTGGTTATGGCATAGAAGATTTTGTCATGTTAACTTTGATAACATTGTGAAGGCAAGTATGGCTAATTCAGTAAGAGATCTACCAAAGATTGTGAAACCTTCTAACACTGTATGTGGAGAATGTGTTATGGGAAAGAAAACTAAAAGTAGTCATAAAAGAAAATCATTTACCTCAAAAGGGAAGTTGGATCTAGTACATACAAAATTATGTGGGCCTACAAGAACAAAGTCATACTATGGTGAAAGGTATTTTATACTCTTTGTTGATGACTTTTCTAGAATGATTTGGGTTACTTATTTGAGAGAAAAATCAGAAGCATTTGATAAATTCAAGTTGTTTAAAGCAAAAGTGGAGAATGAATCAGGACTGAAAATAAAGTGTTTAAGATCAGACAAAGGTGGAGAGTTTACATCAGATTTATTCAATTCATAATATGAAGAGCATGGGATAAAAAGACAAACATCTACTCCTAGGACTCCACAATAGAATGGGATAGTAGAGTGAAGAAACATGACTATACTTGACGTTGCCAGGACAATGCTGATTGAGGGAAATGTATCTCATGTACATTAGAGAGAGGTTGTTGGAACAACAATGTACACATTAAACATAATTCAAATCAGAGATGGCACAAGTAAGACTCCCTATGAACTATGGTTTGATCATACTCCTACTGTAAAATATTTCATAATTTTTGGTAGAAAATGTTATATCAAGAGGGATGATGAGATAGGGAAATTTGATGCTAGAATTGATGAAGGTATCTTCCTTGGTTACTTTGTTAAAAGAAAGGCATACAAATGTTTCAATCTAAGATTAAGGAAGATGGTTGAAAGTAACAATGTAAGAATAGATGAGAAATTTTAGATACAAGAAAGAATGTATGACAGTAGTCAGATATCAGAAGTGAAAGAAACCACTACTGTTGCTGAAGAAGAACTTGTTGAGGAAGAAAGTGAAAAAGAGGCTTGTGATGCTGATACAAGAAAGATTACTGAAACTCCTAAAACTCCAAGGTATGTAAAAAATAACCATCCTGAAAATCAAATTATTGGCAATACTAGTCAAGGGATGCTAACTAGATCTAAAGCTAGAGAAGAAATTTGTTTGATTTCTCAAGTTGAGCCAAAAACTACAAATGAAGCCTTTAAAGATGAATCTTGGATAAATGCCATGAAAGAAGAATTGGATCAGATAAAGAAAATAAATACTTGGGAATTGGTTCCGAGACCTAAAAATAAAAATGTTATAGGAACAAAATGGGTCTTTAGAAACAAAATGGATGAACAAGGAACAATTGTAAGGAACAAAGAAAGACCAGTGTGTAAGGGATACTCACAGCAAGAAGGCAAAGACTTTGAAGAAACATTTGCTCCTGTTGCTAGAATAGAGGTAGTAAGACTATTCCTATCCTATGTTGCACACAAAAACTTTAAAGTGTATAAGATGGATGTTAAATTTGCATTTCTAAATGGAGATCTTGAAGAAGAAGTATACATAGAACAACCAGATGGATTTCCTCTATGCGAAGACAAAGACATGGTGTGCAAATTGAAGAAAGCCCTGTATGGGTTGAAGCAAGCTCCTAGGGCTTGGTATGCAAGATTAGACAAGTATCTACTTGGACTTGGATTTAGAAAAGGTAATGTGGATAGTAATTTGTATTTAAGAACTACTGAAGATGGAATCCTGATAATAGAAGTATTTGTGGATGACATTATCTTTGGAGGTAATGATGATCTATGTAAGAAGTTTCCTAAATAAATCGAAAGTGAATTTGAGATGTCCATGATAGGTGAAATGAAATTCTTTCTTGGACTACAAATAACTCAGAATGAGAATGGTATTTTCATTTCTCAGACCAAGTATCTCAAAGAATTGCTTAAGAAATTTGGTATGGAAGATTGTAAACCAATAGGAACACCTATGGTGACTAGAAACAAGCTAATAATTGATGATGAATTAAAATATGTTTTTAAGACTTTGTATAGATCAATGATTGGAGGGCTACAATATCTAACTCATACCAGACCAGATATTGCTAATGTTGTTGGAATTGTGGCTAGATATCAGGTAGAACCTAAAGAGACACATCTAGCTGATGTGAAAAGGATACTGAGGTATTTCAGAGGAACCATGGGCTATGGTTTATGGTATGATAGGAATGATAGCTTTGAACTTCATGCCTATATTGATGTTGACTGGGTAGGAAATATTGATGACAGAAAAAGTACCAGTGGTGGTTCATTTTTCCTTGGGAAAAAGTTGGTTTCTTGGCTAAGTAAGAAACAAGATTGTATAGCATAATCTACTGCTAAATCAGAGTATGTTGCTGTTGCTATAAACTACACTCAGATTATTTGGATGAAAAAAATGTTGACAGACATTGGAATAAATTTTGAAGAGCCTGTGGCTTTTCATTGTGACAACACCAGTACAATAAACATGTCAAAGGATCCGGTGATGCATTCCAAAACTAAACATATTTCTATCAAGTATCACTTCTTGAGAGACAAGGTGGCACAAAAAGAAATCAAATTAGAATATATTAGTACAAAAGAGAAGATTGCAGACATCTTCACAAAGCCACTACCGAAAGATACCTTTGAATATCTCAGAGCTATGCTGGGGGTTCAGGCCCCTCCTAGTCAGAATTAATTGATGCAAAAATGCATCAGTCTAGAAGTATTCAGAGCCTTATCATTTTCTAGACTGGATGTAGGGATCTAATCCTCAAGGGGAGTGATCATGGAAGAAAGTTTATATGTGAAGGAAGTTGAAGGCTCATGGTACCCTTTGCCATTGCTGTCAAAGGGGGAGTGTTGCTATGAGAAAATCTCTACTGTTTGGGGAGATTGTTCAGTTGAAGGACTTTGGATTGATATAACTTTGGGATAAGATTTTCCCATATGTTGACATCAATGCCAAAGGGGGAGATTGTTGGATATTGCTAATGCATGGGTGGTGATTGAGACATGTAATATGTTTAATCACTATGTTATTGAATGGGCACTCATACTATTGTCATTTGTGTTTTGTCATCGATATCAACATATGCTTTTATGAAGGAACTAGACTGGTAAGCACAGTGTACAGTTAGTGTACGAATGTTTCAGATGTTGTGAAGTGAGATGAGAGTTTAGGTGGATGTTGTGATCTTATATCTATGATCACATCATTAAGTATTTCATATTAAGAGATTTACAACTATTTTGGTAAAGACTGGTCACTGGACTGTGACAATGAGAATTGACAGAGTTAGTCTCTGAGTTTTTGATATATCTTTCAGAGGGATTGGATTCAAGGTATGCAAACTTGAAGGATCATGGAAGGAGTACTGATGGATGTTCATTGGTTAGTGCAATGTATGGAGTGATTGGTGATGTCTTCTGTGGCATGTGCTCTAGCGATGGCTTATTCTGAAGCCGACTCAAGGAATGAAGCATGTGTTTTATTTGGCAAGCATAAATCAAGGATGTTGGTCCTTAATTGTTGTAATGTAATAATTGTAAACTTGTTTTAGATACTATGTGTATCTTAGCAAGGGTTTATGTAATTGTTTGTAATTAGGAAAGCTTTATGGGCCGACCTGATCTTGGTAAAATGTAATAAGGTATAAATGAAAGGTCTTTTCTTTGGAAAAGACATGGATGAAATATGTGTGATATAAGGAGGTTGTGAAGGTTGTGAACTTGTGTCTACTATATGTAGAGAAGAGGATTACTAGTGGACTTCATTAGAACTGATCAAGCAAAGACAAGTTGGTGACAAACAGTTCAAAAGATTGTGTATTTCTTCATATACACCTATTGCAAACTAGTGAGTTTTGAAGGTGGATTTAACCTTCTTTAGGCAGTGAGCCCTCTATTGTTCTTGACTCCTACTAGGGTCTATCCTCTAACAAGGACTATTTACTGTAATGTTTCAATAAGCTCCTAACAGGGCTATATCTTCTAACAAGGATTATTATACTCTTAGTACATCATTAGTGGATGCTAATTCCCACTAGGGTTTTTACCTTTAACAAGGTTTCCCTGTAACCAAAATATTGTGTTATTGTGTTGGCATTAATTGTGTTCATTAGATCTGATATTAATGAGCTTAAAGTTTAAAGTTTAATATTCTATCTTACAACTGATTCACCCCCCCTCTCAGTTGTATTGTGGACTGTTATTCCTAACAAGTTTTATGTCCAAAATGGTCTATAGATGACTGTCACATGACTTCTTTCAGATTTCTCCACCAAATGATCTTAGACTGATCGCAATTGAAAGCTATGACTCCAGGTAGACTTCCTATGGAGTTAGATTTGACATTCCAATCCACACGAAGTCAGCAGAAGACAAATACCAATAAAAAAAATCTTAAAAACACATTTTTCTCAATCTTGTTTGTAATATTTCCTCTTCCAACCTTATAATCATAAACCTAACACTAGTACATTTACAGTGTAACATGATGTGGTGATACATAAATTTAGGGTTTTGCAAGTTCATCTCTGCAAGTACATCTCTGAATCAAATGTATATAAATAATGACAAAAAAAGTGCCAGCAAATACCAAATACATGATGCCCTAGCACATTGTTCATGGACCCTAAGTAGGTAACCAATAAAACAATGCCAGACAAATGCAGAGTAAGGAAATCCTTACAGGCGGTCCTCCTTTTACACCAAATCATAGTGGAAACCCTCGCAGGCAAGCGGTCCTCCTTTTAATCTCACCAAATAATAGTTCAAACAATCGTAGGCTCCACCTCCTTCGCGCTCTCCAAATTAAAACTAAACAATGAAATGAGATACAAAATCTCTTTTCTTTTTAATGTTATGCCCATGTTGGTCAAAATTTTGACCTACATTTTATTGGTTGAAATTTTGACTAACACGAGCATGGATAAAAAAAAGAGAGTAAGTTTTCCTTCTATAATCTGACCAATCTAAACCTTTTTAATTGATTGTCAAAAATTTTGGTAGAAAAATGAGGTCAAATGTAGTAGTGACATTTGAACCCAATCCTCTATGATCTACCCTGTTAACAACATTCAATGCATCTTGTAAATTTTGAATGATTGTCTCTTTTACTTGACCTCCTAACAATTTCCTATTATCAATACCCAACAACTCCGAAATTGGAGTGATTTCTTTTTTCCTGGATAACTTTGCAAAAAATTGTACTTTTCCCACCAAAGATTTATCCTCAAAATATTCCTTCCACATGTTTTTGAGAAGAAATTTAATAGTTCTTTTAGGTACTAGGTGCTCCAGTGCAATTTCACTAATAAGTGATCTTCCTCATTCATGTCCATCAAATTTTGCATTGTAGGATAAAAATGTAAACTTTGACTACTACCAATATCGTCCCCTAATTGAGTTGCACCTTCTTCAACATCGACAGGTTCTTCTTCAACATCGACAGGTTGCTCTGTGACACGTTTTGTATGACCTTTCATTTGGTCATCCCTTTTACAATCATATTTCCTTGTTCTAGTCCTTTTATTTCCCATTGCTCAAATATCTAAGAAAGAAATTTTTTATTGCTTTACTCCTTCGTCACTAAAAAAATTGCCTTCACACTCTTCCGAAAACAAAATGTCTTTGTAACTTCCCCGAAAAAATGTCTCCTAGCTTCAAAAACCTCTTAAATTCTAAAATAAGAGTTAAAATTTTTAATTGATATATATATATATATATATATATATATATATATATATATATATATATATATATATATATATATATATATATATATATATATATATATATATATATATATATATATATATATATATATATATATATATATATATATATATATATATATATATATATATATATATATATATATATATATATATATATATATATATATATATATATTTAAAAATAACTTATATATACCCTTCGATTTGAAAGGGTGGGTCGCCCATGCGACCGCTCGCGGGGGGCCGGCCCCTAAGGGTACTCGACCCAGCAGGACTTGGTTGAGTCCTACTCGGCTGAGTTAGGCTCAGCCAAATCATCCTAGGTGGCATGCCATGTTGGCATCCAAACCTTCAAAAACACAAAAAATGCAAAATTTTACACTTTTAGTGTTCCTTTCTTAGCTCAAATAGAAAATGTCAAAAAACTAAAAGTACCATTTTCTAGATCTCAGAACTATGATTCTGGACATAAATTTATATCATTTCAATTACAAAATGTTAAATGAATTTTCTAAAAACTACATGTAGGAATATTAAGCTTTGAGAAGTCGTTGATTCAGAAAATATAGAAAAATGCTAAATCAATTTTAAAAAAATTAAAATCATATATAACTGTTAACTCTTTAAAGTTCAAAACTTGTAAAACCATAATGCATCTCAATTTATCTTGATTTGGTGTGTGCACATCTAACATAAGGAACTATATGAAAAATGTGATCAACTTGAATTATCAGTTCCATACATACCTTTTTTAGCTTCGGTGGAGGTGTCAATGTCACCCAATCCAATGAATGAGGTTTCACCGACTACATTACTTGACTCAACATTATCATTTGATGATTTTCTCCACATAGTGTTTCTTATCCTTTGTATGTCTTCAATTGTATTTCCATTTAAATATATTTGTGTTTCTGGTGCTCGGTCTCTACAATCTTTACTTAGGTGACTGACTTTGTGACAATGTAAACATGCCATACTAGTTCTTGTCCAACTTTGAGATTTTCCTACCCATCTCTTCCTCATGCAATTAGCTACAATATGACCATATCTCCCACATGTTGTGCAGTTAACCCATGTGTTATAATCCCAAGTGTAAGCATTACCTTGTCTTCTCGATTGATAAGTTTTTTCTTGTCCTTTCAGTGTCCATACTTGCTTCATCTTTGTTCTGTATTCTTGTGATGTGTGTCCATGCATGTTGCAAGTGTGACAGTGTTTCTCCATGTAGGGTTTGCTAGGATTCCTATTCAACTTAGATCTACATTCATATTCTTGATGTCCAAACTTGTTACAACTATAAAAATGACCATTAAATTTAGGAGTGATTTTAGGTTTACCTTTTTCTTTACTCCTACAAACATTTGAGGTGTGGCCCAGCTTACCACAGTGATAGCATGTCAATGTCTTGGGTCTTTGACTCTTGTATTTATTCATCTCTTCAACTTGCTTAGAATATTCTCCTTACTCGGTGTAGCCTAGTCCAGTGGTGCTTCCAAGTCCTCTTTGACTAATCAGAAAATCATCAATTTTCTTGGAACTATCTTCAGCCTTTTTCATCATCTCATTATGTTGCTGCTGCATCTTCACTTCATTTCTCAGTTTTTCATTTTCTTCCCTAAGTACTCCAATGTCTTCAAGTTTCCTTGATAACTCATTATTTACTCGGTTGATCTCTTGGCTTACAACAATCATCTAATTGGATATTTTGAAGTGATGCTTGGTAAGTCTCAATATCTTAGGTTCCATCACTTGAAACTATTCTATCATTTGTATTTTTTCTTCAATAGACAAATTTCTCTCTTATTCATCTTGTCTATAATTATTCATCACATCAATCATTCTTACCATTTGTGCTTCTTGACCGATTTGCAGGGCTTTAACTTGTTCAGTGAGGTGAAGATTTTTCTCAGATAAATCAAAAATTGCACTTTCAGAAATGTCAGATATACTACATGAACTGGATCCAATATTCTCAAATGGGTCATCAACATCTTCTTCATGATAGTTATTCTCACATTGCCGAATAGCCATGTCCTTTCTTTGAACTAGTAACTTTTTCAACTCATCCTTAGCTTTCTTGTATTTCTCAACAAGGATCTGCATCTGAATCTTTTGATTCTCAATAGTCTTGTCCAACTTGTATCTCTCCATCTTGAGATCTTTCCTCTTTAGTGGTTAAACCTTCCAATAAGAGATCTAGCTCTGATACTAATTGTTGGACTGGAAAGATAAGGGACTGAGAGGGGAGGGGTGAATCAGTGCCCTAAAAAAACTTTTAACTGAATAGTCAATCTGCAAATAGTAGTATCTAATCTATCCAACTGAATCCTTTGTTTGCAACATTCATTCAATTGACTTAGTAAATGTAAAGTGCATGAAAACAAACAATAAATCAATCACATAACATAAGTATTTTGGTTATGCAGAAACCCTTATTAGAAGGTAAAAACTACGGTGGGGATGACACCCACAAATTCTTCACTACTGCAGATAATAAAGTGTGCTAGTTAAGGCTACAAGTTGTGATCACTTCTAGTGATCTTACCCTTTTATGAGTAATAATCAGATCAACTAGATCTACCTTGTTAAAGGATTTGAACAATAGTACTTGAGTGTTTACTCAGTTAAGAGATTTACAAATAGACTGTTAAGTCTACTATGTTAGGAGATTTTACTAACTCTTTTACAATGATTAGAAAATAATAGAAATGTATCTCTAAATTGACAACTATACTTTGTCTAAATTGGATCTATGATATACTGAATGAATATCACCTTTATGTGAAGTAAACTATCTTCTAATCTGCTCGGTAGTCCTGACTGCTTCTGAATAAACTGAATTGTATCTCTGTTCACTACTCATACATGCAAACCTAGTCTGAATTCTGATATCTTGAAGGTGGATACTATTTCAAGATCTCTAACTTGATTCGCTTGCTTTCCTTTTTGTCAAAATGACATGAATTAAAAATATATAGCAAACTGCTATGATTTCCATGACGTAAATAGGTTTACAATATCTTAGAAAACCTAAGATCTATGGTGTACAAAATTGACGTAGATCTAGCTTTACATAGGAATCATCATTACATTTAATGATTACATCTACAATAAATAATCCTTGATCTTGGTAAAACATTTTATGAATCCGTGTAACCGTTTACATAGATAGATGTGTCATTACTGATTACCATGTCATTTCCTAGATTTCTCAGTAAACACAACCTTTATGTTCTTCCTTTTACTGACTGATCAGCTTAGATAACTGACTGATCTAAATTGATACTAATGACAACATCTAATGCTCAAATAGAGATAACAATCTCCCCCTTTGGTGTTAGTATCAAAACTTGTAATGTATATAGAACCAATATATCTCAAACTATCGTTACACTTCATATATACATAAGTCAAAATTTACTCAAAACTCCCCCTCGGTGCATGCTCCCGGTATGTATGTAGTACACTTAGCATATATTTATACAATTGGCATATACATTATATTTTCCCCTTTTTGAGATTAATTCCATAAACAAAAATGTGTACTTACATCCTGTCAAGAATGTGCTTGTGGGTTCTCATGAGAGAATCTAATAGGTTTTCCCATTCCTCTTTCAAGTTGGTGAGAGAAATATGCTCAAGACCGACTTGTGAATGCATATAAAAAATGTTCCCCAACACTAAAATTTTAGGTGTTGCAACTAAGGCTTGTGCCTTGACAATATGTGGCTCAATAATTTTTACTTGGGGAAGCAATTCTGCTTGCAGATCGGTGACTTGGTCAAATATCTTATCTTCCTACTTCCTCATATCTGCTCTTAACCTCCTGAGTTCTTGTACTTTGAGTATATGCTTATAAAAAGAATCTGGCTCAGTTAAGGAGGCATTTTTACTGGCTTGGATTTTAGTATCCAGCTTCTTAATCTTTTGACTGACCTCGGTAGTGAAACTCTCCACAGTGCATAGGTTAAATAATATCTAAATTATTTTTTGAGTAATAGATTGGAGATCAGTTATTACCTCAGAAAGCTTCACTTTTTTTATTTCCACTTCTTGGCTGATCTTCTCTGCCCATTTATCTTGAATCTTAGCTTCTGGCCTTTCTTCAAGTCTCTTTTCAGCATCAATGTCCGAGGAATTTATTTCATTAGAAAGATTAGAAAGCTGGTCCAATATCAATGTTTCTTCATTTGTCTGGACCTTAGGTACAACTTTCTGTAGGATGTCTCTCAAATCTTCAAGAATTTGCTTGCTCTTGCTCTCTTTCCTCAGCTTCTCTTGAGCTGCCTTTCTTGTGCATAGCTCCTTGATGAGGCATATTAATGCCATATTTTAAGATACCCTAGGATGATATCTACTAGACCTTTTTCCTTATTTTGATACATTTACTTTAAGACTTCTATGTTTTTCTTTTATTACATGGCATGCTGCCATCAAACTTATAACTTGGTTCAGACATACTTAAATATGCTATGCTTGGACGAATTACTATATTTCTTGTTTTGAAAGATATGGTTGTGTTTTAAATGAGTAGAGTAGTTTTTTGAATATTAATGATCATGCGTATTCTGATAATTATTATCATAAATATCTTATCCTAACCCTTGAAGGTGTAGTGCATCGAAATAGAAAATGTTGTTTTGACCAAGTATAATGCATTCATTCATGGAGTGCTCAACCCGGTCTTCCTACAACTTCCACCGGAGAAGCATTCAGTGTAGAGCCAGTTGAAGGTTTTCAAAGAACAAGGTGGAAGTTCCAGCAAAGAGAAAGGCAGCGTGATGAATTCCCTAAGAAGATCTAGGCACGAATGGGAAGTTAGATTTGCAGTCATGGCAACTAAAATATGGCATAGAAGGATAGGACATATAAATTATTACAATTTGATTAAAATAATTAAAAATCAGAATGTTAGGAATTTACCAATCCTAACAAAACCTGACAACAATGTCTATAAAGAGTGTGAGGGGAGTAAACAAACTAAGCTCAATTTTAAGCCCAAAATAATATACTACTACAAATCCTTTACAATTGGTTCATATTGATTTGCGTGTCCACCAACAAGAAAAAACTCTTTTTAAACAATGAAATATACTTTATGCTTTTTATAGATGACAATACAAGATTGATTTGGGTCACCTTTCTAAAGCATAAATTTGAAGCTTTTGATAGGTTTAAAGTCCTTAGAAAGATGGTTGAAAAGGAATCTGATTTAAAACTAAAATATCTTAGATCAGACAAGGTTGGAGATTTATTTCATAAGAACTTATTGATTATTGTGAAGAACATGGTATCAAAAGACAATGTTATGTTCCTCGTACACCTCGACAAAATGGTGTAGTTGAAAGGAAAAATTAAAAAATGTAAAAGAAATGGCTAGGACAATGTTGCAAGATTCAATATTATCTAATTATTACTGGAAAGAAGCAGTACATACTATTGTCTATATCTTAAATAGAGTTCATTTAAGAGTAAGTAAAAAAAATTTATCCCTATGAATTATGGATACTTTAAGATTTTTTGTAGAAAGTTTTATATTAAGAGAGATAGTGATAACAATGGTAACAATGAGGAAGACAAGAAAGAGGAGGATGTTGGTGGTCAATAGGTCCCCATCTTGGTGGATTATGATAGTTCTGAAGAACATGACGTGCCCATCTCCCCTAAGTTGGAGGTGATCATGGAGATCTATTCAAATATTCATAAGGATGCCCCTGATGCAGAGAAGATTTCCCCTAAAGCAGAGACAGAGTCCCTAGGTGCAGAGAAAGTTAATGTCCCTGCCAATTCTCAGAACATTCCCTTTGCCAAAACTATGGATTTGCAGGAACAGAATGTTCAACTACTCAAAGAAGCTATGGACGAAAAAATTGACCCTCCCTTTGGGGTTCTCCAGACTACAAAGGCCACTTCTATGTATTCATTTCATTTATTGAAATGGGTGTTTTAGGAAATTAAGAATTTAAAATGTCGTTCTATTTTTGCTAAGGTTGATTCCTTGCAAGAAAGGTTGGAGTCTGGTTCGAATACTTTGGATGGAAACATGAACAATCATAGGGACAAGAAGGTGTGGGAAATTCAAGTTAGAATGGATATGCTAGAGAATGCCATGAAGAAAAATATGCAGGATAATAATCTGTTCATGGGTTTTGCCATGGACTGTTTCCTAACCACCAAAGCGAAGCTGGATGCTAGCTCCCCCAGCAAGAAACTTGAGGAGGATAATGAGGATATGGAAGAGGAGGGCCCAGGTAAATGTACCAGGTCTGTGAAAAGGAGAAAGATCCAAGAAAGAATCTGGGAGCTTTCCAACTTCAATGCTGCCATAAAGAAGATCTCTGAGGTGAAGAAGGAAGTGAATGAAACTCGTAAAGAGTTTTCTTAGTGCCCTGGGTTCCTAGTGTTGGCCTTTTTTTGGTTCTCCCTGGTAGTTGTTCTTTTGCTGGTGTTTGGTTTTTTGGGTTTTTTTTGCTGGTTTTGGTTTTGGAGAACTGGGTCCCAGTCCTATTTCTCTTTAGTATGCTTAACATTAAAAATTTTATTCTCTAACTTGTATAGGGTTTCAGGCCCCCTTTAAAACCTATTTTTTCCTACAATAAAAAACAATGGTAGTTTTGAATCAAGATACATGATGAAGGCATTTTCTTGGGGTTTCCAATTCATATCAAGTCTTATAAATGTTGTACAATAAAAGATTAAAAATGCATTATAGAAAGTACAAGTGTTAAAGTTGATGAGAAAATGAATGATTTGTCAACAAAGGAAATAGAAATTCCTCGAGAATAAACTAAACAAAAATTAGAAGATGAAACAGAACAACGGAATTTACCTAATGATCCAATAAGGTCTATTCCCAAAACAACTTCAAAATTAATTTAGAAAAATCATCCTCAAGATAAAATAATAGTTTATCAAAGGGATGGAATTCAAACTAGAAGAAAAATTCAAGGACAAGTACATTTGTACATTTGTGTTTAATATCTTAGTTTGAGCCTAAAAATTATGCAGAAGCTAGTTCAGATGAACTTTGGATTAAATCTATGAAAGAAGAGTTCGATCAAATTGAGCATAACAAAACATCATAACTTGTTCCTAGACCTACAGACAAAATGTGATTGGTGCAAAATAGTTTTTTAGAAATATAAACTTGATGACAAAGGAAATGTAGATAGAAATAAAGCTAGATTAGTGTGCAAAGGGTGCTCTCAAATAGAGGGTATTGACTTTGATGAAACTTTTTCACCCATGGCAAGACTTGAGGCAATTAGGATGTTTCTATCTTATTCAGTCTATAAAAAATTTTAAGTCTCTCAAATGGATGTGAAAACAACTTTCTTAAATGGTGATTTAGTAGAAGTGTATATGGAACAACCAGAAGGGTTTGTGTGTGCAAGAAAGGAAACATATGTTTATATAGTTAGAAAATATTTATATGGTCTAAAACAGCTCCAAGAGATTGGTACTATAAATTAGATGCATATTTGAGAGAACACAGTTTTACAAAAGGGGCCATGGAGAATATTTTTGAAAGTATATCGGCCTTTCAAAAATCTCATTTGGGTTATATTAAAAATCTTACCTGAAGGAAAACCTTCAGTCTCCTAGCCAATATCTTAGCTAATATTTTCTATGATACTTTCAAAAGTGTAATTGGCCTCAAATTCTGAATGAGATTTTTGTCTCCATATTTATAGATAATCTTAATTTGTCCACTATTTATTGTCTTCCCTAAAGAGCCCACCTTTACATCTTCCCTTTGTACTTGCATCAAATTTTCACTAATGCATTCCACATTTTTATTCTAGAACTCAATAGGAATCACATCAAGGACAAGGTCCTTATCATTCTTAAGAGAAAGGTTAGCATCTATGATCTCCTCTATAGTTACATATTTTCAAATTTTAATAGAGTCCTTGAATTTTTTATTTTGGGGTAATGCTTCTAATTCTATCTCTAGATCTTTTTTTCCTAGCTCATCATCTCAAAATTGAGAATAGATTATTATAGAGTTGAAAAAAATGATTCATAATATATTCCTAATCATTAATAGTCCTATCCCCTTGCCAAATGGTATTAATAATTTGAACCCCTTATCTCTATACTCAAGCTACATCAATCTGGCCCAAGTTCTAAGACCTTGAGTTCTAATATTATGTAGTCTTTACAGGGCATCCTTACCTTGGGTAAGGGCCATAAATGCCTCACCATTACAAGGGTCATTTTGAGTCATCTTCTCATCCTTAACAAGCCTTCTATGCATACCTATCTCAACATATCTAAATTCTTTGGCTTTCTTCCTACCCACAATCTAGAAAAGGACATTCCAAATTTTATCACATTGGCATGACTTCTCCTTTTCACATCCAAAAGTTACATTTAACCTATGAAACTATATGATGTTTTGTACAAGATGTTTCGAATCTTCATCTTGTAATAGTATAGTGTTAAGGGGAAAGGAATTCCTTTTAGGATTATGAGTCTAAGTAGGGGATAAAGAGTGACTCTGGAAAAGATATGGTGAAGATCGGAGAGGGAGAAAGGGATAAATTTCACATAAAAAATATTATTGTCTTTATAACTTTGGATATAATCATGGAAAAAATGGGATAGCACTCGAGTGGGAAAAAATTTCAAATTCCTACAGTTCACCACTGGGACATGGCAGACTATGTAGAGATTATGTGGCTAGAAAAGGACTGGAGTTTGGTATGATTGTCAAGGGGATTCCTGTGGCTCCTTTGTCACTTTCCCTTAAGCCAAATCAGGATGGGTCTAGCTTGAAGGTGTCATAATTTTATTTGGGAGGTACTGGGGACCCCCAGTATCATCCTGCTCTTCTAGTTGGTAATCCAATTTTGGAGAAGTGTCCTTCGGGAGTTTCAAAGGATTAGCCTTTTCAATCCTTGTCTTGTGCATCAATTAAAGGACCTTTGTTTGGGGCTGAGGTTTCTTTAGGTGAAGTGGTTTCTCCTTCGTCAGAGGAGAATTCAGAGGATAAGATTCTTTATGGAAACCCACATTGTAGGATAGACTCCAAGGGTGCAACAATAAGCGGTAAGGAAGGTGGTTTATTTGATTCTGTGAAGTGGTCTGATCTTATGGGGAAGAAGTAGGCCGGTAATTCTTCTTTTACTGACATTGAGGTGAATGGATATTTCTATAATAGTGATTTATCTATCTTTGTTCAAGTGACCCTCGAGTGGATTTCTTGGTCTCCTCAATGGACCTTACACTTGTGGGGAAATTTTTGGGTCCTCGCCCAAACATTGAAGCTATGTGTTCTTTTGTGAGAAGGAAATGGGTGCTTAAAGGTCAGGTTGACAAAGCTTCTCTTCCCAAAGGATATCTTTCCTTCATCTTCTTCAACAAGATTGATCTGGATTATGTTCTTTGTGGGGGCCCTTGGGTGTTCGGTAGAATGGCTTTGGCTTTTAGGCAGTGGAGCCCTAACTGGGATTATAGTGACAATTTATTCATGGTGACCCATGTTTAAGTTAGATTCCCTGGTTTACCCTTGGAGTAATAGAATGAGGATGTCCTTAAGGGTTTGGCCTCTTCCTTCAATGGAAAACTATGGTCTTTAGACCCCTTAAATGCAGCTAAATCTAGATTAGTTTTTGTTAGGTTTTGTGTGAATATTTGTCAGTTTGATCATCTTCCATCGACCATTACTATCAAGTCTAAGTTGGAGAAGTAGAAGCAGGATGCGGAGTTTGAATCTCTACCTTTTTCTTGCTTTATTTTCAAGAAGATGGGTCACTGGGCTAAAAATTGTCCCCGTAAGGATAAAAAGGACCCAAAGTCAAATGTGTCTAAAGAAGAGCTTCTAAAGAAGGAGATCAAACAAATCAAGAAGGAAAAACCATCTTCCACGAAGGTAAAGTTTGCAGGTAGAAGTGAGTATAAGGTTGCCAAGTCATCAGGGAAGGGCCAAGAAGTCTTAGGACTTGGTGAAGCAAAGGATGGCCTAGAGGAAGGCGAAATTGATGTATCGGTTGAGTCTAGAGAGTCCTACTCCTAGGAGAAAGTGTCAGAGTCATTAGTAATTGTGAATAGTTAGGAGCTACCCCAGGGGATGTTGGATCTCCCATCAAGCCTCAGTCCTCAACATCTTGACATCTTCTATTCCTTTGGAGATCATTGTTCCCATCTAGCAGAGGGATTTAGACCTAGATCCTATTATGGGGTCTATAGCCTATTCCCAGAATGATCCCTATCAGCATGCAAACCTTAATTTGTGTTAATGGGGAATTCTTTCATCTCTAAGAATCTTGATAAAATTGATGATGCGGATGGTTCTTCTGCTCTAGATACTCTGTCTAGTAGTTGGGAGGAATATTCCTTAGATAGATAAGGAGTTGATTTTCTTAGTGATCTAAATGAGGCTCCTTGGATACAACAAGTTGGAAGAAAGAAAAGGAAAAAGAAGCATCACAAAGAGGGTTCGACACCAGGCTCAAAGGGTGTGACTACTCAAAGTATGGTGGCCAATGTGGAATCTTTGCAAAAGTCCACAGTTAGAAGTTCCAACAAAGAAATTAGAGAAAGGGAAAGCAAGAAGGATATTGCAAATGGGAGATAACTCACCATCCAGGAAGCTTGTACTCCTGTTAATAAATGAAACTTATATCTTTGAACAATAGGGGTCCGAATGGTCCTCACAAGCAGGATATTTAGATAAACCTAGCAAGAGATCACAAACCTGATATTATTATTATCCAAGAGACTAAAATGGTAGAAGAAAAACTGGAAAATATTAGAGTCTTTAAAAAGGGTGGTCTGGTTGGTTGTAGCTTTGAAGGAGCATCTGGTGGGTTAGTTGTGTTTTGGAACCTTTTTAATGTAAAAGGTGAGATTTTGTGTGAAGATAGGAATATCCTTAGTATTAAGTTTGTTCTCATTAGATTTGTCTTTGAATTGGTTATCAGTAACATTTATACTCCTAACACTAAGATGGGTAGGAATAAGTTCTAGAAGACTATTGAGAAACATAGACTCTCCTTTCCTGATTCTCCCTAGCTTTTGATGGGTGATTTCAATTCCCCTCTAAAGGAAAATGATAAAGTTGGAGGTGTGGATTCTCAGAGCCAAATGGAAGGGAGGATGGATCTTATGGACCTGATTAACAGAAAAGGGCTATTTGAAGTTGATCTTCAAGGGTTGAATTATACCTGGTCGAATAGGAGGATAGGTAGGGACCTTATTCAAGTCAGGTTAGATAGAGCCCTCATTTCTAGTAACTGGTTTGATAGTTTTTTTTGTTAATTATTCTCTTTTACTAAAGTTGGTTCAGATCATTTTCCCCTCTCTTTTGTGGTGAACCCTTTGATCTCTACCAGAAATGTGCCCTTTTATTTTGAGAATATTTGGTTGGACCATCCGAATATTGAGATTAGGATCAAAGATTGGTGGGATGTACAAATCCAGGGTTAAGCTATGTTCACAGTGGCCAAAGAAATCAATCACATCAAAGATTAGATCAAATCATGGAGTAAACATGTTTTTGGGGACATTTTCAAGACTAAGATATCGCTAAAGCTTGAGATAGATTTCATTTAGGACTCTATTCATCACGCTAGCCTCTCTCAAGAGATTAAGGATAAAGAAGAGAATCTTTTGGCTAAACTTCGTAATATCATCTCTAAGGAGGAATTATACTTGAGACAAAGATCTAGATCTTTATGGTTGAAAGCTGGAGACAAGAACACTCGTTTCTTCCATTTGTCCACTTCTAAGCATAGGGCTTGGAGCATAATTTCCAACATCCACCTGCATACTGGTCAATCATCTCATCAGTATAAACTGGCTTTGGTTTCCTGGGATAAAGTGTGTAAACCCAAAAAATGGGGAGGCTTCTGGATTCATCCGATTAGGGTGGTTAATAATGCCTTATTGGCCAAAAAAATCTGGTGGATCTATGGTGAAAATAAGGAATGGAGCCAAATCATCCATAAGAAGTACCATTTCCCCTTCACCCATATTTTTTATTTTCTAAGGTCGAAAGTTAGGATTAATGGCTCAACTATTTGGAATAGTATCATGCAAGCTACAAGTATGGCTCTCATTGGGGTGAAGTGGTTGTTGGGTAATGGTTACAAAATCAAGTTTTGGGAAGATTGTAGGATTAAGCACTCTCCACTTTCTTCTAATTGTAATATTCAACCTCTCATTAAGGAGTGTATCTAGATATTTGGCTCCTGGGTTAGTAACTATTGGAGGAATTAGTCGTGGGTTGATCTGGCATTGGTGGATGATTGCCTCAAACCTTTGACGTTGGATCTCAATGTGTGGAGACTTGAGTCATCGATGGAGGATAATTGGATTTGGGCTTCTCATCTTTCTGGGTCCTATACTATTGCCTCAGCCTCAACTCTTCTTTTGGATCATTCAAATCCTCCCCTGTTCTCGGCTAAGGTTTGGGATAAGAGGTTGATTCCTAAAATTAATTTTTTTTATTAACTGGTTTTGCAGAATAAGATTTTTACTCTAGACAATCTTAAAAAGATAGGGATTATATTGATTAATCATTGTTTCCTTTGTATGAAGGAGGAGGAAATTGTCTTCCATTTAGCTGTTTCATGTCCTTTCTCCTGGGAAGTTTGGAACATTGTTCTTAGTATTTGGAATCAATACTGGGTTTTCCTTGGCTGCATGCGAGATGTTTTTATTCAATGGAAAAATGTGGATGTGAGAATCGACATAAGCCTTTGGAATATTATTTATCCTTATTTTATTTTGAAAATATGGAGAGAGTGTAACGACAGGGTTTTCAAAAATAACTATTTGCCTCCTTTCGTGATTGCAGAGAAAATCAATAGAAGTATCAAGGAGAATTGTGTTACTATGATGGGTGAGAAGCTGGATTTCTATGCTGGAAACAACCTTTAAAAAGTTACAAAATCCTCTAAGTCTTTGCAGGAGAATGCTATTTGGATCTCTCCACCCAAAGGTTGGATTGAAGTCAATTTCGATGGGGCCTCTAAAGGCAACCTGGGTCCTATGGATGTGGTGGGATTATTAGGAATGATGAGGAAAACTGTCATACTGCAGTGGCCTTTCCTATAGGTATTCAGTCCAACCATGTGGCGGAAGCACTGGTCCTTCTCTAGACCTTAAAACTTATTGATTTATCCAAGTGTAATAAAGTGTGGATCAAGGGTGATTCTAAGAATATTTTAGATTGTATTAAGGGAAAATCTAAATCGTCGTGGAAAATTAGAGCCTTTATTAAAGATTCTCTTGAAATTATTAATACTTTTCATGATGTAGTGATCTCACATGTGTATCATGATTCCAATGGGACGATTGAGGCTTTGGCTAACTTGTCTATCAAATTGGAGGCTATCATGACTTGGCATGGTGGTAGTAAACTTAATTTTTATTTGAAAGCTAAGGTGGAGTATGATAAGATTCATAGTTGGAGGGCTGATTTGGTGTATCTTCGTAGTAATAATGACAAGACATATTTTAATAAAGGATTTTAATACCATTATGGAAAGTTGTGGCTTTCCCAAGACTGAGAGGAGATGACATGATTTCATTAGAGTTGTAAGGGTTTTGCCTTTATCATTATTTTTCTTTTGTGCATGCTTCCTACATTGTATCCTTTCTAGTTTGAAGGTGTCGATGCTAGCATGGGTGCAGAGCTAAATCACCAGGAACCCAAGAACTCTAAGAATTGGTAGGAAGAGAAGGAGGTATAGGATAAGTTGCGTAAAGGTTATCTTACAACTTTTAGGGAAATATTGCATGGGTTTGATGAAGAGGTTACCAAAATATTTGTTGACAGTTGGAAGGATGGTACTATGAATATTGTGGGAATGGAGGTCAAGATTATTGAGGACCTTATTACTGAAGTCTTAGGCTTGAGCTTGAAAAGGATGAATTTTTACAAGGATAACAAGATATCCTGCAAAGCCATTCATCATTTTCCCAAGGATGAAGAGGAAGCGAGCAATCTAATCAAGGATTCTAGGGGTGCTATGATGTCAAGAGTTTTAAGGAAATCTGGTCTAATGTTATGGTGGTGTTATGGAGTATATTACCCTCGATGGGAGGTAAAAATGGGCCTATTCTTATTATTTTGTTCATCTCTATCATTTTAAGCATAAGGTTAGGGTTTCCTTTCCCTTCTATTTTCTTAGTTCTCTCTGCCAAAGCATTGTTGGTCACAAAAAGAAAGAGAGTAAGCATGTTCTTCATGAAGGGCTTGTTCTACTTATTGTGGAACATTCCAAGAAGATTGTTGCTCTCAGCCTGATTCCTCCTCATATTCTGGGTGGTGGGTCTACTAAGAGTTTGGAAAAAAGAGGTAGGGATGATGTGTGCAAGGAGGGGTCCGCCTCTAAAAAGTTAAAATTTGTGAAGAAAACTGGTATGGAGACTGATTTAGAGGGGGAAAGTGTCGAGGGATTTTTGGATATGAAAGGGCGTTCTCAGAAAAGAACCAATGAGGACAATAAGGATATTTGGTCTTTTACTAGTAGTAAATCGGAAGCGGAGGGTGATAAAAATATTAAGACCACTATAGAAATGGAAGATTAGAAGGACCCCGATGGTGAGAAAGTGCCTATCCTGGTCGACTATGACATTTTTGTGGACCATGATGCTCCTCTCTCCCCGCACAATGAGGCTACCATGGATGTCCTATCAGAAAAAAGGGTAAAGAGGTGACATGTTAAGATACTTTTCTAGAAAAGGAAATTCCATCCTCTTTTAGAACTATCCATTTCCTGAAGATTGTGGACATGCAACAGAGAAATTTTCAACTCCTCAAGGAAGCCCTAGAGGATAAAATGTATCCCACATTTGGAGTCCTACAAATGGCTAAAGCTTTGTCTATGTACTCCTTCCGTTTGGTTAAATGGGTTTTTTATGAAATCAAGACTCTGAGTCTTAACTTTAGATCCCTTACTGCCAAAGTTGAAAATATATTGGAGAGGTTTGACTCTAGGTCTAACTGGAAGGACAAAGTCATGGAGAACATGGATGATAAGAAGATGAGTCTGTTGTAGGAGAAAGTGGATAAAATGGAGTCTACCCTCAAGAAGCATCTCTTGGAAAACAATTTATTCATAGGGATTGTGGTCGAGTGCATCAACAACATAAAGTAGGAGCTACATGTGGGGTCCCCTATGAAGATTGAAGATACCAAAGATAATGATGAGGACCACACAGGGCTAGGAAATCATACCCTATCTTCTAAGAAGAGGAAGATTCAGGATAGGATTTTGGAGCTCTCTGATCTCAATGCTGCCATTAGTAAGATGTATAATGTTAAAAAAGACATGGAAGAAACTCTACTGGAGTTTTCATAGTTTCTTGTTGTTTTGTGTTTGTTGTTTTGTCTATGTTTTTGTTACTAGGTGTTAATTTTTGGTTACTAGTTTTTGGCTAGTTTTGTTTATGGGTTTCAGGTCTACTGGCGGGCTGTTCTACAGGCCTATTTCTTTTTTGTGGTCTTAATGTCTAATATTTCATTGTAATTTTGTAAGAGGTTTTGGTTCCCCACAAAACCTATTTCTACCAGTTATCAAAAACTATTATTGTCTTTATTAAACTAGAACACCTCCTTGTTGGCAAAAAATTTGTCTAGACTCTACTATATATCATTTTAGTACCCTTCTAAACATTACACCAATTATACCATATACCATTGAAGTCACTTTTATTGCTAGCTAAAAGATCACATAATTTTACCTTATTAAGAATCTTATACCCAAAATATCTCTCCTCCCATGTCTTGTCTCAAGGGTAATCAACCATTTTCAAGTTCCCCTAGTAAACCATGGAACATCTTCCAACTAACCCATCCATCTCCACAAGTCAATTCTTTCTCTATGATTATTAGAATTGTAGATTGAGAAAATTCCAAACTCCTTTTCCTTGTCTTTGCTTCAAGGAAGAGTGAACATGCATGTACATTAGAGTTTAACCAATAAAATAATCACATAACCACTTATTTACATCTAAAGACACTACATGCATTTGTAATTTAAGGTTACATTTTTTTTTTAAGGAGACGTGATCTCATAGAAGGAGGACTTCAACACTAAGCTCCAAAAGTGTAGATTGTACCTCTATCTTTTAGCTTATTGTCTTAAGAGGCCAATGTTGTTGTAGCAAGTTATTTCAAAAATGTTGTAACATCATTTCATTGAAGATAATAGAAAGCTTGAGTGTTTTGTTCTTAAATTTTTTAATTTATTTCTCTAATGTGTTGTGTTTATTTGGTTAAGGGGACTACCCTTCATAAACATTCCTATGAGATTGAATGAGTAAGCTAACATTCCATACTTAGAATTCAATTAGTTATAAGGTCAAAGGCCTAACCGGTACATTAATGGAAATTTTCTTAGATGACATAATATAAAGAAGAGGCAACTATGCAATATTATTAAAATTATGACTATATCAAAGCTAATACTATTTCTTATTTATTAACATAATATGCTAGGACACCAAAATTATTGATAACACCATCCTTTCATCATAATGAGAATATTGATAATAAAATAAGTATAACTACTAATGAGAGATTTAGAGGTTATAAATTAAGAATCAAGCTTGCGTTACAAATGTTAATAAATTTTCTAATGACTATAAAGGGGATTATTTATCCCAAGGAGCAAAGAAGTCTCAAACAAGGTTCCTAATAATACTCAATATCTATTGCATAAATAAAGAGACTTTCCTTACTAGTGTAATTAGTCAACTATGGTTACACATTTCTTAGTAAATGGAAAAACCCTAAGGATTATAAATTTTTTAAGGCATCATCACTCACCTATTCTTCTAGGCATCAAACCCTCCCTACAAGCCAATTATAATGATGGAGCAAATCATATGAAATAAGTACACCAAAGATTAGATATATCACACAAAACATCCATGTTGACACTTATATAAGCCACAATATAAACAAACAAGTCAATAAGCATAAAGCGAAGCAAGAAGCAAGCTACATACATTAGGCAGATACTTTAAACTTGATATTCATTAGCTTTCTTGAGAGGCCAAGCCACTCTATAATGTATAACATTTGCAAAAAATAAGAAGCAAAGGAAATTTATTGGAGAATGCATGCCTTCATCACAGAATCTTTACTTAATACAATGCTAGAATTAAGTAGGAATGTGAGAAGAAAAAAGAAGAAAAATGTTCCTAATAATACTCAATATCTATTGCACAAATAAAGAGACTACATGCATTTTTAATTTAAGGTTACATTATTTTTTAAGGAAACGCGATCTCATAGAAGGAGGACTTCCACACTAAGCTCCAAAAGTGTAGATTGTACCTCTATCTTTTAACTTATTGTCTTAAGAGGCCAATGTTGTTGTAGCAAGTTATTTCAAAAATGTTGTAACCTCATTTCATTGAAGATAATAGAAAGCAAGTGTTTTGTTCTTAAATTTTTTAATTTATTTCTCCAATGTGTTGTGTTTATTTGGTTAAGGGGACTACCCTTCATAAACATTCCTATGAGATTGAATGAGTAAACTAACATTCCATACTTAGAATTCAATTACTTATAAGGTCAAAGGCCTAACTGGGACATTAATGGAAATTTTCTTAGATGACATAATACAAAGAAGAGGCAACTACACAATATTATTAAAATTATGACTATATCAAAGCTAATACTATTTCTTATTTATTAACATAATATGATAGGACACCAAAATTATTGGTAACACCATCCTTTCATCATAATGAGTATATTGATAATAAAATAAGTATAACTACTGATGAGAGGTTTAGAGGTTATAAATTAAGAATCAAGGTTGCATTACAAATGTTAATAAATTTTCTAATGACTATAAAGGGGATTTGTTATCCCAGGGAGAAAATAAGTCTCAAACAAGGTTCCTAATAATACTCAATATCTATTGCACAAATAAAGATAATTTCCTTACTGGTGTAATTAGTCAACTATGGTTACACATTTCTAGTCTTCATTTGAGATGTTATATATAAAGTATGCATATCCATGTATGTAACCACCTAGCCTAGCTCATAAGCTCCTACTCTCTCCATTTAAGGTGCATTTAAAAAGTGTGTATTTACCTCTTCTCAAAACTACCATGTTTTCTCATTTTTATTTTTTTAGCGTATCTTTTTTCACAAAAGCAAAAGCATCAATACAAATTCTTAAATTTCTTACTTTTGTAAAAGGACTAGTCTAGATTTCATACACCCTATGAAATAATAACAAGACAAAAATAGCTCTTAAAAGTGATACTAGTTCACCACCAAAAAAATAGTTTTTATCATCTAAAAAAACCATGATGGTTTGTTACTCAATGAGAGTACTTACATGCTTATCAAATAATAGTTGCAATGCATGTAAAGATGAACCCAATGAACAAAGACATTGACAACTCATAATTTTTTTAAGTCTCGAAGGGGGTTCCTTGAATATTTTAGTCCAAGAATAGGAATACTCATATACTCTTTAAGTTAAAATTCATTGCATGAAGTGATATATGCAAGAATATTCCCAAGTAGATGCTAATTTTTTTTATATAAAATAAATTATTCAAGCTCAACAAACCTGTCCATAATTCAATACACCTATTGATGGACTAGGCTTAATAGTTCCAAATGGTGATAGGTTTCCTTTAAAAACTATTGCATTTGTCTGACACTTCATAATACACATCTAACCAATTTTCTTCATTCCCAATCCTAGGCCATGCCAATCAATGTTTTCTAGTTCATCAACCTCCCTGTGTGAGAGGAAATTGAAAAATATTTTCCACTTTACATTCAAACATCTTTGCAAATTGTTCAAGACAAAAAATTTCATTGACCTTGAACTAGAAGAAAGACCTAAAGATTTCTCAACTTCTCAATATCACTTGGGAACACTGGAAAAAAAAGATCAATTGTTCAAATACAAAAACATAGCCTTTTTGTAAGTGCATTAATATTTTAACTACCATCAAATTAACTATTTTTAGTTTCTCCACTATCTTTTTGGAACCAATACACAAACAAAAATATCAATTTAATGATTTTGATAATATCAAATTAAGATACCCAACACTTGGAGATCTTGCTCCTCTCTAAAAACTATTTATGTAATTCAAAAGATACTTACATAATATACCAACTCCAACCAAGGACTTTGTAGTTTGCTCATTAACTTCATAATATTTTAAATTTTGCATTTTTATTACTTCTAAACCATAAATTACATATACAAATAGCAATGCCAAATAGGCTACATTGTTATTTTTCAAATTCTAAACAAATGAATTAGAAATGGAAAATTAGATTGTTTTAGATTGCAATAATTCAACTCTAAAAGACTAATGAACTCTCCCTTCCTCTAAAACAAATCACTATCAATCCAACATGTCCTTAAAAGAAATTATAATCTATATTTTATTTTACTTTTATTATAGTTATATTTTACAAAATAATTATATTTAACATGCAAATTAATTATAAATATAATTAATATTACAATTTTAATTAATTAATTTTTTTAATTTAAAATTATTTGAATAATTAAAATTAAAAATAAAATTACATATTGCTACAATTTATAGCTAAAGCATGCATATGTATGATAATAGCACACTCTTACTAATGCATGTTTGATCATTCTACTTCTTCCATATATAATAGATCATCTAGATGTTAGTTTCATCATTTATGTATCTTCTAGTCAAATTGTATTACCTTTTTTTTCTTTATTAATGTTAATTATTCAATATTTATGTTATTTTATATAACATGGAATTTATAATGTTCTCATTGGACCAATATATTTAACAATATCAAAAAATTAGCTCTCTTCTAAATAGAAAAAAAGACTTAATTAAGCAATGCATAGTTTATCGCAAATGCATTAGTAACATTCTTTCAATATGTCTAACAATATTGATCAATCATCTTCTAAATAGTAAATAAGACTTATTTAAACAATGCAACCATAGAACTAGTTGCCATCTTAATCACATATGTATTCTAATCCATGGGAACGCAACCCAAAATTATTACAATCTACTACATTTAACTCAATGAATGAAAGGTTTTTTTTTTCAATAAATGAATTTGAAATGGTGAGAGGAAGGAATTGGAGAAAGACAAAATGTTTTATCTGTCAGCCGCTCCTAGCTTCTGCGGATTCGAATAGGAGAGGACCGAAAAAGAGTTTCAATGGATGCCCTTACGCTGAAACTTGGAAGCAGTGCCTTTGACATTGTGAGGGAGCCGCTCTTATGCCCAATTCTGGTCTGATAAAACAAAACTTTTGTGATATGATTGTGATGAAGTGCATGGAGAATGACCACATTTGGGCGGTGAAACAGGCAACTGCTCCATATTCGCCAGGCATGGAGAATTACCACAGGTGGGAGTTGAAGTGGGCAACTGCTCATATGCCCAATTCTGGTCTGATAAAACAACATTTTTGTTATATGATTGTGATGAAGTGCATGGAGAATCACCACATTTGGGCGGTGAAGTGGGCAACTGCTCATATGCCCAATTCTGTTCTGATAAAACAACATTTTTGTTATATGATTGTGATGAAGTGCATGGAGAATCACCACAGGTGGGAGGTGAAGTGGGCAACTTCTCCATATTTGTAAGCGCCTTATTCTTTTTTGGAGGGCTTGGCAGGTTATATCGAGCAGAGACATGCACCGTAAACATAAGGAAAACGACTACAAGCAATGCGTATGTTTTCATTCGCACCAAACTTCCCATGTCTAGATTTGATGGTGTTTACAAACTCAAATGCAGAGAAAAATGAGTATGTAAAGCAAGGTTGAGATGGAATCCTATTCACCATTGCAGACCATTTATAGGGCAGAAATAACTAACAAATATAGTTCAAGGAATTGCTTCCACAGCGAGGTATTCAAAGTCCTATGCCGTATTTGACTGGAACCAATTTGGCGTATTTTTCACTCAATGACTCTTCATTTTTTGTAACAGCTTGCTATTCAAACTGGATGTTTTGACTGAGTAATTCTTCGAATGGTTTAATTTGTGATGATGCAAAGATCACGACTTAATAGGGTTTCTACTAATGATATAGATATTTTTAGGTCAGATTCCCATAGCTTTCCAAAACCAGATGCCGAGACCCCGTATAAAAAATGATGTATGCTCGGTCAACTTCTTGACATTTCTATAAAAGTCAGCGTTGACCTCACACCCTTCTTTATAATCAGGTAAATATTTTTAAAACTTCTCATATTCTTCGTATTTGTTAAATCTATATTATTGTTTTTTTTTTAAAATCGCATTACATATTTTATACTATTGTTAATGTGTTGTAAGTAATGGTAATATGTAAAATGAATAGTTTCTATTTATAATAAGAATAAATTAGTAATTGTATCTTGGTGTACGATGGATGTGCTGAAGAGGTGGATGTGCTAAAGAAGTTAGCAGCGAATATTTTTTCACAGATACCCTTCTTTATGATGCGCATATTTTTTTCCTTTCCTAAAGAGCCCACCTCTACAGCGTCCCTATATACTTGCATCAAATCTTCACTAATGCATTCCACATTTTTCTTCTAGAACTCAATAGGAACCCCATCAAGCCCAAGGTCCTTGTCGTTCTTAAGGGAAAGGTTAGCATCGATGATCTCCTCTATAGTTACATATTTTCAAAGTCTAATAGAGTCCTCCTTGGATATTTTATTTTGGGATAATGCTTCTAATTCTATCTCTAGATCTTTTTTTCCTGGCTCATCATCTCAAAAGTTAGAATATATTATTATAGAACTAAACAAAATCATTCATAATATCTTCCTAATCATTAATAATCATATCCCCTTCCCAAATGGTATCAATATTCTCCTTTTCTTCTTTACTTCTAAGGATCTAAAAGAATAATCTCAACCCCTTATCTCTATACTCAAGCTAGGTCAATCTGGCCCTAGTTTTGAGACCTTGAGTTCTAATATTTTGTAGCCTTTCCAGGGAATCCTTACCCTACATAAGGGCCATAAATTCCTCACCATTACAAGGGTCATTTTGAGTAGTCTTCTTAGCCTTAACAAGTCTTCTATGCATACCTGTCTCAGCATCTCTAAAGTCTTTGGCTTTCTTCCTACCTACTATCTGGAAAAGGACCTTCCAAATTTTCACACGTTGGCATGAATTATCCTTTTCACATCCAAAAGTTACTTTTCACCTATTAAACTATCTAATACATATACAAAATGTGTCGAATCTTTATCTTGTAATAGACTAGTGTTAAGGGAAAAAGAATCCCTTTTAGGATTATGAGTGTGAGTATGGGAACAAAGAGTGACTATAGAAAAGATAGGTTGATGATTAGAGAGGAAGAAAGTGATAACTCTCACACAATAACTATTAATGTCTTTATTAAAGTAGAAAACCTCCTTATTGGCAAAGAATCTGTCTAGTCTACTATATATCCTTTTAGTACCCTTCTAAACATTACATCAAGAATACCATATACCATTGAATTTGCTTTTATTTCCAACTAAAGGATCACACATTTTTACCTTATTAAGAGTCTTATACCCAAAATATCTCTCCCCCCCTTTCAATTCAAACTTATTTCCCCACGTCTTGTCTCAGGGGTACTCAACCATATTCAAGTACCCCCAATAAACCATGGAACATCTTCCAACTGAGTCATCCATCTCCATAAGTCAATTCTTTCTCTATGATTATTAGAATCATATATTGAACAAATTCCAAACTCATTTTCCTTATCTTTGCATATCACCCACACCCACATGTTACAAGGAGAGCACATCCATCTAGACACACATATCCTCCATTTATAGCTAATCATAATGGTTTTAGTGACATTACCTTTGTCATTATTGGTCCAGTAAAGTAGACAACATCTCTTTATATACAATTTATATTAATATTTATTGCAAATTGAACAACTTAAATCTCCTATAGAACTATAGGAATTATTCATTACAATTCATCCTTAGAACCCTCTTAACCACATATTTCTTATTTAGGGATTCAATTCCCCTAATATTTTATGAAATACATTTTAGTTTCATGAAATATTAGGGGGAAGTATCCATGGATGACATGAATTACTTGTAGAATTCAGGAAACTGACCTTTAGAGTTCCTTCTTTATTTTTCCTACCTTCCAAACTAGAAATAGACCTACTAGGCCTGCCCCTTTTCCTTTCAAACTCAAATCTTTTCTCAGCTCCAAAGGTGGTAAAATCTCTTTAATGGCTTTATGGTTCTTCTCACTAGTACAAAAACAACAATATATGACTAAATAATCTACTAAAAATTGTAGATAAATGACTAATTTTGGTCACGTGACTAGTAGTAATTTATTGCCGGTCATTTATCTCACAACTAAATTTATGACTAAACTAGTTTAGTCATTTATTTGGTCATTTATTTAGTCATTTATTTGGTCATTTATTTGGTCATTGATTTGGCCATTGATTTAGTCATTTATTTGATCGTTTATTTGGTTGTTGATTTGGTCATTAATTTGGTCATTTATTTGATCATTTAATTGTCATTAATTTGGTGATTGGTTTAGTCATATATTTAGTCATATATTTAGTTGTTTATTTAGTCATTTATTTATTCATATATTTAGTCATTTATTTAGTCATATTAGGGCACGATGGAATCGAACCACCATCCTCCTACTTGTAAAGTAGGTGCTCTTCCATCGAGCTAGTAACCTTTAAAGAATAATCATACCATATATACTAGTGCTTTCCATTAAACATGATTTCAAGTTTTTCCATCTATAGTTCAAGAGTTATAATAGTAAATGGTTATGAGAATCATTCAAAACAAAGTATGTCAAAGACTGTTATGAGGCAAAGTTTGTGATTGTCATGTAAAGAGGAATAATCACAGGTTCCATCACAGTGAGAAGCACATTCTATACATGAAAGAAAATGTAAATTTCTTGATCTAAGGGGCAATTAAATGGTAAAAAAATAGAGTAGCAACCTCCATGCAATTTCATGAATAAAGGAGAAAAACTCAAAGATCAAAACTCTTCCTAATGACTGTAACTAGACTAAGTACCATAGAACTCTTCCTAATGAATATAACTAAACTAAGTACCCAGCTTTAGATTAATCCAATCCTTAATCCAAAAATTCACTTTCTAGACCATTATCATGCACCTAGAGCCTCCAACTTGTCCAATCTTCAAGAAAAGCTTCCACCCTTGTTCTAGAACCTTAGAACATCATAACATGGCCAATGTACCATGTTCCACCAGCCCTCCAAGTCTGGTTGAGAGATCTGTAATGCAACTCACTCCAAGAGCATAATCTCCTTGTAGCCATGTCTAGTCAGTAATATGCCTTTAACTTACAAACTTTCCAAACAACTGGAGAAACCCTTGATAGTTCCAGAAACCCTTTATAATGCTACTAAACATCCCAAACCTAGGGTATGTTACTTTGGACCAACTACTAGATCCACTACCTTTGCAGCAAACAAATAGGCCTAATTTGCACCCATTTACAAAGCAACCTATACAAGGACTTTCTCCCTTGACTCCTAACCTTGAAACAATCTTAGTAAATGGAAAAACTCTAAGGATTATAAATTTTTTAAGGCATCATCACTCACCTATTCTTCTAGGCATCAAACCCTCCCTACAAGCCAATTATAATGATGGAGCAAAGCATATGCAATATGTACACCAAAGATCAGATATATCACATAGAACATCCATGTTGACGCTTACATAAGCCACAATATAAACAAACAAGTCAATAAGCATAAAGTGAAGCAAGAAGCAAGCTACATACATTAGGCAGATACTTTAAACCTGATATTCATTAGCTTTC
This sequence comes from Chamaecyparis obtusa, assembly GCA_027943335.1. Taxonomy (NCBI): domain Eukaryota; kingdom Viridiplantae; phylum Streptophyta; class Pinopsida; order Cupressales; family Cupressaceae; genus Chamaecyparis; species Chamaecyparis obtusa. The sequence goes on along the minus strand of BSBK01002646.1, from coordinate 1,256,466 downwards.
TTGAGAGGCCAAGCCACTCTATAATGTATAACATTTGCAAAAAATAAGAAGCAAAGGAAATTTATTGGAGAATGCATGTCTTCATCACAGAATCTTTACTTAATATAATGCTAGAATTAAGTAAGAATGTGAGAAGAAAAAAGAAGAAAAATGTTTGCACAGTCTGACTGTTAAACTACTAATTTGGAGAAAGTTACACAAATTTTGATTGAAACACTACCAGTTTGCAAGATAAAGCATGAGTATTAGATTTTCAAATAAAAAGATAAGTCGGAGAAATATTAAATTATTGTTGAATTGATGATTGAGCTTACCTCATCATAGACACCATTGATAAAATCATAAATACCAAAAGCATCATCTTCAAAGGAAACATGAAACAAATTCATCTTTCTATCAAAAACATATGTGGAAGCATGTGAAATGAATATCTTGTGTCCATTTTTACTCCCAAAAATTTTTCCAAGATTTTGACAAAAAAATAAGAAACTTGCATTGAATGCATATTGTAAAATCCGCATGAATATAGAAAAAATAACAAAAAAAATGGAAAACAAATTAACAATTTAGAAAAAATAAGAAGTGGAGCTTGTATATATAGCATTCCTATTTATTCCAACTTTTCTTTTCAATAGTTGACATCATTTCTAATTAATGATCAAAATGTACAAGGAAATTGAAATGGTTTGTAGAAATTGAATTTCATAATGAAGCACTAAATCAAAACCATGCAAGAAAACTGTAAAAATTGACTACTCCTGGAAAATGTTAATCTCACACTTTTAGATGTTTGTGCATGGAATTAAAATAATGTCTACCATTGACTTTTGAAAGCAAACAATCTACAAAAGGAAACTTCTTCAAATGTGCAACTCAAGAATAATATAAATTGAATCAATTTCAATAATTGATTCAAGTTTCATTAGTGTGAATCAGTCCACGTGTATCCATTTATACTTAAGAAATATTTGTCTCCAATTGAGCTTCAATAACATATTTGAATTCTAAGAGTTGTAGCAATCAAGCAATAGAATCCTAGAAGAAGTGAAGTAATAATAAAGATTGTAAGATCTAATTCATAGAGATTTTGCATCAAGGATGATATAGTGACATGATGTCAAAACTGTGACAAGGTTTGTAATATATTTAAACAATAATAGTAAGAGGTGACTTGCCATGAAGACTGTCACAATAGGGCCACACAAGAACAAAAAATAGAAATGGTCAAAAGGATGAAAGAAACAAGAGAATAAGGATAATGATCTATTCAAATCATCAAGACAAGATTAATAACAGTGTTAAGAATCAGTTTTAGTAGTGAAAGAAGAGAGAACAATAACATCATTAAAGTTCTTCAAAAGGGTCACCTTCCTATGACACAAACATAATATCAGTTTGTAGGATGCTGGCAAAAGTTGTGGAATTTGGCTTTGCACCTGCCAATTGCAACGGCTTCAATATTTTAAAGGCCTCATTAAAAATCCATGTTGTGCATATCCTGCAGCCATGACACTCCATAAGACCAAATTTATTTGAGGCCTTTTATCAAATGATCTACTTCCTTGCTTATGCCCCCAAATTTTGAATACATAAAATAAATTACAGGTGGTAAACCAATGGAGATTCTTTGTTGAAGGGTTGGGTTGCATTGATACCCCCTTTCCACATTAGCACTCTTTCAATGGATGAGATTCCCTCTTTCTATGGATTCAAATTTCATAAAAGACAAACAAGATAAGACATCAGAAATCACCAAGAAAGTGGTCATTTAGAAAAAAAATAATTCCTTTTTTTCAAATACCCAAGCTAACAATTACAATTCCAACCATGCATAGAAGTGCACTTTACATTTTTACCCACAAAATATTGAGAAAAATTCTGAGAAAAGAAAAAATCCAGGCAAAAGCTGAGAAATACAAGATCCATAGGACAACCTCAAAAATTTAAGAAATATAGACTAGTAATCTAGAAAGATATCTAAATACAAACAACCTAAGAAATCTTGAAATGTCTTCTTTAGTACTAACAATCATAATAATTCCACTAGGCTGACAGTATGAAAAATAGTTTAATTTAACACATACCAGATTTTGAAAGTCAGTATTTACGGTAGCCTGATCTTGCACAAGATTTTTTGCCAACTCACAATGGAAAATAAAAAATAGGACTAAAATATGTAGGGAAGAAATGCCATTTGAAACAAGTAAACATCGGTGCATATACCAGCCTCTGCTATTATACAAAATAATAGAATTGTTCAAAAAGGAAGTGACACATATGCTGAAAGGGTGCTGCTACAGTTAGGAACAATCAATAAAATGTGTTGGGAAGTAGCAAATAAATGACACAAAGAAGCAGGTCCATTAAAGAAAGAACAACAAATCAAAGATGGACCAACACATGCAATGTGAATGTGGTGAATACACTAAGGATAGTACTATATAAAGATTAAACACCAAGGCAAGGGCTCAATGACATTGGCATGATCAAGAAATAGTTCACTATAACATTCATATGTTGAAGAGAAAATGGTGTCAAGAAAGAGGTCTGGAAGCAGTAAAAAATGATGATCATTTTAGTAGTGATAGGCCCAGAAAAAACATGATGAAGCAAGGTGGTCATGATTGTCAATTTAAAGACCTAAATAAGCATCCTCTGAAGCAATAAAGGTCAAGATAGTGAAGGGTACAATGTTATAAGTGAATACAATGCATTGATTCCATGACAATGTTTGAGAACAATCAAGGCACTATCATAAAGACTTAATTCTATAAAAAACAAAGACACTGGATGATTGGAAGTTATGGAGGTTATCGTAGACAACAAACAAGTAGACAATGTCAATACAAATCAGAGTAATGAATAAAATAGAGGACATTTATATCATGATAATAACAGTGATTGTTCCAATACATGTTTTGTGTGCCTTGTCTATGCTTACTTGAGGCATCTATCAAACAATTCATGTGTCCTGTCTACACTGCTAATTTTTACACACATTTCTAAACAACACAACTGTAACTACATCTAACAAAAGTCCTATGTCTATTATACTCTGATGGATACCCATATTATGCTCCATATCTCCTATTTTTTTAAAGGGAGGGAGGATGTTGGCAAGGGCGATTTCAAAGAGATTCGCCGAAAAGAACAACTTATCAAAGTGGGATGCCATATAACAGATTCATGCTCATTTCAAGTTTGGTATCATAACTTCACACTTATTTGATGAATTAAAATCTGATATTTTTTGTAGCAAGGCTTTTGTCACCCTTATTTGTCTTTGTGCTTCTTGATTTTGTTTTGTGTGATTTCTGGGCAAATCTTGTTAAGCTTTCATTTGTTCAAATTCTATTTAAATCCTTTCATAGCCTAGAAATCCCATTTCTTAAAGTGTTAAAGTCACCCTTGGAAAAGAGTTTGACTGTGTCAAGGAGACACAGAGTATTGTGCCAAGGCAAAGACATGACAAAGATCACTATTATAAGGTAAAATATGCAGAGAAAAGCATTTCCATTCATTTTTAAAAGCAATCACGGTGCATGAACAAATCAGATAAAACATAACGACACAAGCGTATCCTTATTGGTCAAAAATATGAAGACAGTGGCACTGATTGTAGGAGTCTGAGAAGCCTGATTTTCAAATGTCTGTCACTAGTTTATCATGACAAAATAATTGTAATGTAGCAATAAGAAAAATAATAGAGGTTTCTTTGGACCATGGTCACTAGTTTATCCAAAGATAGTAATTAGGGTGTCATGAGAACATCAGTTGAAGATAAAGATAATGTACAGAGATGTCAAAACAATGGTCGCCATGCATGAGAGACAGTGCTATTGGAAAGGAGTTATGTGCAGCTTAATGTGAGATATTGAAGGTGAACAACTATGGACTAGAAAATAGTGTTTCTCAATATAAAATAGACTCCTGACATTATAAGAAAACATAAAGTAGACTATGCATGGACAAAAGATGAAGCATGATTGATCTTAGATGCAAAGTTATTGTTTTAAATGGTGAAATATGCATGCTAAAAGAGAAGCCTTCTCACTCATTTTTAGGGATCTTTAAGAAATTAGAATATCCATGCATTGTTGACATAGGACAGTGATAGAGCTGCTAAATTGAGACAAAATAGTGCCAAGACTGTTATGCTATGAGCAAAAATAAATGACAGCCAATGCAAAGACATGATGCACTTGTTTTTATTAAGGTGACATCCATTTTAAGTGGTGATGAGTTTATATTGAGATATTTGATGATATCTCTGTTGAAAAGGAACAATATCACAACAGTATCAGATAACACAGTAAAACATAAAATATATGTTACACTATATATCGGAATGACAAGAAGGTCTCTATGATACCAAAAAGAGAGTCATCATATATCCAAATATTAAAAAGAGCGAACATGATCATGTGTAAGTTTAGTAATATGTTTTTATCAAGTTACTACTATAACAAATCTTGTATCAGCATAATCATTATACAGTTATTTGGTATTAATTGCTATTACTCAACAATCTTCTAATCTATCTACAATTATCACCTTCAGGGGTCCTTTATACACACCCAACATCTTAATAAAAAATTTTAAACCCCCAGTAGTATTCTCAGATGCATGTGGACCACCATTGCTTTATCAACCATCAATTGGAGGCAAATAGTTGAAGTTGATATGGATTCCAGGTTTTCTCACCCTCAGTTTACCAAATTCGAGTGGCATGTGCTGGTCAATGCTCCTTTTCTAGAATTTGAGAAGACATTATTTTATATGTAGTAAAATTATATTCCGCTACCTTGCACTGCCAAGATGTAGGCTGTGTGCTTAAACAGAGCCAATTGTTCTCATCATTCTCATGTTTTTTATGTACTCTATTTTTAACCCAAAAAAAATGATTGGTTTCTTCTTTTTGCAGGTAACAGGTATGAACTTGAGTTACCTGAATTTGATCCTCTCCTATGAGAATCACTTAGATAGAATGAGTGCAAAGTGTTCCATTCATTGTCATGAGAGATGGGTTTTTGTGAACTACTAGTTATGAAACATGGGCCAATGAGTTTGAATCGTAAACTACATAGTTAAATCCAAATAGAAATATCACAAATCGACTTCTTGTTGAAAATATCTCCTACTTATATATCTCTATGCTATTGAAATACTTTCAGCTAATCAGTGGTTTGAATATACAAGACAACTTTATGAGTAGGAATAGGAGGTTGAATCCCATCCCTTGGTCAACACTATCCATTTAATTGAAAAATTTTACCAGATTTCCACAATCCATTTGAATTCTGTTAGTAACTTTTGGATTTGATTGTGTATCTATTTTTAGCATCAAAATTTTGGATCACATGTTGTGATCCATCATCAGAATGTGAGAGAGTACCAGGAGACGTAAAATTGTAAGTACACATCCTTATCTAACCTTTTGACACTCTCTCATATCCTAATGATGGATCACAGAAACATTCACAACCTAGATAAAAATTCAACAATTGTTATAATTTTGCATTAGAATGCGGTCGTAAATCAAGTCTGTCTCAGGGATTTTCCAAAATGCAAGTCAAGAAATGCATAGTTGAATAGGAATTTCTATCAAAATCGACACCACTTACAGACATTTGAACAAAATGAGGATCTGAACCTAGTAATTAATTCATACAACTTCATCTTGCAAGTCGGATATCAGACCTATGTTAGGAATTTTACAAAATAAAGGATGGAAATAGGTTAGAAATTAGGAGGGTGTTGGGAATACTTTCTCAAATTGGTCCGAAATTAGGCATGCGTTAGGAATGTCCACACAAGGAAGGTCATCAATCCACCTTGTGTTAGGAATGCCTTCTCAAAATGGGCGGAATTTTAACACTTGTTAGGAATTTTCCTTGGAAGTAGATCGGAAATTTCGTGATCATTAGGAATTTCATTGCAAGTAGACCAGATCTTCATTCCTTGTGTTTGGTCAGTTGCTCGTGTAGCTCAAAAATAATTTGGAGGATGTTAGGATTTTTGTCCAAATGATTTCTCATTTACACCAGAAATTTGGAGGGTGTTGATAACTTTTCCATGGCTTATAATTATCCCTTCGAATCTAGATCAGAAATCCCATTTTTATTAGAAATTTAGTTTGGGATCAAATCAGAAATTCCACCTAGTGTTTGACATTCTCCTTGAAAGGAGATCATGTCTTCACACTTGTCCTTGATAACTTCTCATGTTGAGAAGAAATCTCACCCTTGTTCAAAATTCCTTACGAATGGAGGTAAAAAATAGATCAGAAATTAGGCACGTCTCATAATTTTTCAAAAATAGATGAAAAATTTGCTAAGGCAAGGGTTTCTCCTCCTTCTGCTGAGCGGAAGTTAGGCTTATGATTGGATCTTTCCATGATGCTGGTTGGATCAGTCTTTGTAAAGTTTGGTTGTTCATAAATTTAATGAACAATGTTGATTGTCACATGTTTTTGCAAGTTTGTGACTGTTGCAGTGAAATATATGCTCATATATGAGGTCATTTTGATCTACACTTATTTATTGGAGTTAGAAAAATGAATAATATTTCATTTGAACCCATTCTCATTAATTCTTATGATGTATTTTGGAAGATATGGCAATTTGAATAAGAAGTTACTATTTTTTTCTGCATTATTTCTGCAACTTCATTGTTACAGCATGATTTGTGAATTTTTGTGATACTATTTTGACACAATCCATACATGGTTGGAAAGAGGGATGACTCTAGTTTCTTATGCATCTGGTTTGAGCATTTTTTGTTGAGTTTTGAAGGAGATATCACTATTTTTCTAAAAGTGGGTATGAAACCCTCCGTAACAAGGGGTTGGAAAGAAAAACCTTCATATCTCTTTAAAAAAATTACAGAAATGAGGTAAATGATAGTGTTGACTTATTGAGAGTCCTCTAAAATAAAATGGTATTTTTGGAGCTATTTATGAAGTTTGGAGGGAATGGCGTGATGCCCTAGGCCTGTAACTTCCATGAAAATGCTTGATTTTCCATGACTGTGACTAAATTTGAAGTCTATAATAAATTTAAGAGGTTTTAATATGGAGACCAGTGGATTTGAGTGCTAGGAGTTGTCCTCTACATATAATTTTTTGGTGGGAAGTAGACCCCTAATTTTCAGCATTTTTCAGCAACTGAAAAAATGTTTTTAAATATTAAAAAAAAAACATATCAATTCTTATTCAAAAAAATTATTAAAAATATTAATCATAAACTTCATCCATTTTATCACATTTAATCAGTTTACATCATCTTCAAATTCCAAATATAAATGTCATTTTTATACTATTGAAGTTGAATAACTTTGATTTCTTTAGCCTTTTCTTTTGTAAAAGGGTGACAACTTATTATCCTTTTACCCGACAATATCTTGCTCTTAGCACTATTATAGACTCTTACTTAGCTTGTTTCTTCATAGATAAAATAACACTTTCAACAAGGACATAGAATAAGAACATCATTTGTAAAAAACACAAATAAAATACTTTTCCTCCTCCCAATCTTGATAACCATCGGTATCATGAGACCTTAGGAGTACTCACCATACCCTGGAATAATAAAGACACTTTTACCATATATATTAATGGTGATAACTTATGATCAATTCTCATCAAACACACATTTTCACTTGTATCCTCTCTAAGTACCTTCCTTGTAACACAATACATATAAAAATAATCCTACAAAAGTAATGCAATGAATATGAATGAGAGAAGAAAATTATCTCTCTATAAGCCCCATATGTTGATCTCCTTCCTCTCTCCATGCTAAATCCTCTTCTTCTTTCTTCTAATTTCTCAAAAGGAGATGTGGGTAATGGTTCTCTCTTCCATCTTCCCAAGATATATAGACATATTAATCCTATCGCTCTCTTTGAAACCCTAACTTGTCACTTTTAAATGTATGTCAACTCTTGAAGAGCCCCATCAAGCCCAAAGGATAATATCACATGTTCTAGAGATCCTGAACCCCAAGGTATTGACCCAAGGGACCTATTTTTTCACAAGGATCAAGAGATTTGACAAAACAACACCCTTTTAGGACCCACACAAGGATTCCTAAGATTTATTCCCCAAAAATATATTTGATGGAGCCTCACATTATGAATGCTAAAATATAATCATTTTACCAATAATACTCTAAACTCCCTAGTTAGTGCTACACTTATGACTTTTCATAGGGGTTCTTCCTTTCCTATACAAAAAAACCAATAATATCATTAGATCGCAATAAAAATTCATTCTATTTGTTAGTTGAATCCTTAAAATATTGCGAACCATGAGATTGATGTCCTAATTCCATATTGTAATTATGATATGTCAAACAATTATAATGTGCATACATCTTATAATAATTCAATTATCATCCAAATAAATTTATGTAAGAGCTGACAATGATCATATCGATTATTCAATTATCATTGTACAATAAATTTGGTTTGCCTCACGATGCTTCAAGGGAGAGTGAACATGCACACATTAGAGTTTAAGCAATAAAATAATCACATAACCACTTATTTACATCTAAAGAGACTACATGCATTTGTAATATAAGGTTAAATTATTTTTTAAGGAGACACGATCTCATAGAAGGAGGACTTCAACACTGAGCTCCAAAAGTGTAGATTGTACCTCTATCTTTTAGATTATTTTCTTAAGAAGGCAAATATTGTTTTAGCAAGTTATTTCAAAAATGTTCTAACATCATTTCATTGAAGATGCTAGAAAGAAAGTGTTTTGTTCTTACATTTTTTTAGTTATTTCTCCAATGTGTTGTGTTTATTTGGTTAAGGGGACTACCCTTCATAAAAATTCATATGTGATTGAATGTCTAAACTAACATACTTGAAATTAAATTAGTTATAAGGTCAAAGGCCTAACCAGGACATTAATGGAAATTTTCTTAGATGGCATAATATAAAGAGGAGGAAACTACATAATATTAATAAAACTATGACTCTATCAAATCTTTAATACTCTTTCTTATTTATCAACATAATATTCTAGGACACCAAAATTATAGATAACGTCATCCTTTCATCATAATTCTCATATATTGATAATAAAATAAGTATAACTACTGATGATAGGTTTAGAGATTATAAATTAATAATCAAGATTGCATTACAAATGTTAATAAATTTTCTAATGACTATGAAGGGGATTTGTTATCCCAAGAATAAAATAAGTCTCAAACAAGGTTCCTAATAATACTCTCAAACAAGGTTCCTAATAATACTCAATGTTTATTGCACAAATAAAGAGATTTTCCTTCCTAGTGTAAGTCAACTATGGATACAAATTTCTAACCTTCATTTGAGATGTTATATATAAAGTGTGCATATCCATGTATATAACCACCTAGCCTAGCTCATAAGCTCATACTCTCTCCATTTAAGATGCATTTAAAAAGTATCTATTTACCTCTTCTCAAAAGTACCATGTTTTCTCATTTTTATTTTTTAGCTTATCTTTTTTCACATAAACAAAAGCATCAATACAAAGCCTTAAATTTCTTACTTTTATAAAAGGACTAGTCTAGATTTCATACACCCTTTGAAATAATAACAAGACAAAAATAGTTCATAAAAGTGCTACTAGTTCACCACCAAAAGAAATAGTTTTTATCATCTAAAACAACCATGATGGTTTGTTACTCAATGAGGAAAATACTTACATGCTTATCAAAAAATAGCTACAATGCATGCAAAGATGAATCCAGTGAACAAAGACATTGACAACTCATAATATTTTAAAGTCTGAAAGGGGCTTCATTGAATATTTCAATGCAAGAATAGGAATACTCATATACTCTTTAAGTTAAAATTCATTGCATGAAGTGATATATGCAAGAATATGCACAAGTAAATGCTAATTCTTTTTATTTAAAATAAAATATTGGAGCTCAACAAACCTCTCCATAATTCAAGACACCTATTAATGGACTACACTTAATAGTTCTAAATTGTGATAGGTTTCCTTTAAAAAATATTGCATTTGTCTGACACTTCATAATATACATCTAACCAATTTGCTTCATTCCCAACCCTAGGCCATGCCAATCAATGTTTGCTAGTTCATCAACCTCCTTGTATGAGAGAATTTTTTTTTTTTAAAATCCACTTTACATTCTTGACCATCTTTTCAAATTGTTCAAGACAATAAATTTCATTGACCTTGAACTAGAAGAAAGAGCTAAGGATTGCTTGACTTCTCGATATCACTTGGGAACACTGGAAAAAAATAGTCACCTTGTATAAAATTTTACATCAACAGATTTACTGACTTATAATAAAAAATGAAATAGTAAACATGCTAAAGAATATTACTAAAAAAAGGTTAAAACACCTTGCCTACTCAATAAAATATGTGATTGTAGTCATACAATTTAAGAGTATATGAATATATATTATTGTATTATTAAACTAAATAAAGCACAAACATAATATCTACATGAATGAAAACAAATTCTTTCATCAATATTGCAAATTTGCAGCATCAAAACTAATGCTTGTATGGTATAAAATAACATCATTCATAAAAACTAAACAAAGATCAATTTTTCAAAAAAATGCATAGCCTTTTTGTAAGCGCATTGTAAGATGAAAAAATATGGATGAATAGGGTTTAGAATAAATCACATGAAAGAGACCCTAAACCCATATTTTACATCATACATATGAATTATAAGGGGATGGAAAGAAAATATGGAAATGATAATATTGAAATGAAGAAATAAAAGTACTTACCTACTAAAAAACCTATCAAACAGTTCTGAAACTACTGCTTTTCAGATTCCTAGATCGAAAGTACAAGATCTACAAAACCTAGAAATCTTTTGTCTTTCGAAGCAAGTTCATCCTTGATCCAGAGACCGGGGTAAGATCTTACCTTGGGGTACAATCTTACCCCAAAAATTCATCCTTGACCTACACTACTTCGATGGAAATTCTGTTTGCAACTCCCGAAAGTTTGGCGAAAAGGGTACTCAAATCTACACTAATATTCATTGTCCCACACCTATACATGCAAGAAAAATGGTTTTTTTGTTGGATGAGGGGTTTGCCTTGGTCAAACCCCGGTTTTGTAATCAACCTTAAAAATGGAATTGAAATAGAGAATGCTAGCAAGTAGTAGAAGTAGATCTAACAATGAAGCTATGATACTCAATAGATATACAATTGTATTTGAAATGTAAACAAGTATGTTGATATGAAAGCTTTGGACTCAAATTGATGTAAATCAAAACCATAAATGTAAATAAAAACCTCTATGATTGTATGCTTGAAATCCACCTTGAGGGAAGAATGAATGGATCTTGAAGATGAACAAAGGATCTTGAAGAAAGATCACACCACCATGATGAATAGATCTAGGGTTTGAATGATGAATCTTGAATGCTTGAACCAAATCCCTTCAAAGGCTTGAATGCTTGAATCCTTGATCTTCAATGGAGAACTTGAATTCTTGAATGGATGATTTCTTGAATGATTGTTCACTTGATTTGCTTGAGAGGAAACTTGATGGATTGTGGATGCACTTGATTGAGAGATCATGAGAAGAGATGGAGAAAATGAGAGAGGAATGCTTCCTTTTATAGTGATTTGGGGCATAAAGCCCTAGAGAGGCTGACATATGAGAAATAAATTCCCATTGGGCTCATACCCCTAGGAATGGACCTAGATTAAATACAATTTAAGAGTTTACCATTTTGGAGACCAAAATAGCCGACCCAGAAGTGGGAAAATTAATTTTTGGGTTTCCCCTCACATCCAAAAAACTTTGCGATGAAAAGGGGGACCTGGGTCAAGGAAGAGGTCAACTTTGAACTAGGTCAAGGTCGAGGTTGACCTTGTCCCAGGGGTTTAGGACCCCTGGAAAATGTGCCAGATGAGGAAAACAATACCCAAGGAGGCCCAAACAGAGCCCTAAATAGGCACAGAAGATGGGAAGGGGGCAAAAAATAGAGGACAACATGATTATGGCCCAAAACACCCTCGAAGGAGGGTTAAATGTTCTTAACATGGAAGGGCTTCCATTTTAAGACGATACACCAACTGATTAACTATTTTTAGTTTCTCCACTATCTTTTTGGAACCAATACGCAAACAAAAATATCCATTTAATGATTTTGATAATATGAAATTTAGATACCCAACACTTAGAGATCTTTCTCCTCTCCAAAAGCTATTTATGTAATACAAAAGATACTTACATAATATACCAACTCCAACCAAGGAATTTATAGTTTTCTCATTATCTTCATAATATTTTAAATTTTTCATTCTTATTACTTCTAAACCATAAATTGCATATACAAATAACAATTCCAAATAGGCTACATTTTTATTTTTCTAATTCTACATAAATGAATTAGAAATGGAAAATTAGATTTTTTAGATTACAATAATTCAACTCTAAAAGACTAATGAACTCTTCCTTCCTCTCAAAAAAATTCACTATCAACCCAACGTGTCATTAAAAGAAATTATAAGCTATGTTATATTTTACCTTTTACTACGGTTATATTTTATAAAATAATTATATTTAACATGAAAATTATTTATAAATATAATTAATATTACAATTTTAGTTAATTTAAAAATTTTATTTGCAATTGTTTGAATAATTATAATTAAAAATAAAATTACTTATTGCTACAATTATAATTATAAAATAAAATTTTGATTAAACATATCATTTATTTATTAATTAATTCAAATATATTTAATAATTATAATAATTATTTAACATTAAAATTAAAATTAATTATACAACCAAAAAAGAAGTACCTGTTTTATTTTCCTTTATTAATGTGGACTTACTATAACATGAAATTTATAAGATAAATCAATTAACCATAAATATTAAGTTCAATGCCTTGTAAAAAAATGAATAAAAGAAAATCTTTTATTGTATAATTTGAGATTGTATAAAATACTATAGTAATTATATATAATAGTAGACCAATTATAAGGATACATGATATAATATGACTTTGTGATATAAATCTTCATTACTACCTAACATATATATACAAATTTCTTCTATAGTTTGAATATTATGTTTTTAGTTTCTTAATTAACTGATGAATGATAAAAACACACTCTTAATGATGCGTGTTTGATCATTTTACTTACTTCCATATATTATAGATAATCTACATGTTAGTTTCATCATTGATGTATCTTCTAGTCAAATCATATTATCTTATTTTTCTTTATTAATGTAAATTATTTTTTTTGAATTATATATCGATTGATCAAAAAAGAGAGAGTAAAAAAGGAGGAGTGGAGAGGCTAAGGCTCAACCCACCGAGTTCAGATCATAAAATTAAATACATAAAGGGACAGGTCACCAGAAATAACAATTTAACGAGAGTGTAAGTAGCAAAAAAGCATCCAATAACAGTCACTGGAGAACATCATCATAGTCTTCAACCCAAGAGGTCCATCCTTGATCTCCCTCCATCCAGAAAACTTTCTTTATTTCCAAGATATGAGCGAATAATTCAATTTTATCAAAGTAGGGCCCTGTAGTTTCCCTAATTTCTTTAAGCAACCTTTTGAGAGCATCATCAAAGGCAGACTGACTGTCAACAATGATGGCCCATTCAAGACCATTTTTCATCTCATAGATAAACATAGTGGCATGGCCATCGTGGAGAAACCTTTGTAGCTTCTCCCTTTCCAACCACATCACACAGCAAACCTGCGAAATAATTTTAAAGCATATGAGTTTCATAAGAAACACAGTAAGAGTTATGCCATTGCCTTGAAATTTTTCCTCATTTCTATATTTCAAAATAAACTAGAGGATGTGAGAAGAGAGAATATGCCAGAAAAATTAGCATCTTTTTTAAGACCAAATATATATCCAGTAGTACTATCAAAAGTAGAAGCATGCTCAGTTATGGAAATTCCAAAAAGCATCAAAACAGCCCTGGCAAAAGAACACTCAAAGAAAATGTGTCTCATACTCTCAAGCATCTTGCAAACGAGGCAAGTATCAGAACCACCAAGATGAGTTTTAATGGGCAGCCTATCCAACAAAAGCTACCATTTGAAATATTTAATTTTGGGAGGAATAGGAGACCTCTAGAATTTCTCCAAAGTTTTTTGCCATTCAGGAGGGTTAGTATTCACATACCAAAAGGAATTGAGGTGATGCAAAATAGAGGAGTCTTTATTGAGGACTTTATAAATGTCTTTAGCCTTGACCTTAGGAAGGAGGGAGCCATCGTCCCAATGGAATCAGAGGTATCTGTGGGAGTCGACATCACAACTGCAGGGAAGATTGAGGGAACCACAGGCACTCTTTATCATATTAAAGGTCCTTTTGTGAGAGGCAGGGAGGTCAAAGCTAGCACTAATAACTTGCCAGCTCATAAGGTTGTCATTATGCAATATGTCCATAAAACACTTAATTCCTTTATTGTGCCAAAATCTAGCAGAACAGCCTTGGGTTAAGGCAAGAGGTTTCCCATTATGTTGAAGGTTCCACCAGATAGACCGTTCACCATGTAAATAATTGATGTTATCAAACTGAGAATTATATATGAATCTACGCACATGTTCCCAGGCCTTCCAAATAGATTTAAAAACCCAAGTACCCTAGACAGAAACAGGAAAAGAACCAGCAACTAGATTAGAGAAGGGGAGGTTTTTCCAAGTTTTAGCATGTTTAGGGACACCAGCCTAGATGTTATTCCTTATTAAAATCTTCCAAGGTTCCTGACCATCAAGAGCTTGGAAAATCCACTTAGCAGCAAGGGAAATCCCTTGTTGCCTAAGATATATCCCCTGGATTTTGCCTGGGGACTTTAACATGGTTGAAAACCAAGATGATAAGTGTGGAGGTTTGCCATTTGAGTGGAAATACCAAGAGAAATTCCATTGGGATCACCTTAAGCAGAATTTGTGTCTCTTTGATCCCCTTGAAGGCCGTAAAACTGAGACTTCTGGTCTATGGTTCACCTGGTGTAACTTTCAGTAAGGAAATAATCGAATTTATTCTAGACTAGACCGCTTTTATGTTAACTCTAACCATTTCTCCTTCTCCCCTAATCATCAAAACTCTCATGTTCTTGCTTCCCCTTCTACTCTATCTGATCACCTCCCCATTGTTACTTCCATTAGCATTAGAAACTCTATTGATTTTTGTAATCCTTGTAATAAAAAATTTATTCTCAATGCTTCCCTGTTGAATGAACAAGATGCTCTTACTCCCATCAGAATGATTAGGTCATTTAATCTTCTCATTCAATTCCCCTCCCAAATTGATTGATGGAACATGAATATTTCCTCTTGGAAGAAAGTTCTCCAAACCTTAGGGCAGAAGAAGGCTAAGGATTATAGAATGCATGGGAATATTCTTAATGAACGTCTTCACAATGCTAAAATTGAAGTCCAAATGAATCCCACCTTTGCTATTCATATTGAACGTGTTTCGCTTGCCAGGGACTCCCTTAAAAAACATCAACATGTTAAAATTAGGGGGGCCTCTGTTAGAGCTCGAAACCATTGGCTGAATTATGGTGATAAAGGTTCTAAATTTTTCTTCAACCTCTTGAAACAAAAATAGAGTAGAGAAAAGGTTGACAAGATTGTGGTTGAAGATCAGGAACTTACTGACATTTATGATATTACTGTCGCTTTTGAAAGCTTCTATAAATCTCTCTTTACTTTAGAAGATAATGACCTCTCTAGAGATACTAGGAATAAGTGTAAAGCTCTTATCCCTAGGAGGATCTCTGTTGAGGATACCCTCCTGCTTAAATCCAGGATCTCCCTCCAAGAAATTACTGATGCTATCTCTGCTCTTAAAGATAATAAAGCTCCAGGCCTGGATGGTCTTCCTGCTGAATTTTACAAGGCCAATATTGACTGGGTTGCTAAGGACCTCTTTGATCTCTATTCCGAAGCCTATGACTCAGGCACCCTTGGGAACTCCATCAATATGGGAATTATTAAACTTATTCCTAAAGATGGGGATAAATCTCTCATTAAAAACTAGTGTCCTATCACGCTTCTCAATGTCTCCTATAAAATTCTTGCTAAAACCCTTGCCTCCCAGCTTGTGAACATCCTCCCCAATTTTATATGTGCCACCCAGAAAGGTTTTATCAAGGGGAGATATATTCTGGAAAACCTCATTACCAGCTGGGAATCTATGGAATGGGCCAAGTCTTCCAACCAGAATGCTACCATGTTTCTCTTGAACTTTGAAAAAGCTTATGACAGAGTTGAGTGGGATTTCATCCTAACCATCCTCAAGGCTTTTGGCTTCCCGGATGAATTCTGCAGATATGTCCAAGTCCTCCTTAAAGACTCTTCTGCCCTTATTGAAGTTAATGGTAATCTCTCCCAGCCTATCCCCCTTTCCCGTTTCATTAGACAAGGATGCCCTCTTGCCCCTGCCCTCTTTGTGATTGCCTCTGATGCTTTGTTTTACCTTCTCAAAGATGATACTCTATCTCCTAAAGTTCAAGGAATTACTCTGCCTGATGATTCTGAACTTCTTAATATTCAATTTGCTAATGATACTTTGCTCTTCCTCAAGCTCTCTTATCATAATATCCAATGCCTTATTCAAAAACTTGAGATCTTTGGGAAAGTCTCGGGTGCTTGCATTTCCAAATCCAAATCCATCCTACTTGGATGGCATGAGGAACATCCGGACTAGCTTTCTCAGGTTGGTTTTTCCTAGGGTGGTCCTCATAAAATTGTGCATTACCTTGGTACTCCTTTTTCCATCTCTCCCTCCCTTAAAGATATGTGGATTTGGATTAAGGAAAGAATTAACAAGAAGCTTTTTAAATGGGATAATAGAGTGCTATCTCTTGCTGGAAGAGTCCAGGTCTGTCAAAAGATCCTCTATTCTTATAGCATTTATTATTCTTCTGTTTGGATGTTCAGTAATTACCAAGTGTTTGAAATCCAAAAGGCTATTAGGAGATTCTTGTGGTCTGATGGGAAAGGTAAACGAAAGGCCCATGCTATCAAATGGAGTTGGTGCCATGTTGATAAGAATATGGGTGGATTGGGCCTGAAATGTAAATTATTCAATATTTATGTTATTTTATATAATATAGAATTTATAATGTTTTTATATGTTTAATGGTTCAATATCAATTAGCTCTCTTCTAAATAGAAAAAAAGACTTAATTAAGCAATGCAACCATCCAATATATGGTTGGTAGTTAATCACAAATACAATCTAATTCCTAAAAACACACTTTTAAATGATGTATGCTTGATCATTTTGTTTCTTTCATATACTATAGATCATTCTCACTTTAACTTCATCCCTTAGAATTTCTTTAACAAGAAAAATGATTATCTATTGGTTAACTTGTTATATATCTTCTAATCATAATGTTATTTTGTTTTCCTTCATTAATGTAACATGGAATTAGTAACATTGTTTCAATATATCTAACAATGTTGATCAATCATCTTCTAAATAGTAAATAAGACTTAAACAATGCAACCATCCAACATGTAGTTGCCATCTTAATCACATATGTATTCTAATCCATGGGAACGCGACCCAAAATTATTACAATGTACTACAACTAACTCAATGAATGAAAGTTTTTTTTTCAATAAATGAATTTGAAATGGTGAGAGGAAGGAATTGGAGAAAGACAAAATGTTTTATCTGTCAGCCGCTCCTAGCTTCTGCGGATTAGAATAGGAGAGGACCGAAAAAGAGTTTCAATGGAGGCCCTTACGCTGAAACTTGGAAGCAGTGCCTTTGACATTGTGACGGAGCCGCACTTATGCCCAATTCTGGTCTGATAAAACAAAACTTTTGTGATATGATTGTGATGAAGTGCATGGAGAATGACCACATTTGGGCGGTGAAACAGGCAACTGCTCCATATTCGCCGGGCATGGAGAATTACCACAGGTGGGAGGTGAAGTGGGCAACTGCTCATATGCCCAATTCTGGTCTGATAAAACAACATTTTTGTGATATGATTGTGATGAAGTGCATGGAGAATCACCACATTTGGGAGGTGAGGTGGGCAACTGCTCCATATTTACAAGCGCCTTATTCTTGTTTGGAGGGCTTGGCAGGTTATATCGAGCAGAGACATGCACTGTAAACATAAGGAAAACGACTACAAGCAATGCGTATGTTTTCATTCGCACCAAACTTCCCATGTCTAGATTTGACAGTGTTTACAAACTCAAAATGCAAAGAAAAATGATTATGTAAAGCAAGGTTGAGATGGAATCCTATTCACCATTGCAGACCATTTATAGGGCAGAAATAACTAACAAATATAGTTCAAAAATTGCTTCCACAGCGAAGTATTCAAAGTCCTATGCCGTATTGGACTGGAACCAATTTGGCGTATTTTTCACTCAATGAGCCTTCATTTTTGTAACAGCTTGCTATTCAAACTAGATGTTTTGACTGAGTAATTCTTCGATTGGATTAATTGGTGATGATGCAAAGATCACGACTTAATAGGGTTTCTACTAACGATATAGATACTTTTAGGTCAGATTCCTAAGTGATATAGCTTCCCAAAACCAGATGCCGAGATTCCTATTGTTTTAGGTCAGTAGCCTTTTCACATACCTAGCTACTTATTTTTGGAATGGAATAAAAAATGATGTGTGCTCGGTCAACTTCTTGACTTTTCTATGTAGTTATAAAAGTCAGCGTTTGACCTCACACCATTCTTTATAATCAGATAAATATTTTTAAAACTTCTCATCTTCTTCATATTTCTTCAATTTTTATTATTGGTTTTTTCATAAATTTGCATTACATATTATATACTATTGTTAATTGTTGTAAGTAATAGTAATATGTAAAATGAATAGTTTCTATTTATAATAAGAATATATTAGTAATTGTATCTTGGTGTACAATAGATGTGGTGAAGAGGTGTGGAAGGTCAATTAAAGAAAATTTGGTAAATTTTTTGCATAAATTTGTGTAGTACATGAGGTCAATTGGTAGACTATTTTGAAAATGATGTTGTTGTACAACAAAGGTCTCAATGGAGAAATGGTAGCTTATGTATCCACTTGCAAGGATCTAATCATAGCTTGAACAACACCTTAGAACCAAGGAGACAATCAAGTTCAATTAATTGGTGAGGATTTTTTTTTTGGATAAATGTGATCAAACTGATAATATCTTAATTTTAAATAATAGAAATACATAGTAGAGAGATGATATAGATAGTGACAAAGTTTACAAAATTGTTAAAACAAAGTTACAAAATAGGGCAGATATGTGTCAGTGCAACATTCCACCCTAATGATTACTTTTGAAGAGAGAATTCCCCCAAAAATCCATCACAATAGGAGTTTCTAGAATGAGTGTTGCTAATATTTTCAATGTTCAAGTCTTCATCATAGGTAGGATAAATGGGTTTGAGCACCTTCAATATTGAGATAGTAATAGGGAGAGGTTGCTTGAGAAAAAAAAAAATGTCTTGGACCTAGCATTCACATTTTGAAGAGCATTTTGATTTACCTATCGACTATAAATAAAAACAGCACTTATGTATGTCAAGGGGCAATCAATTTTCAAGTTTTTTCACATGAGATTAAAGATACACTTAACCTTTGAGAATATTTGAAGATAAATATTTAAAAATTTACCACCAATCAAAAATTGTCCATAAAGGGGGTTGTAATCAAAGATGTATTATATTATCATATGTGATAACATACTTGACATAAAAACAAAATATAAGAGAGTAATCCCTATATATACTAGGAGACTTCCAACAAATAGTATCTTTCCTCTTATCAAGTTTGATATCACATGAGATGCATTGTCACTCAACAAACACACTACATTTGTTGCCACACACCAACCCTTCTAAAATGCCCCAAAAGAAACAAGTACAAAGAAATCAAAGAACTACCTCACAAGAATGTGCACTTTAATAGTAATCATTCATCAAGCATAAATAACCACAAGCACAAATATGTGAGTAAGATATCCTTGTGTTGCACTAGGGGATTTTATGCTATATGTAATGCATCAAGCCACACACTTACAAAATTAAAATATAAAATATGGATTAAACTTTAGTTTTTCAAAATAAAGAGTGGTATTAAGTAAAACATTCAAGACTACATTTTTTTCAATGTGTCAAACAACATGTGATGACACATGTGACACAAATACCTATGTGAAAATCTTTAATACACATGTTGAAGACTTAAAAATTAAGGAATAATGCATAATATCTACAAAGTTAAATGAATTTCTAGCTGACAATGGCTTGAAAGAAAGGATTGGATTCAAGATTAAATAATAAATACAATATAAATATCAAATTGAGATAACACAAAATTTCAAAAAATAAATAATCAAGTGAGAATAATAAAACATTACAATATATACTTTCAAACTTTCAATGAAATGTTCTAGGACATCAAACCTCTCCAATCCATCCTCCATGTATCCAAGAATTAATGCAAACATATCATTTCATGCTTCATACATGCACTTCTTTAGAGAAAACTCCATATAATAATACTCAACTCACCCAACCAACCATAACCATTAATTTTACTTACTTCTATATACTCAAAACTCACATAAATATAATTAAGTTGTAAGATAAAACCATGTAATTCAAAACCACAAGTAGATCAAATCATTGACCCCACACTTACCTTTTTATATAAATGTGTAATACATTTCCCAATTGATTTTGTTAAACAAAATAAGATATTGCGAGAGGGTGTGTGATTTGATATCTTAATAAAACCTTTAAGAATTTCACCACATCTTATGTTTAAACCTTTACATAACATATTTGGATCAATGCATAATTGAAATAATAAATCATACCACACAATTAAACAAGAGAACACTAGATTTACGTGAAAATCCCAATAAAGGAAAAACCATGATAAAAAAATCTAACAGTATAAAATAGGAGTACAACTTTGTTTTAGCACATCAATATAAGAATGCAACAACTCCCTAAAATGTCAATTTTATGGCTAAAATTAATGAAAGTTTACAACACCTTGAGAATGAGAAAAAAATCATGAGGAGGTTACAACCTCAAAATATCATGGAAATCTAGATTAGGCTTCCACAACAACACAAACACATGACCAACAACCTCATTCTCACTTCAACGGACACACTTTTGGGCTTATTCAAATGTAGATACCTCTAGCTCACTGCATCCCATATGCATTAAGAATTTATTTGCATCCTTCTCAACACGGTCAAAAAAATTCACACAAATTTGCATCCTTGCAATTGAATTGATCTTTAATTTATATCTTCTACAAGAACCAACAACCTTCTCTGAGTTAGCCTAGATGAAACATATAGACATGAAATGTGCATTCACCAAATAGGTTGGCTCTAAACACTTCCACGATGGAAGTTAAGTAAATATGGATCAAGGAAAGAGATAGGTAGGATTAAAAATATTCTTGCATACATCTCCACATGGGGGAAACCATTAAAGGATTGGTTCAAATATCCTAGTCAACTCAAAACACACTTAGTTTTTAATCCAAATGTTTTAGTCAACAAATAGTATCCAAAAAATCATGAATCATTTTGTAATGTAAATAATAATATTGTATGACATTCAACTACATTATTGCACCATTATTTCAAACTACCACATTCATTTGAGATAACCAATCAAATAATCTTGAGATATAACAATTAGATACATTCTTGAGATACACTTAAGCATCTAAAACTTGAGGAGAAGTAATATAAAAACAATATGATTAAGTCCCTCAAATGGAAATAACATATATTGAAATGAAAAATGTGTGGACCATTCTTTATAACCATCCACATGTGGGAAAGAATATTGTCTTTACATAGAAAACCCTAAAAACATATATCTTAGCATGTGTGATATAAAGTGAGAAACGTAGAGATTGTATATTATCCTTTTTCTATCTTTTAAACCAAGAAACCATAACTTCAAATGTAGAAAAATGTGATATAACTCACTTGTTTCTCCTCTCCTAGTTATCCTTGATGTCAAAATCACTAATAGGATTACTTGATCAAATTCACTTAATCAGTTATATATGGTGCTTATATCGATTGGTTCAATTCATCTAGATTGGTTCAGTTCATGTATATTGAGATTATGAGATCGGTGTTTATAGATGGGAACCTTATTGCACTTATGATTTGGATTCAGTTTGAGATCAATCTATTTCATATTGCATCTTGATTAGTGCTTATAATTGCATCATTCAATGAATCACAAGGAATATCATGGATACATTACTTGTTTTTGAACAGTTTGTATATCAATTATTAGATGATATATATAAGTGGGTACAGTTGATAAAATTATTTCATATTCATTATGTTTAGATTGATAGGGTTGGTTATTTTCATTTAACATACAAACAAATTCAATACTATGTGAACATACTCACGGGAATATATTTCAATTCGCATTAAAGACATCATTCAAATGCTCAATTTTTATATTCCAATTTACAAATGCATATGTATAAAGCATCATGGTGATGGTAAGGTTGTATCAAACATTCAAATGAAAGTCACTAATGTGAATAAGGCATTGAATTTATTTTTATTTAAAATTTGACCATGCCTTTGGATCAGTCATGCTATTTAACTTAAGTGTTGAAGACAACACAACACATAGTCTTTTAACTAAGGTTGTGTTGCTTAATAAGCTTCAAAGGAAGAAATTAAGTAAAGCATTTAATGTGAGTCTAGGGTGACATGAAACGCCTTATCTCACAGAATGTACAAATATTTGGAAAGCATCATTTGAACTGGTTGGCATTTCATTCTTTCTTTGAAATAATATTGGGTTTCCTTGGAAACCCTAGCTCAAAAGATCTAGGGTGCACCACATTGAGATAGTTTGGATATGAATCAGTCAAAGATATCTTCAAAGAAGTTAATGATAGTTGAAATTGGTGATTGTGAAACATTGTTGAGGCAAAGTATATGATATTTTGAGAATATTTGCAACTTGATTTTTGTTACCAGGTGTTCTCATTTTCATTATCCTATTTTTGTTTATCTTCTGTGTAAATGGTTTAGTTTGTGTTTAGTTTGTTAAAATTTAATTATGTCCATGTATGTGGAAATATTATGAGTTTGTTATGATTTCATGTTTGAGTTATGTTCTTCTTAACAAATCTTTCTTAAAGGGTTTATCATGCCAATTTTTTTCATGGTTATCTATCTTGTTTAAAGAATTAACCCTAGTTTGAGTCATGTAAAGGATTCTTCATCCTTTTCTCTTTTTGCTTAAACTTTGGTCACAATTATGTCTTGTTTCATTCTTCATATCAGAGTTAAAATTTATTGTTACCCTTGCCCATCATATATTATTTTATTTTATTTTATTTCCTTATAACCCTAATCAAGGGTCTGTGGTTTTTGAAGGATATAATTTGGTCTTCTTTTTATCCTAAGTAATATTGTCATTCATATATATGTTGTTGGAAACTACAGTTGAAATAATTGTTATATTGTCATTGATGCCAAACCTTAACTGGTAAGATAGTTTCTATCTAGGAGAGTACCATATCTTTTGATTGATGAAGAGGATTTGAAAAGAGGAGATAACAAGTGGACCTAAGGAAAGGTTGAGTTATGTGATACTTCAATGGGTACTTGATTAGTTTTTACATTGATAAGGTAATTTGTTATTTATCTTTAACACCAAGTGAAGAAGAAAGACTAGAAATGTAGGCTTAATCAAGAAAAAATGAAGAAATCTAGTTTAAGCTGAGTGATGTTAATGTCAACCAAGCACCAATTAATGCTGAGAAAATCTAGTGTTGACCAAACATCAATAATTATCGAGGGACAGATAATTACCGAGCAAAGACAGTGTTTACCAAGAAAGAAAGTGTTAGCGATGACTGAGATATCCAGTAATGACTGAGGAGATGAACATAGTATTGACCGAGTGTCAATAATTTATATTTTGAGAAAGAATTGAGAATCTCAGCCGACATGGTTGAATTCTTGGGATATGTAAAATGCATTGATATTATTAATAAATGGTATGAAGCATTTAATGCATGGTAAATCATTTTCTTATGATCTCAAGGATAAGTTTGGAGATGTATCTAGAAGAAAAAGAAGGAGAACATAATGATGGAAGGATTCGATGAATCTGACCTAAACCTAAGATCTACAGAAGAGATTAAGCGGCCAAAGATTAATCTACTTGATCAAGGAGGTATAAGGATGACCTCATTGTGAGGTTGCAGTATGCATGATGAAAAGAAGAGGTTGATGTTATTGAATAATGATTCTAAGAAGAAGGTTGAAGGTGAAGTTGTGAAGAGCTTAACAGAGTTGTGGTGATTTCTTGAAGAGAATTCCGAGAAGATCGGAGATGGAGATGGAAATAAAGGTCAGTCAGTAAATTAGCATATGTGCGAAGTGGATTTATATTTGAAAAGTGAGTTGTATATTTTTAGATCAAAACCTACTATTACTTTCTAACCATTATATCATTATAAATCTTTTAATCAAGGTTGACCTAATAGTCATTATTTAAACCCTTTAATCAAGGTTGACCTAACAAACATTGTTTAAACCCTTTAATCAAGGTGACATTCTGATAGAATGTTCTTAAGCCCTCTAACAATGCTACTCTTAATGGGGTGATTAAATCTTTTAACCAGGTCACACTAAATAGTTTGTATTGTAAACCTTTAACCGGGTTGGCTTCTCATAGAGCTCACTTCAGAAGAATGGAAATCAGTAGCATGTCACAAGTGGTTTTTCCCAAATTAGGTTTCCATTATAAATCTTGGTGTTATACTTGTGTGAATCTTATTTGATGTGAATGATGTTGAAAGTTTTATATTCTTCAAGTTAATTACTTTTGGATAGTGGACTGCAAGTTTTATGTTGGTGATATATGCTATAGAGACCAAGTTGAAAATTGATTAGATCTGAGTTTGTTGAAGAGCTAGAAAGTTGAATTGGTATTTTTGGACCTAAGGATAACTGATTCACCCCACCCCCCTCTCTCAGTTATTCTAAAATCATTCTAACAATTGGTTTGCAAGCTACACAAGGAACTGTATGGATTAAAGAAAACCCCCAAAGCATGGTATGAAAGGCTGCATAACTATCTAATAAAGATTGGATTTCTAAGGACAAATGACAACAATAATCTATACTTGAAGACTAAAAAATGTAAAGGGATTTTGTTAGCTAAAATATTTGTTGATGATATCATATTTGGAGGACAAGATTCCCTATGTCAAACCTTTTCAAATGAGATGCAAACTAAATTTGAAATGTCTATGTTTGGTGAGATCAAATTCTTTTTTGGTTTGCAAGTCTATCAGATGAAGAAAGGTATCTATATTACTCAATCTAAATATGTTAAGGAGATACTGAAAAGTTTTGGTATGGAAGATTCTAGACCAGTACTTGTACACCTATGGCTACTGGACAAAAGTTATCTAAAAACTGATGATCCAGCTGAAGTGAATTAAACTTTGTATAGATCCATGATTGGAAAGCTATAATATGTTGTCCACAGTAGACCAGATATTTCCCTAGCAGTTGGGATTGTTACAATATTTTCTACAAATCCTAAAGAGAGTCACATGATGGCAGTGAAAAGGATATTGAGATATCTAAAAGGAACAGATCGAAGAGGACTATGGATTGTATTACAAGAAGAATGATAAGTTTGAACTGAAAGTCTACACTGATGCAGATTGGTCTGGAAATGTTGATGATGAAAAGAGTACAAGTGGTGGCACATTATTTCTAGGAAAGAGATTAGTCTCTTGGACAACCAAGAAATAGAACTACATTTCCCAATCTACAGCAGAAGCTAAGTATGTAACAACAGAAGCTGAGTATGTAGCAGCCGCAATGAATTGTTTAGATTTAGTGTGGATCAAGCAATTGTTAAAAGCTATGAAGGAAGAAATCACTGAGTCGATTGTTATTTTCTATGATAACACAAGTGCTATTAACATATCAAAGAATCTAGTTATGCATACTAAGACTAAGCATATTTCTATCAAGTATCATTACTTGAGAGAGTTTGTTCAAAACAAAGAAGTGAGATTGGAATATGTGAATACAAAGGAACAATTAGTAGATATATTCACAAAAGCATTACCTAAAGATGCTCATGAATACCTTAGAGGTAAATTAGGGGTGATTCCCCTAACTGTGGCTACCTAGAAGCATATAGGAGCACTGCATCAAATGTGCTAATCAGATTATTTGATAAATTGATGCAGAAGAGGTCACACTTTAGGAGTTGCCTAGAGTTGTGAGAAGTAAAGCAAAGATGATAATCAGTTATAAGCAAGATGACAGAGTGATTATACAGGATATAGAATTGACATGAAGACATCTATATGGTAAATATGTAAGTAATAGATACAAGTTTCTTTGGCATTGTTGTCAAAGAGGGAGAGATTAAATGAACCAGAGGAAGAAATATAAAAAAGTAAATGACCCTAAGCAAAGAGGGAGAGACACAGACAGGGAGAGATTCAGTGAATAGACAAAGCTAAATTTATCCAAGAGGGAGATTGTATTTGGATGTGTTGGATTTGAATCAGAATGAAGCTAAGGATATTAATGAAGATTTATTGCATAGAAATTTTGGATTGTATGGTGAATCGTGTGATGTTCTTGTGGTGTTGCCATCAATGCCAAGGAGGGAGATTTTTGGAGACTACAATTGAAACAATTGTTATATTTTCATTGATGTCAAACCTTAACTGGTAAGTCAGTTTCTATCTAGGAGAACTCGTACCATATCTTTTGATTGATGAAGACGATTTGAAAAGAGGAGATAACAAGAGGACCTGAGGAAAGGTTGAGCTATGTGATACTTTAATGGGTACTTGAATAGTTGGTACATTGATAAGGAAATGTGTTGTTTATCTTTAACACCAAGGTAAGTGCACAAAGATGGGGGACCAAAAAGGGGGTATAAGATGCCACCTTTTTTCCTGAAATCAGCAAACTTTGAACTTCAACAAGAAATTGAAGATAGTTAAACTCAAAATTTTAAGATGTGACAAAAACAAGAGTTGTAATACTCTGAATCTAGTTCCTAAAATACTAACTTATTTTGAAAATAGTGTAGATTAAGGCCCTTAAAAAGGGGGAGCACAAAAAGTGGTCCAGTTTTTTGTGAAAAAACATAACATAGCGTCTAGTGTGCTCCCCCTAAAATGTTAACTTTTTTTTTGAAATTTTTTAATCGCTCCAGTGAGAAGTTAGCTAAAACCACATAGTTTATCCTAGAATTTTTAGGTAATTTTTTTATGAATGTATAATTTTTGATGAATTTACGAAGTGCACACATTCTGAAAACATGAAATTTTTGTGTGCTCCACCTAGAAATCATTTAAAACTAATCAAAAATTAAATTGTTTTTTTTAAAAGTGTGTAGAATGGAGTCTAGTTTCTAAAAATGTAACTTGTTACAAAATTCGATGAACGAGCCAAAATCTATGCCCAAAATACTACACATTGTTTTTTTACAAAAAATAGACATACACACAAAAGAAATTAGAGATGAAAAACTTAACATAATCACAATTCAAAATAAATTATATGCTTAGATAGCTAACAGGGAGATCTACAATATCACGTCATCTGATTTTTACATTCTTGAGCCATGAGTAAACCTGATGAGGAGCACACAAAAAAAGATGTCATTTTTTGTATGTATACTAGAAAACATGTCTCAGGCCTATTTGAATCATCCAAGCCTTTAGGTTGGATCTCCAAGGAAAATCCAAGCCTTAGGATTGGTAAATTTCAATGCTTTACAAAGTGCGTGAAAGTGTGTGCGCCCTATAGGGTAAGCGCACTATTGAAATCTATGACTTCTCATCAACCTCTCTCTCCCCCTTCTCTCTCTCTCTCTCTCTCTCTCTCTCTCTCTCTCTTATTTTGCATAGGGCGCACGCGCTATAGGGCACACTTGCTATGCAAGAGTATGCATAACACTTTTTTAGTTTTGCATAGGGCGCATGTGCTATAGCACGCTTGTGCTATGGAAGACTAAAATAAATGGTCTTCTTTGCCAAGGATCTCGTGAAAGAGGCCCACTTTTTCTATATGTTGTCTAAGTTCTGCATGTTATCTGACAAATATTCACTTTTCATGGTGTTGATAGTGATAAAGAAGCATATTCTATCAATTTGCACCATCTTTTTGTTTAAAAATCAACATCCAATTGTGAAATTCAATCATTATCACCGAAATTTATCGATTGAGGTAAGTTTTTAATTTTTTTACATGTCAAATATGAATAAAGAGTGTTTTGGTTTATAATTACAGTATGATATAGACTTGTTCAATACATAATTTGATATAATTGTAATAAATTTATATTATAATTTTTCATATTGTAAGAGGTTTATATTATAATTTGACTTATTGTTTTACATTTATATTATATTTTTAAAATTATAATCAATTCATATGTAGAAATCATCATCATGCCAAGGAAACAAGCAAATACTTTAACACCGGAAGAGCATGAAAGAGACAAAGAGAAGAAAAGGGAAAGAATGAGACAACTTCATGAACAAAAAAAATTGGATACCATAGAAGAAGATTTTTCTTTGGATGAGGAACATGAAACATCAATACAAAGTAAGAGAGAATTGGAATTGGAAATAAAAAGACAATGAATGAGAAACTTGCGTGCAACAAGACAATTGAATTATGAAGATGTGGGCACATCATCTATGAGATCCCAAGTTGAAGAGACATCATCATCCAATGTTGGAGGCACACCATTGTATCATGTTGAAGGCACACCATTGTCTACTTTCGAAGGTGTGGGTACACCCTTGTATCATGTTGAAGGCACACCATTGTCTACATCCCAAGGTGTACGTACCCCCTTGTATCATGTCGAAGGCAGACCATTGTCTACATCCCAAGGTGTAGGCACAACATCATCTCATGTTGAAGGCACACAAGTTGGTACGCAATTCACACATAATATTTTTGATGCTCCTAGAATTATTTATAAAAAGCCAAAATATTTGATTGATATTGATACTAACACTTTGCAACCAATGCCTGACAAGATTCCCAAGTGTACTTGTCAAAGAAATGCTAATCATATTTGGAGATCATTGTTTAAAAATTTAAACATGGCAGGAAGATGTCAACTATTTGTTGAAATGATGAGAAATCTAAAATTTAGGCCCATCATGAATATTCTTGGGCTAAGAACGATGGATGAGTCAAGTGAAAAATCTATTGTAAAGAATAGATAATGACTCTATATGAGAGTATGGGTTCTACATCATGCACGAAAGATAGTAATGTCACACGACGTGTACTTACATCAATGATAGTAAGCACTCAAATGAAAAAATCTTGACTCATTAGAAAGACAAGCAAAACATTGAAAATAAGTAGAAAGTCTCTAATGAGAGCCTTGGGAAGGCGTCAAAGAGTGGAAGATCCAAATAGAAATGAGTTATGGGCATTTTGCGGTAGACTACCGTGAAAAGATAAATCAATTGTTGAAGCTTTGAAATTCTTGATTGAAGAATTTTGGAATAATAACACACGGGTATCTCCTAATCAAAGAGATGTTGTAAGAGGGTATGTGCAAGATCGTGAGGGGCCAAAAAGTGGCAATGTAAAAAAATCCACTTTTTAGTCGTCCAAAAGCGCATGAAAATGTATGTTGACTTTTTAGTAGGCCTGGGTGTTAGTACACCTGGGAAAACCTGACACCAAAGCACAAGCCTAATCGGGTACCTGATTTGTTCGGGTACCCGATAGTTTCGGGTACATGAAAAAAAGGCGGGAATAAATGAAAAAATTGAACTTTTATATATAAAAAGAGGTATATATATATATATATATATATATATATATATATATATATATATATATAATGTTTAACTATGAAATATGAACTTTGAAATATATAATGTTTAACTATAAAATTGAACTTTGAAATATGTATGATATCACTATTTTATATATATAATATTTAAATATGTATTATATATAATTATATATTAATTTATATTTTTTATATTATAACATCTTAAGGGTTTTAAATTGTATGTCATATTATATATATATATATATATATATAGAGAGAGAGAAGGGGGACAGAGAGAGAGAGTGAGAGAGGGTGATGTTTGTGTGTGTGTGTGTGTGAGAGAGTGAGAGAGAGAGGTCCCTTCTCTCTCTCTCTCTCCCTCCCCCTCTACCATTTTCACAGAGTATGAGAGAGAGAGAGAGAAGGTAATAGAGAGAAGGGGGAGAGACTTCTCTCTCTCTCTCTTTCCTTCTCACCTTCTCACTCTCTATCTTCCTCTCTCAGCCCCCACCACCTTCTCACTCTCTCTCTTCCTCAATTGCCACCCATGAATTTTTTAAATGGTTGATTGATTTCCTTTGCTTCTTTCAATGGCCATCCATGATTTTTCTGCAATCTTCCAACCTTTTGTACATAGTTGTAAAATACATATTAATATATTATACATATAAAATAATATATAATATATGATATATAATGTAACATTTAATATTAATATATATTCAATAATATTTAATGTAAAATGTATATTATATAATATTTAATATTTAATATTTAATATATAATCGATATTATATAATATTTAATATATATAATATATAATCTAATATATATTTTTTGATATATAATATATCATATGAAGGATGGAGAAATGGGAGGGAAAAGTTAAAAATCAAAATTTTATCGGCATTTTTTGGTACCCAAAAATATCAGTTACGTGAAAATATCAGGTACCTGATTAGGCTCGGTATTGCTTTGTGTACCAAACCTACATGGTCAACTATTGAAATGTCCCAAAAATGTGTTTTTCCCCTGTTTCTTTGAGTTCCAGACTTCGACTATGTAGCTAAAGACTTTTTTTTCACCCGAATTTGATGAAATGAAAAGGGTATCTTAAGGAGATTATCAGCTTTCTATCAATATAATTGCTGTCAAATTTTAAATTTGGTAAGTAATTATTAGTTATTTTCTAATTGAGTTACCTCTAAAGTGCTAATTTATATACTGATTGAAAAATGACTATAACTTTCAAACGGTATAACATTTTTGAAATCCAAAAAATGTGTCACATTCTATGCTTCACCTACTATAAGAAAAAGAAAAAAAAAATTGAATTTTGTAAATTTTTGAATGAGTTAAGGTGGTCAGACACAGGAATTGTTTTATTCTGAAAACATTGTAGCAGAAAATTCATAATTAATTATTTTTTTGGAATAAAATTACAAAAAAATATGTGTCACATCCAAGCATGAGTCTACTACTTATATGTAAAATCTTATAAAATAGTATCATTTGATTATGATTAAGGTGGTCAGACATACACCTACTTATTTTTTTCCAGAAATTTTTGTACTGCTGCATTGAAATCTATACATTTCACCAATCATACTAAATTTTTTTTTAAAAAGGCCTAGTAGTTTAGAAACTAAATTTAATTTTCTATAGATTCTATTCTTACAACTTTTTGATATTAGGTTGATAGCTAGTTGAAATTTTCACGTCAAGTTGACTAACCCTGATTTGCAGATTTTTCATTGCCACTTAAGGGCATAGTTTGGCCCCTCATGATCTTGCATGTGCCCAAGAAGGAGGATTGGTAGTTGAATTTGTGTTCCACATCCAAAACATTTTTTGGATTCAACTCAGACATAATTTTTTGCAAAATTTATGCATATGTATCCTCAAATTAAAATTAGTCAGAGATATTTTGAAATGTGTAAACCTTTTTATGTGAAGATAAATCACACACGCACAACTTGTTGTTGTAGGGTACATATTGAATTTTCTAACCATTTTGAAGTTTATAGGAATATATGTGTAGATTTGCACTCTAACAATGTTTTGTAGGATTGTAACATAAATATCCCACCTAGTTCTTCAAGGGAATTAATATCTACCATTTTATGCGAAAGAGTGGATGGTCAACAATTTTACAAGCTCTCATGCTTGAATGGTACATGCATAGATTGCAGAGGTTTGCGACATTTGCCAATTTGTCAACATATGGAGAGTATGCATGTAATCAATAATGAAATAGTAGAATTTGGAAAATATAAGACCGTGACATACAATCTAAAAGATGGAAAAGAGGCTAAAAGATGTGATTTAGTAATTGAAAAAACTCCAGTGTATTAGTTCATGGACATTTTTTGTAAAAAAAATATTTATGAGTATGCAAGGCATACACATAGAGCATGATGGTTGGATATGAAATTCAAGTTGTGCAAGGACACATTCCCACTTGATACCATTGTTTTATTTGTGGACTTTGCAGAGAACTACACACTATAACCACAGAATGAGGTGCAAGCAAAGTATTATAGCTCTCAATAGGTTGCTATATTTGTTCATATAGCATTCATGCATGCACCGTATAGTACAGAGGAGAACAGGAAGATATTGAGGGAGTATCATTTTTATATTAGCGATGATCACTCACATTCTACAGAGTTTGTACATGGTTGCTTTCAACTATTTTATGGTCATTTGGCAAACAGGGGCATAAAATATCATCAACATATCATATGGTTAGATAATTGTGCATCACAATTCAAGAATTCTCAAATGTTTTATTGGTTGTGCAGGATGCATAAGATTACTGGAATTCAATATATGTGGAATTTCACAAAGGTCGGTCATGGAAAGGGAGAGCACAATGGTGCAAGTGCATGTATTAAAAGAGCCTTAGCACGTGAAGAATTAAAGTACAAAGAAAAAGCAACATTGTCAGATGCGGAATGTATTGTCCAGTGGTGTAATACTACAATGGGTTCAGGTAATGAAAGTGAGTCTACGATTTGTAGATTTTTTTGGTTGATGGATGAAACTAACATTGCACCATATGAGGATTGTTGTACATTGACAGGATCGAGTGAGCTACACTCTTTTAGAAGTTGTAATGCAGGTTCATGGAATATCCACACACAACATATGGCATGCTTTTGTTCATCATGTTTAGATGAATATTGGGATGGGTGTGAGTCAAAGGAATGGGTTGATGAATGGTATACACGTATTTTGAGTCCACTTGCCTCCTATCATCCCCATGAATCACTACAACTGACAAAAATGAAATCATCCATTGACTTTGATCACTTATCTGATCTAGTACAACCAAGTAAAATTTTCCACATACAAATAATCTCAAATTTAGTACTTTATCATAAATATTCAATAAACTAATGTCCTCATTATGTTTATATCATTAGAGGCCATGTTTTTGTTGTTATTGCACTTGAAGACAATGAAGAAGGAATAAATTATTATTTGTGTCATTGTGTTGAGGCAAAAAATAAATTGGATCACTCAATTATCGATGGTGAAGAATTAGAATACCTTATAGGAGCAGTGGTTGTAACCCGTACATGGCTTAGATGGTATGCTATGAAGAACCCTAGGTTGTGGTTGTTCAAGTATTGGGAGACACAGAAAGATTCTTCATTACTCAAACCTCATCATTGCATCAAATGTACACTTGATCAGATATGGGGGAAGACTGCATAATAAAACTCTTTGGAAGGTTCATGAGTCAGACCACGAGGCAATACTTGAGAAAATCAAGGGTAGGGCAGATCCAATTGGTTCATTGGACTAAATGGAGATACAAAATATTTTAATGTCAAATTTATATAGCACTGTAAATTGGGTGGACTGTAAATTGCTCATGCATTACCCTGTATGTATAACGGGAAGTTTTCAAGATTTAATGACAACCTTTCTCTTCTACTTTTTGGGGAAATACCGGAGGTTTTCTCTACTCAGCTCTTTCCTCCAGTTCTCCTATTTTGAGCTGAGTTGTAAAAATATTTATCATTATTAATAAAAAAAGCTTTATGATGTTATGCCAATGACTTGCAGGCATATAATACTTGGAAGGCCATGGAAGAGCCTTAAGGAACCAACTCAATTCAAGGATGCACTATCTCATTTTCTTTCCAACTTCTCCCTCTCTAAAATGGAAGGTTTACATTTTGGTTTATCCCAAAAGTGTACCCTCCTAGGCCACCTAGTGTACCAGTGCCTCCACCACATCAAAACTCAAACCAGACTTCACACCCTAATCTTAACACCTTAGATCATCTCAACATGGTACATTTTCTATGTTACAACTTCCCATTCACTCATATCCACTCATCCTTCACCATTCTTCTACTATAGCCTTTCTAGGTCTGTCTAGTAGCCCTTCAAACCTTGAAATCAGCAATTCATTCACAATATCCCCAAACAACCTAGCAATGTTTTTACACTTTCAAATATCCTTTTTAGATTTACTAAGTTGATATCATTCTTAGACTTTCACGACCTGACTGGTGAACACTTCCTTCACCCCCTAACCCTTCAACTAGGCCTAATTAACCCTTGCCCAAAGAAGAAACTCTATCATCCACTAATCTCCAAACAAGCCTACCATAAACACCATGTACAAAAAACCTAAAATCTTCCAACAAAACCTAACCCAGAGAAGCAGAAAACTTGGTAACTATATATAGTGTAATGTGGACCTCTAATCCAACTACACAAACAACATAGTCATTACTCACTTAATCGAATTATGAGAATGAGTATGGATTACTCAATTTGAAATTCATGGTGAAGCGACCTGTTACCTCCTAATTAATCAGGGTGTTTAATTACTCTCAAATTGGAGAGCCAAAAACCATCAGACCAAGTTAATATGGAAGATTTTGAAAACTAAAATGATAAGCAAAGTACAATTAATCTAAGATGAAAATGCAGTTTGTAATCTAAAATGAAGTGCAGATTTTAATCTAAGAGCTTGAAAATAAAAAAGAAATGCAGATTTACTCTAAAGAACTTGAAATAAAGATGTAAACTAAGCTAAGAGAAAATAAGAAAAACTAATCTATTATGAAATGCAATTACACTAAATGAAGATTAATCTAATAATGCCATAAAAGCTTGAAAGATATGAATAAAAGTGAGATAGAATTTTGCTATAGTTTATGTGCTCTCAAAATTGCTCTCTCTTCGAATGAAGAATGAGGTTCAAGATATAGGCAAGCTTGGAAGAGGAACGAAGAGTTTCTTGATTCGAAATGGTGGACTCTTCATTTCCAATGGAGGAGAAAGAGACAAATATTAGAGAATTACTTAATTAAAGAAATGGATTATTGCCACATGGGTGACTCTTTGAATATTTGATTTATTAAATGCAAATATGATAATCCATTCGAATAACCAAGTAATTTATTAATTCCTTTTATGGGTATTTAGCTAAAGGGGTGAGCTTAATTTAATTTAAAGCACTTAGGACTTTAGAATTAAATTGATTTATCATAGGGGTAATTTAGCTAATAAAAGTCAAAGACTTTAGGAATTAATTATAATATTTGATTAATACAATTTAGGGTTTTTGAAATTAACATCAAGTCGAGTTAAGTCAGGTAGGAGAGATAAAATTGCCTAGTAAACTATGATTTTAATGATGTAAAATTGATGAAAATGCACCAAATTGATTGAAATTATAAGGTGCCAATTTTGGGGTATTACATTTTCCCCTCTTTGAATTGATGTGCAAGCAGTGAATTGATTCAAAGAATAGTCTGAAGTGATAGATGACAAGAATTTTTGGAGGTCTAGGTTAGGATGCCAAGATGTCGAATAGATCAAAGCATGATTTTTCAAAGTCCAAGTTAGATTGCGAAGACAACGATCTTGAGAGAAGACGAGAATCGGGGTTAGATTGCCCCAATGCCCAGAATGAGATTCAGATGCAGACTTAGGACTGTCTCCAAAATCAAGGTTAGATTGCCCCAATACAAAGCTTAGCCCTCTGAGACCCGGGTTAGATTGCCTAGATAATGGTCTAAAAGAGATTTCGAGAGCTATCTCCAGAACAAAGATTGACTCCCAGGAATTAGGGTTAGATTGCCCCAATACCTAAAAGATTTTGAGAACCATCTCTAGAATGAAGCTTGATCCTCGAGGATCCAAGTTAGATTGCTCAGATACCTAAAAGATAGATGACAAGATAGCAAGATGTGAGGCGCGAAGATGCCCCTAGTGACGAGATGCCTCAAGCGGTGAGGACTTTGATTTACATCAGATTAATAAGAGACTGCTTCGACAAGATTCAAATGATGAAATCATCCTGCCCCCTCAAGAGTGAAATTGAAACATGAAATGCCAGAAGGATGATTGACAACAAGAGGTTGCAGAGTAGAAGCAATCAGACTAGATTCGAGAAGCTGCAGAAGCAATTTGGAGTGATCGGGAGGTCCTGTTGACCAATTTTGACCAAATTTGACTTGAGTTGAATTGAGGTGAAAAGATTGAAGATCTCAAGAAAATGATGAAGAGATGAAAGTCTGGTAGGAAAATGATGCCAGAAGGCTGACTACACAAGCGCCCGATCCTAAAGAATCCTAGAAATTTAAAATGTGATTTCGAGCTATCCAGAGATGTTAGATTTTGATTTCGATTTCGATCCCAAAAATGGATTCAGAATAGTCAATTTAGCCAAGGGTGTAATTTTTGCGCAAAACAAAGCACTTGTGCAGCCATGATGAACCCAGGACAAAAGATGAGAACCTTCAATGAATAGATCCAGAAGAAAGAAATCAAGAGAGCACCAAAACACTATCTCAATGCAAGCCTAGAATGAAAAAAATACAAGCCTAAGCTAGATGCAAGCCTAGAATGAGCGAATGTAATTCCTAGGACTTGGTTGTTGGACTCCCCATTTTATCATCATAGAGTTCATTTAGGCACGGGACGATCACAAGATGCCATACAATCCTCACTAACATTTCAATCATGAGAATATGAATATGACATAAGTCTTAGATTTAGCAAGCATTAAGGCACAAGAAGCCAAAATGACCTGAACACATATTCCTTTTAATTTAGCAAGTTAACATAAGCATCAAAGCATAGCTACTAGAATGACCTGAATGTTGCTTGTGAATAAATACACCAGACACACAAGAGTTCCTTCCTTTTCCAAAGAATGCTCGTAGTGACCCTTATGTTCACTTAGCAAGACAAGCGTTAGTGATTTTACTTGTAGCAAAAAGAAGTCACTCAAAACAGACAAGGAGAAGAACCAACCTCACCAAAGCATCCATATAAAAGGAGTTGAGGTACACATGGCCATTCAATACTAGATGAAGGCTCTTACAGATGGACACCCCTCTTAGATAGAATTATTGGATCATTGGAACTAAACCAATGAGCAGAAAGCAAAGAAAAGATCATGCCCCTAGTCTTCACATCTCTTAGTCTAGATAGATGTCTTGGAGTTGCTCGAGGAGGAATGAAAAAGAGAAATAAAAACACACAAAAGAAAATATCAGCATATTTCAGAGAATCACAAATTTGGTTTTAGTTTCAGTTTAAGTTCGTGTTCAAGTGGATTGAAGTCAGATCAGAAGAATACAGTGCGAGAAGTCTCAACAGGATGGTGACAACAGGTGAACACAGTGAGGATCACTGGTGACTGGCATGAGAAATCATCTTGAAGAGAGAATCAGAGAGCTAATGAGGTATCAGCTGGCAGATGCAGCAAGAAATGCTAGTGACCGATACAAGAGAGATCCTCAAGGAGAGAGATCTCAGAAATACTAGTGAAACATCAGCAGGCGAATGCAGTTAGAACCACTGGTGACTGATGTACGGGGGATCCTCAAGAAGAGAGATCCAAGTGATAGCTAGGTATCATTAGGTAGACACAGCGAGAACTGCTGGTGACTGATACAAGAGAGACCCTCAAGGAGAGAGTCTCAAAAATAGCTGGGCATCAGCAGGCAGACGTAGCAAGAACCATCGGTGACTGATGCAAAAGAGTGTCTCCAAAAATGATAGGACGATGCCCCCTAGACTAGGGAGATGCCCCCAAGTGTGACCAGTTCCAATCCATGAAGAGTCAAGGAAAATCTCTAAGATAACTGAAGGCAAGTGCATGAGCTAGCAAACTAAAGCAGAAAATGAACTAAAGCAGGGAAAACAGGAAAGGAAACTAAAGCTAAAAAGTAGGAATGCAAGATGCAACTAGACAAAGCCAAGCAGTGTTAAGATGAGATACAGCTTCAGGAAACAAGAGGTGCATGTTTACCAGGTTTTCACCATCTTGGTAGGGATTCTATTTTTTCTACCATGATGCCTGTTTGCCAAGTTTTCATCAATGGCACATTTTTCTCTTTTTCAGTTTTTTTTGTTCTTTTTTTTGTCTTTTTGAATATTTCATTTTTTTGTATTTTTGATCTTTTGATTTTTTTGTGCTTTTTTCAAATTTTCTATTTTTTTTAGTATTATCAAGGCACCTATTTACCAGGTTTTCACCAGGATAATAGATACATTAAAGCGCCTATTTACCAGGTTTTCACTAAGATGATCATTTTTTTAGGACATTTTACAATTTTTAGGATTTTTGACAATATACCATTTTTAGGATTTTTTCAGGACCAATAAGTATGTACATGAGCATACAGAGAATGCCTCAGCTATAGAATTTCTTCAAGTGAAGAGCATTGATAGGCTCTTTGAGTTGTTCTCCTTCAGTATGAATCTCTGGAAACTAAGTATTTGTAGTAGTAGTTAGCTGAGAAGTTGTAGAATCTGAACCAGTCGTATCCAACTATCAAGAGATCTATAGTCAAGGAAAGATCACTTAAGTAAGACCCACAAATACCCTCATGGATGCATCTTAACTCTTCATCAGATTTCCCACACTCTAAATGCTTAGGGAGAGTACACTCTAGACTTTTCTTAGTCATGTCATTAGCAATAAGGAGATACAGATATGCACTTTGGGAAAGGAAAGATGGAGTGAAGGGTATAAAGTATGAGAGGCAAGGGCAATGGAATGGAGGAAAGCATAAGAATTTTGGAAGCTCGAAATGCAACTTTGATTTTCCTTTTGGAATCCACATAGCTTTTTTGATTTTTTTCTTCTTTACTTTGAGGTGTTTTTGATGACAATGCTTGCAAGATGGATTTCGAGATCCATTTTTTTTTGGCTTTGGATTGTCTTCTCCTCTTTGAGGACCTTTGTGGTCTTTTGAACACCTCTACTACTTTTTTTATTTATAGTCACATGTCGATTAGATGGGACAAGGTGACCTTGAGACATAAGTGGATTTTTTTTATTTTTGCTTTTATGTTGCACATCCAAGTTACTTCCAAAAGACTCGGGAATTGTGGATGAAAGAGGCTTATATGACTAGTTTAGGTGGAGAGGTGGAAATGGAAGTGGACAAGCCACTTATCTCAGGGGAAAAGGGGGAAGAGAAGTATATGGGATGGGCTCAAGTGCAAAGATATCAGCATCATCTTCATCATTCATGAATGAATAAGATAGATCGAGAAAGTTATCTCCCATAGAGCGTTGTCGATTGCGAGTTGTCTTAGAAGAGTCAGATAAGTTTGGAGGAATATTATGTGAGCCTAACCAAGATGACCCGCTTTAAGAGTTAGGTCCCCTTTCAGGAGGTAAGAGCACATAAATAGGAATCAATTCTTTTATGAATCTACCAAGATTCCATGAGACTATAACAAGATGGGGTCTTACATACCCATGATTTGCTAGAGCAGTAGAAGCATAACTTGGAGTAGATGGCCTAGGAGCCATAGGAATGATCTCCACAGGAGGGTGGAAAGGATCATCATCAGTTTCTTGATTTGGAGGATTAGAACTTTCTCCTCTTTCAGAATTGGTAGTACCAGAATCTTTGTGTACGACATCAACTGATATTTTTGTAGTAGCATCTGATATGGAGTCCCATTCATATTCCTTTGAGTTTATTTTGTTGTGGAAATGTTGTTTGATGTAATCAACTAGAGACATAGTAGGCAGCAGATTTTCTTCATTGCTATCATCTGTCGCAGAAGGTGTTTCTTCAATAGCGGGATCTTTCTCAGTAGCAGAAGTGCTGAAGTAATCTAGAATAGGCATACCCTGTGGCATGCCCAAGATAAGGGGGACATCAGATAGTTTCTCCCATTCAATATGTGTTTCATCAGAGTCAACAAAAGTAGAAGTCTGTTCATTAAAGTAGATAAAATCCTCCTGGTGAGGACCAAGATCATGTTCTAGAGGTAGATAAGAATCTCTCTGGTAGTCAGAATCATAATGTTGAATATTCAAGAGCCCTTCATGTGTCATAGGTTGGATTTTTGTATCTTCATTATCTAAATCCTTGCATGAATGAAAGTTGCAACCAGGTTGGTCAAGTTTATGGCCCTGATAGCCAATACCAAATATGTCTTCAGAAGGTTCTTCACAGGAACATAGAGATGGAGGAAGAGTTGTTAATGACAAGAGGGACTTAATCTGGTATTCCCCCATGCCAGTATCTTTGACCTTTAGGGTCTTTCCTATCTCCTTGAGTTTAGCATCATAAGATTCCGCAAATTCCTCGTTGGTCAGAACAAAGCTATCACCAGATTCTGTGAGCATATTGCTAGTATGACTCGTAGTAGCAGGCACTATTATTTTTGTCCCTTGGGATAGAAACTTTATACATTGGTGATAAGTTGAAGGTATTTCCTACATTTCATGGAGCCATGATATACCTAGCAAAATATTGTATGCAAGAGGGATATCCAAGACTTGGAAAACAACATCTCTTTCAATAGGTCCTACGCGGATAGGTAGCACAACTAAGCCCTTAGACTTGTGCTCTTCTTCATCATAAGCTTTAATGATAATCTTTTTGTAGGAGTCTATACATTCCTCATCATAACCTAGCTGGGTAAGCAATTTGGCGAAACAGATGTTGAGACCAACACCATTGTCTATTAGCACTTGGCAAACATGCTTAGGGCCTATCATGACCTCTATATGCAAGGGAGCGTTATGCGGATGACTCAAGGAGTGATCAT
This sequence comes from Chamaecyparis obtusa, assembly GCA_027943335.1. Classification (NCBI taxonomy): domain Eukaryota; kingdom Viridiplantae; phylum Streptophyta; class Pinopsida; order Cupressales; family Cupressaceae; genus Chamaecyparis; species Chamaecyparis obtusa. Next base: position 1,215,535 of record BSBK01002646.1, on the reverse strand, counting down.
CTTCTTTAGAGAAGGATAAATAATGTGGTGAAGTCAAATGACCCACCATAGATTGGAACTAACCAAGGTCAAGATCTTTGGGGATGTTTGCCTCGGTGAGGGCTTTGTCCAAAATTTGCCTATGAGTAGGCGAGATCTTCAATAACTCAAAGATGGTAATCTGAGCATTGGTTCACTAAAGCTGATCTAAGATACTATAGCTAGTAGCGCTAGAGGTAGGAACCAATTTTGAAGCTTTTTTTGTAGGACCAGCAGTAGTCTTATCCGCAGTCTATTTTGGAATGGATGCGGGATGGTCAGGACCCTTCAGAACAACTCTTCCATGTGACTGAATAATGACATTAGCACAATCTTGAGGTTGTTCAGATTCAAAAGAACAAGATGTAGAACTACACAAGATGAAAGGAGTCTTAGGTTTGGGAGCCTCATTGTCCCCTTTGGAAGTAATCACATTGTAATACTCAGCACCAACAGGCTCAATCATGCCAATAACATTGTCATCATTGGTGTACGTGTAGTTGACTTTAGCATTAGTATTCTTAGTCTACGAGGATTCACCCTTCTCATGAGGAGGGAAGGGATCTTTAAATGCTTGATGATCTGAATTCTTATTGTGATTTTCCATGAGAATATCAACATTATCAATCAAATCTTGAACTTTATGCTTCAACTAGAGACAAGTAGCAGTCTTATGACCTTTATTCTGGTGATAGTCACAATAGGTGTTGTCATTCCACCAATGAGGTCTCGGTTGAGGATCATAGAGATGCTTTTCCAAAGGAGTAAGAACTTGATTTTGCACCAGAGTCTAGAAGACTACATCCATCGGTTCCCCTAGGGAAGTGAATTCACACTTGGGTCGAGAGTCCCTAGACTTATTGTTAGAGAAATTTGAAGGTGGTTGATTATTTGTTGTAGTCTTTTCAACAGCCTTGGCCGCTTGTATAATCGAGGTAAGATTAAAAGTAGACTTTCGAGGCTTTGTGGTAATGTTATCAACCACTCCATCATTCGCAACATCTCTATTCTTGTTAAAAGCCTTTCCCTTGTCTTTGTTTGAGGATAATCCTTGTTTATTATCTTTATTCAGAATCAATTCTCCTTTCTTAATCATGAAGGGCTCTATCCTCACGGCTTGTTTGATCATATTGTCGAAGGTCAAAGGACCTTGTAGCTGAACTTGGTATCCAAAATCTAGGATGAGGTTGTCCAAAAAGATATCAAGTCTCTCAGATTCAGGTAGTTTCTGAGGATACTTAGTGCAAATTTGTCTCCATCTTTGGAGAAAAGACAAGAAAGGCTCTCCTTGTCACTGTTTTAGATTTCACAAATTATGAATATTGATAGGGTGTTGAATGTTGTGTGAATAATGCTGAAGAAAATGATTAGTGATCTCATCATAGGTCTTGATGCCAGGAGGTAATCGGCAAGACCATTCCATAGTTGATCCGCCCAAGCTATGAGGGAAAAGTCTCATAAGATATGTCTGATCGTGTATAATTTCCATGGACAAGGTGCCAAATTCTCTAAGATGATCTTGGGGATCGGTGGTACCCAAGTATTTGTCATATTTTGGCAACTCCACTCCTCTTGGAAAAGGAGGCATGCAAATACTTTTGTCAAATGGAAAAGGGCATATGTTGTCCATTGTGAATTGTTGCATCAGTTTATCCTTGTCTCTTGCAAGTTAACTAATCTAGTTTTGCATATCCCTAATCATCTTTTGTAACTTAGTGGTATCATTCTCTTCTTCCTTGGCCAGAAGTGTTTCTACTTGGAAATACGGGGGTAACTTGGCCCCTTGTTGAGCTAACTCAAGAATGTATTTCTCCTTATCCTCTAAGAGGAGGATCTCCATCATTTTGATAGGACTCTTATTAGCTTTAGCAGCATTTATGTCATTTTGAGTTGTTGCATCATCTTCATTCCCAAGGATCTCATAAATGCTCAAAATTTGGTCTTGTTGTTGATCATCTTGGTTTTGATCATACGGAGGAGGGTGATAGAAGTGTGTTTGGCGATCGCCTTGAGGTTTGCTTCGAGATTGATCATCTTTATGAGTTTAATTTTGGGCATTAGAAGATTGACCTTGATACTGGTTGTTTTGAGATTGGTCATGAGTTTGGCCATATTTGCCTGATTGAAAATCGAATGGCTCTCCCATCTTGTTTGTATAGGGTTGGGCAATGTGTACCTTAATGAAATGGTGCGCACAACATTGAAAAGGTGTTGCGTAGGTAACTTTGGGTGTGTGAACAAGATCAAAAGGGTCGATTGGCTCGAGATCATCAATAGGATCAACCCGAGAGTGAGGTTTCTCAAAGTTTTGTCGATCTTGGAAGTAAGGACCGGGTTGCTCTCAAAATAACCAATTAGAATCAAAACCAGGTGCTTGAATAGGATCCAGCAGTTCAACAGGCTTGAATGAGTTGATATCTTCAACGAGATCAATAGATTCAATAATAGGACTAGTCTGAGGGAGTGGTCTCTCAAACTTATGAAATATTGAATTGTTTTGAAAGAATGAGTTGTCTTGATCTTGGAACAAGAAACCAAGTTACGCTTGGAATAATAGATTGAAACACTCTTGGAATATGAGAGGTGATGATTGAGGTGGGCTATCTTGCATAGTACTTAATGAAGAGCTTGAGGATACCTGACAAAGTTCAGATTTCACGACAGATTCCAGATGATCTATTTCTTGATTGGAAGGCTTACTTCTACCTTGAGCAGTATTCTGAATGGGAAAGGTTTTGCCACTTCTAGTCGTGACAGTCATAGATGAAGATGAAATGAGAGAAGACTAAGGATAATGCTAAGACTTGGTCTCTGAGATAATGAGAAGGAGATAAGTGGCTAGAATAGCCAAGATGTAAGATGAACTTGGTACGAGTCATCAGGAGGGTGGCTAGAATAGCCGAAATAAGACTATCGCAGTGCAAGGTACAAAAGCACAAAAGATGAGACAAATGAATGAGAGACAAGAAAATTCAAAGCAATATTCAATTGATTCATAGCTCGAGACACTTAGTTTCTGATAGTGAACAATAGGAAAATGGACAAACAGACCTCAGAGAAAAACCAGATCAGGGAAAAAGTCAATCGGTCAACAAGAAATAAGTCTCTGTTTTGAAAACTAGGGTACAGGATCACATGAAAAAGTGTAGGGCCACGCGAGAAAACACCAAGCACCATGTGAGAAAGTACAAAGCCTCATGAGAAAGTGCAAGATGTTTGAAACTTTGCGTGAGAAAATACCAGTGTCTGATAGGGTTAACACAAATTTTGAGGTAAAAGACAGGTTTCCAGATACAGAATAAATGGTTCTCAGACAAAAATCCAATTTCTAGACATGTTTGAAAGTCAGTTTAACTGACAATCTCAGTTTGAGGATTTCAAACATTCATTTACAAGCATGAAGGTTTGATCAAGCAATTGTGACACAAGAAGCAGTCAAAAATAGACCTACCAAGGACAAAGAAACTTGGTAGTATCATGGGAGTCTTTTTTTAATCATGATTGGACAAGTTTAAGACTCGATAACAAACACATAGCTTAGTCCTACAAAAAAAATGGTGAGAAGCCAAAACCTTTTCCCCACAACTTGAACGCATACGTGTACCTCACACAGTCATGTCACCCCCTAGAGGGCACCCGTGTTTTTGGTGTTTCCAAGGACTCAATAGTATATGTTCGAAGGTTACCCTTGAAGTAGGGGCTGGTGTCATATACCACTTTCAAGTGTCCAAGTGTATCCCTATGGTGATAATCTATGGGAGAGATTCTTCCCCCCCCTTGAGAAAAGATTTTGACTCCTTTCGGAGGTGATCTGAGTAGGTAACTAGCTAGGGAAAGTTCTTAGTGGGCTTCCATTCACACTAACCTTTAGTGCCCCTAATACAGGGTTGAGGCCTCACAGCCACACCAACACCCGAAAGTCATACACCCCCGCAAGTAGGGTTAGGAGCAGCGCCACTCAATATGATAGAAGAAGCCTTCTCAAGATGATGTCAAAATCAAGAGAAGGAAGTTAACATGGTTTTGGAGTCTTTAGACTCAACAAAACATTCTTTATTATAGTGAGGCGGAATCATCGGCGATAGGTGCATACTAACTTGAGTCGTTCCCAGAGGTTCAACTTTCGACAGTCCCTCTAAAGGTGACACAACTTGGCTTAGATCTGAGGGTTTGATTTTCTATTTCTCTCAAAGAGAGAAGAGCATACTTCTCTACCTCATCACTTCACCCAAACACATTAAGAAAATTCATCACCGAGTTAGCGTCACTCCACCAAATCCACAAGATTTTGGGTTTCTGGTTCTCTCAAAGAGAGAAGAGCATAATCCCTTGGCAAGTAGAAGTGTTAAAGATTCACTACCTTTCTCCGCTTCCCAAGTATCCATCATTCTAGCAACATCTGGGTCTCGGTTTCATCCGTGGGCATCAATTCCACATAATGAAGAGCCTATTCCCCTACTTTGCTATCAAGTTCTTTAAGAAATTTTAACGGAGCCCTAATTAGATTATGTGATGAAAGCAAGAAAACAAACATAATGTTTTAGCAAGTCTTTGACTATCATCCTACAATCAAACCATTAGAAAGTTTTATATTTTTTGACAAACGACCTGCAGACAACTGTTATCCTATGAAAAGAACAGGGAAATAGTAAACAACAGAAAATAGAAACTGTTAGAAATTTGAAATAGAAATCACAGATATTGAAAAATCTTTTAAAAAATTTGTAACCAAATCTCGCATGAGGAAGTACTCCATAGCGCACGAGGAAGCACAAGATGTTGCACGATGATGGGAAAGTTCACGTGAGAGAGTGCTACTAAGAGAAAAACTTCACACTGTATGCTCTGGATTCTCGTGCTTGATTTCATACACAAGCAAGTATGGACGCACGGCAGAGTTCAAATTTCCTATTTCAAAAAAAATCGAGAATGAGGCCAGAAATTGATCTTTCTGCCCCACGGTGGGCGCCAAAAATGTATATAGTCGAATGTGGACCTCTAATCCAACTACACACACAACATAGTCATTACTCACTCAATCAAATTATGAGAATGAGTATGGATTACTCAATTCAAAATTCATGGTGAAGCGACCTGTTGCCTCCTAATTAATCAGGGTGTTTAATTACTCTTGAATTGGAGAGCGAACAACCATCAGACCGAGTTAATATGGAGGATTTTGAAGACTAAAATGATAAGAAAAGTACAATTAATCTAAGATGAAAATGCAGTTTGTAATTTAAAATGAAGTGCAGATTTTAATCTAAGAGCTTGAAAATTTAAAAAAAATGTAAATTTACTCTAAAGAACTTGAAATAAATATGTAAACTAAGCTAAGAGCAAATAGGAAAAATTAATCTATTATGAAATGCAATTACACTAACTGAAGATTAATCTAATAATGCCATAAAAGCTTGAAAGATATGAATAAAAGTGAGACAGAATTTCACTAGAGTTTATGTGCTCTCAAAATTTCTCTCTTCGAATGAAGAATGAGGTTCAAGATATAGGCAAGCTTGGAAGAGGAACAAAGAGTTTCTTGATTCGAAACGGTGGACTCTTCATTTCCAATGGAGGAGAAAGAGACAAATATTAAAGAATTACTTAATTAAAGAAATGGATTATTGCCACATGGGTGACTCTTTGAATATTTGATTTATTAAATGTAAATATGATAATCCATTCGAATAACCAAGTAATTTATTAATTCATTTTATGGGCATTTAGCTAAAGGGGTGAGTTTAATTTAATTTAAAGCAATTAGGACTTTAGAATTAAATTGATTTATCATACAAGTAATTTAGCTAATAAAAGTTGAAGACTTTAGGAATTACTTATAATATTTGATTAATGCAATTTAGGGTTTTTGCAATTGACATCAAGTCGAATTAAGTCAGGTAGGAGAGATAAAATTGCCTAGTAAACTAGGATTTTGATGATGTAAAATTGACGAAAATGCACCAAAATTGATTGAAATTATAAGGTGCCAATTTTGGGGTATTACAGTAACAGTCTTACTTCCTTCAGAAGTAGCATGCCTAGCCACCTCTCCAGGCAAAACAAACTTGACAGCAGTCTCAATTTCTCTGGAGGAAAGTGTCACGATCTTGTTATATTTTAGCAGAGAAGCAGCCTCACGAGTAATCTTATCAAAAATATCAATCATGAAGCTCTCCATGATATCTATAGCAGCACTGAATATTCCCTTGGAGGGATGCACTTGTTTCAACACCTTGTATATAAACCTCTTGTAACTTTCTACACTTCTCTTCCTCTTCTTCTTCCTATTCTCAGATTTCATGGCTTTGACTGATGAATCCTTTGTGGGCTTGAACATCACTTTCTTTTCTTTTCTTTGCTTTGGAGAAGCCTTTACTTCATTCTCTCATTTCATACCATTTGCTTTAACAGTTATGGAAGCCCTAGAAGCTTTTGGAGCGATGGATTTTATGCTTGCATGAACAACTAACTAGAATTTTTTGCAAGTTAAGTTTCTTAGAATTCTCAAATGCACAGGTATGGGATTGGATTGTATACAAGGCTTGATTTAAAGCATTGTTTGTGGGTAATTAAGAGCATACATACAAGGATTTTTCACTGGCTCCCAATATCTTTTGAAGAGATTGTGGGCTTGTGTGGAATTGAATGTTGTGTACCTTTTATGGATTTTGGTCCTATGTTGTTGCATTGGGAGGGATGGAATTTAATGAAAGAGAATTTTTGGGTAGATAGTTTTGTTTGTGAGATATCAAATCAGTAATTTTTTGAGATTTGAAATGGCTAGGTGTATATTTTGAGACTTGTATTTTCTTATTCATATGTGATGGAAGGCTATTATGCACTTGTCCTCCTTTAAAATACTTGTAAGGACTACATTCTTTGACAATGGGGAAAATATGGACTATCATCTAATCGCTCAAAAATGCAGGCATCTCCATCCTTAAGATTATTGGCAATTGAAAAATGTCTCCATCCATGAATCAAGGAAGCTTCAGGGAGATCTCCGAGGAATAGTAGAGGCCATTCCCTTTTGTTAGGATCCACAAGAGTCACCATTTTTCTTTCTCTTGGTAATTTGATTTTATCTGCAAATGTGTTTGGTGTTGTCCACAGAAAAAAATTTCACATAAAATAAGCAACATTACCTTAAGAACCATCTAAACACTATTATTAAAAAACATGTAACAAAACACAGAAACCCAAAATATCCTTTAGACAATAATAGATTGGCTTCTTGAACCCCTATCAAATAGATTTGCAAAGTATAGGAGACTGTAATATAATAGAGATAATTTTCACTTCATTTTTAGCGTCTTCTGTTGATTTTCTTTTCAACTCAACAGATAATTTTATGTCCCTCAAATGATTAGAACTTGTTGGAATAGAACTTGTGGAAGGATCAGGGCATTTCCTTTGTGACTCAAAATCACTTTGGATCTTCTTAGAATGAAAAATAGAAATATCTTTTTCACAGCCATTCTTCCCATATATTTGAACTCTGAAATACATCCCACAAATGTATTTAAATACTAAAAAATCCACAAACTCTATCGCATGTTGATATACAAAAATTTCCCATCCCATGCCAAAAAACTCAATTCTAGTGCTTGTACTACATGACTGGTGCCAAAACAGGGCTCTCCCAATCACTAACTGTGACCCCAAATCCAATCATGAGGTCATATCTTGGAGATCGTGTAAGGTAGCATCGATCCATCGGGTGCTATGGGACCATGTTTTCAGGGCCTACAATAGCTTGTCTGAGCTTTTAGAGATTCAATTTTGTTTAAATTTGGCAACACATTCTCAGTCAATGTCAAAACTCAAAGTGTTCCTCAGTTCAAATAGCCAACCTTGCATATCTTTCCAACTGTCAAGCATAGTATCGAACCATCTTTTCTAACAGCTCCAAATGGCTAGGTAAATGCTAGGGGCAACCTTGTTTGCCACACACAATCATTTGAACACCATCAATGACTCTAGGCCGAAGTGTCCCTCAAGGTCCCTTCAGCATGAAATCGGTGATCTTTAAGGGGTCATACCTCAAAACTCATGCAAGGTAGCATCAATCCGTCAGGTTTTACGAGACTATGTTGCTAGGGCCTACAATAGCCTATCTCAGTTTTCAAAGATTCAATTTTCTTTAAATTTGGCAATACATTCTTGGTTGATGTCAGAACTCAAAGTGTTCCTCAGTTCAAATGGCCAACATTGCGTATCTTTCCAACCGTCGGTCGTAGCATCAAACCATCTGTTCTAAAAGCTCCAAATGGTCAGGTAAATGCTAGTGGCACCCTCGATCACCACACATAGTATTTTGAACGCTACCGATGACTCCAAGCTGAAGTGTCCCTCAAGGTGCCTTCAGCATGAAATTGGCAAACTTTACGAGGTCATATCTTGGAGCTCATGCAAGGTAGCATCAATTTTTTAGGTGCTATGGGACCGTGTTGTTGGGCCCTACAATAGCCTATCTCAATTTTTAGAGATTCAATTTTGTTTAAATTTGGCAACACATTATCGGTCGATGTCAGAACTCAAAGTGTTCCTCAGTTCAAATGGCCAATGTTGTGTATATTTTCAACCATTAGTCGTAGCATCAAGGTCCCTTCAGCATGAAATTGACAATCTTTATGTGGTCATATCTCAAAGCTCATGCAAGGTAGCATCGATATGTTAGGTGCTATAGGAACATGTTGCCAGGCCCTCCAATAGCCTATCTTGGTTTTCAGAGATTCAAGTTTGTTTAAATTTGGCAACACATTCTCGGTCGATGTCAAAACTCAAAGTGTTCCTCAGTTCAAATGGCCAACATTGCATATCTTTCCAACCGTCGGTCATAGTATCGAACCATCTATTCCAATAGCTCTAGATGGCCGAGTAAACTCTAGGGGCAACCTCATTCACCACACATAGTCATCCGAACATTGTCGATGACTCCAAGTCGAAGTGTCCCTCAAGGTCCCTTCAGCATGAAATCAGTGATCTTTATGGTATCATATCTTAGAGCTCATGCAAGGTAGCATCGATCTGTTAGGTGCTACAAGACTATGTTGTCGGGACCTACAATAGCCTATCTCAGTTTTTAGAGATTCAATTTTGTTTAAATTTGGAAACACATACTTGGTCTATGTCAAAAATCAAAGTGTTCCTCAGTCCAAATGGCCAACTTTGTGTATCTTTCCAACCATCAGTCATAGCATCGAACCATCTATTCCAATAGCTCCAAATGGCCAGGTAAACACTAGTGGCCACCTCATTTTGCACACACAGTTGTTTGAACGCCGCCGACGACTCTGGGCCAAAGTGTCCCTCAAGGTGCCTTCAACATGAAATTGGTGATCTTTACGGGGTCATATCTCGGAGCTCGTGCAACATAGCATCAATCTGTTAGGTGCTATAGGACCATGTTGTTAGGACCTACAATAGCCTATCTTAGTTTTTAGAGATTCAATTTTGTTTAAATTTGGCAACACATTCTCAGTCAATGTCAGAACTTAAAGTGTTCCTCAGTTCAAATGGCCAATGTTGCGTATCTTTCCAATCATCAGTCATAGCATCGAACCATCTATTCTAACAGCTCTGAATGGCTAGGTAAACACTAGGGGAAACCTCATTCACCACACACAGTCATTCGAATGCCACCGACGACTCTGAGCTGATGTGTCCCTTAAGGTCCCTTCAGCATGAAATTAATGATATTTATGGGGTCATATCTCAGAGCTCATGTAAGGTATCATCGATCCATCAAGTGCTACGGGACCATGTTGTCGGGCCCTACAATAGCCTATCTTGATTTTCAGATATTCAAGTTCATTTAAATTTGGCAACACATTCTCGGTCGATGTCAGAACTCACAGTGTTCTTCAATTCAAATGGCCAACATTGCGTATCTTTCCAACCGTCAGTTGTAGTATCGAACTATTCCAACAACTCCGAATGGTTGGGTAAACACTAGGGGAAACCTTGTTCGCCACACATAGCTATTCAAATGTCACCGACGACTCTAGGCCAAAGTGTCCCTCAAGGTCCCTTCAGCATGAAATCAATTATCTTTACGGGGTCATATCTTGGAGCTCGTATGAGGTAGCATCGAGCCATCAAGTGCTATGAGACCGTGTTGTCGAGGCCTACAATAGCATGTCTTGGTTTTCAAAGATTCAAGTTTGTTTAAATTTGGCAACACATTCTTGGTCGATGTCAGAACTCACAGTGTTCCTCAGTTCAAACAGTCAACATTGCGTATCTTTCCAACCGTTGGTCGTAGCATCGAACTATCTGTTCCAAAAGCTCTGAATGGCTAGGTAAACAATAGGGGAAACCTCATTCACCACACATAGTCATTTGAACGCTGCCAATGACTCCGGGTCAAAGTGTCCCTCAAGGTCCCTTCAGCATGAAATCAGTGATCTTTATGGGGTCATTTCTTGGAGCTTGTGCAAGGTATCATTAATCTATCAAGTGCTACGAGATTGTGTTGTCGAGGCCTACAATTTCCTATCTCAATTTTTAGAGATTCAAGTTCATTTAAATTTGGCAACACATTCTCGGTCAATGTTAGAACTTAGAGTGTTTCTTAGTTCAAACAGCCAACATTGTGTATCTTTCCAATCATCGATCATAGCATCAAACCATATGTTCCAATAGCTCTGAATGGTCGAGTAAATGCTAGTGGCAACCTCTTTCACCACACACAACTGTTCAAATGCCGCCGACGACTCTGGGTCGAAGTGTCTCTCAAGGTCCCTTCAACATGAAATCTATGATCTTTATAGGTCATATCTCGGAGCTCGTGCAAGGTAGCATCAGTCTATCAAGTGCTATAGGACCGTGTTTCCAAGGCCTACAATATCCTATCTTGGTTTTCAGAGATTCAAGTTCATTTAAATTTGGCAACAAATTCTCGATCGATGTTAGAACTCACAGTGTTCCTCAGTTTAAACAGCCAATGTTGCATATATTTCCAACCGTCATTCATAGCATCGAACCGTCTATTCCAATAGCTCACAATGGCTGGGTAAATGCTAGGGGAAACCTTATTCACCACACACAGTCATTCAAATGTCGTCGATGACTCCGGGCTGAAGTGTCCCTCAAGGTCCCTTCAGCATGAAATAAGTGATCTTTACAGGGTCATAACTCAAAGCTCATGTGAGGTAGCATCAAGCTGTTAGGTGCTACGAGATCATGTTTTCGAGGCCTATAATAGCCTATCTCAATTTTCAAATATTCAAGTTCATTTAAATTTGGCAACACATTATCAGTCGATGTCAGAACTCATAGTGTTCCTCAATTCAAATGGCCAACGTTGCATATCTTTCCAAACATCGGTCGTAGCATCAAACCGTATGTTCCAAAAGCTCCAAATGGTTGGTTAAATGCTAGGGGAAACGTCATTTTCCACACATAGTCATTCGAACACCACCAATGACTCCGGGCTGAAGTGTCCCTCAAGGTTCATCAAGGTACAGGGGTATAGTTAGCAACTAAGTGACCCCACAATACTATAACTGCAGGACCCTGAAACATCAAGGAAAAACAAAACAACCACCTTCAAATGAGCCAAGGTAGTAATACTGAGCATCTTGATGGTGTTCCTATCCTCCAAGGGGTGGTCCAAAATACCAAGGGTATCAATAACCTGATACCTCAAGTACTTATAATCAGTATGCTCGACAAACAGAGACTTAGTAGTAAAAGCATAAGGTTGCACATCCACATCCGCCCTAGTAATATTATTAATAAAAGAACTCTTGCCAACATTAAGGTACCCACAAATCAAAATAGGCCTAGTATTGGGGTCAATAGATGACAACCTTGCCATATGCTACCTCACTTGTTCGAGGTCATGTCTTTATATTGTGACTGTCCCGTGGAACATGGAACATACCAATGAATATAAATATATGATTCCACATGATCTTGGATAGCTTGTGACGTAGAAATATTTCCTTATATTATATTAATACATTTCTACATTCATTTCATTACTTTTTTTATTATTACAGTCAAGGAATCGACTGTTATTGAGGACAGTGACTGGCATTTGTAGCACAGTCAGCAAGTTAAAGGTTTGAATCCTCCATAATATGAAAGGCATTCCCACCTCTATGTTAATTGTGGTTTGGTGGGATATTTCCATTGATGTATTGTATGTATTAGATCTATCTTTGAATGTAGGGAAGTTGAATAGAAGTTGAGAAGAGACAGAGACGGGCCTAGTGAAATCACAGTGAAAGGAGTTGAAGGTAAGCACCAGTCATGGATGAAAGTGATTTAATGATTGGAGAGGGTAGATGATAGATGGGAAGGTCCTTTGGGATGTATTAGAAGGTGTTGGGACTGGTGTTAAGGTTGGGTGTTGCAGGGAAGGGTATTTTCTACAAAACCCTTGGTTTCTAGACCAAATAGTGAGGGTTTATTGAATGAGAGTGTAGATGGGTGAGTATGGGAAAACTCAGTTGAAAATTGGTTGTCTTTTATCCTTTATCAAGACTTTTTGGGGTTGTTTAGTCTTGGAAGTGAGTGGTTCTAGGAGTTTCTTTGTTAGGTGAGGCTAATTAGGCCTAGTTGAAGGGTTAGGGGGTGAAGGAAGCCTTCACCAGTCAAAGAGTTAAAGTCTTAGATTGAAATAAATTTAGTAACTCTGAAAAGGGTACTAGAAAATGTAAAAACATTTCTAGGTTGTTTGGGGAGTTTGAGATTAAATTGTTGATTTAAGTGTTGGAAGGACTACTAGTCAGGCCTACAAGGGATATAGAAGAGGAAGGGTGAAAGATGAGATGGTTGGATTGAATGGGAAGTTGTAACATGGAAAATATAGCATTTTGAGATGATCTAAGGTGTTAGGATCAGCGTGTGAAGTCTAGTTTGAGTTTTGTTGTGGTGGAGGCACTAGGTGCACTAGGTGGCCTAGGATAGAGTTGATGCTAGAAGGCATTGGAACAAGGAAACAAGGAAGTGAATTTGAGTAGTATGGTTGTGGGAGTGACTTAAAAAGTTAGAGAGCTCAACTAGATCCTTGAGTGAGGTTAATTCCTTGAGTGGATTCCAAGTTGTTTGTAGAATCCTCGAGTTGAGTTAGTCTCCTTAGGGTGATAATGAATTTTATCAAAGTTTACAGTAACAAGGAATGTTAGTCTCCTTAGGGTGATAGTGAATGTTGTTGAGTTAGTCTCCTTAGGGTGATAGTAACAATATACATCGATAAACATACAAGCATAATTATAAGGCATGGGAAATTTACAAAGCATAAGACATCCACATAAACATAAATTAGTATACATCAATACACCAAACACATGAATTGCATACCTAAAACATTAAAAAAAAATATTCATAGGGCATGAAGCCAAATATATATGTCCAATAATGTCATACATTTAATATATTCAATATAGTTAAACTGGCTTCCTCAAAGCCAAATGGATGTACAATGTATCACTTATACAATATACAAAAAATATGTCCACTAATGCCATATAGGCATACAATCCATATCCCTAATCTAGTCCTTTCCCGCCATGGGAAGAAAACAAATCCTGGGCTATCTTCAATCGTCATGTCGATGGAGATGCAATGGATGTTGTATTCTTCTGAGTGCGCTCACTCGTCCTCTTGTCTAGACTCTTCTTTAGCTCAAGCTGATAAAAAAAATTTAAGCATCAATAACTAATATACATCAAAATTGAATTATACAATGACATAAAATTGAATATTCACTTACCGCTAGCAAATAGTCACTATGTACATCCACTGAAGGTGCATGCTGGAGATCTGGAGTAATAAGTCCCTACAACAATTATCAAAATAATAATTAAAATACATACATGAATATCATTATAAAAGTCAATACAAACTATTAAAATGACAATTAAAATTAAGTGATCTCTTTCATACCTCAGTCAGTGCTTCAGAACTAGCTACTACTATAGCTACTCCATGATCCATAGTATCACAGATAGAAGGAGGAGTCTTTGATGTCAATAACTAAAAATGAAACAAAAAAGTATTATGCAATTATCAAGATTACATATATTTTTTACAACCCTACTAATGAGTAAATGATACCTTCGTGAAGGTTCCACCATGTCCTTCGGTGTGTGGTGTCGATGTCGAAGCTCCAACATTCAACTAGTGCACATGTACATGGAAAATTATAAGATAACCATTCATATAAGAACGTACTACTGACATGTTATTAATAATGCATTATTACATATATACCTGTGGACTCAATGGTGATGTCACAAAGCCAGGTGAAAGAATGTGATCATCGTGCCTCAAATTTTGATCATAATTTGTCTAGTAATTTAGTTATTCATTCATTTATTAATTAAATATAATCAAGTAAATCAAATTAACATGCAAATAAAGATACCTCAAGGAAAGTGGCATGATGCCCTTCGTTGTGTATTGTGAACGTTGATGGTCCACCAATGAACGTCTAATGCACATGCACAATAAGTTATGGTACAATTATTCATATAATTACATAATAACACTCTTGCCCTAAATTTTCATCATAATCAATAGATACTAAATTAATTAGTTATTCTTTTATAAATGAAATATGATCAAAGCAATTTAATGAACTTGGAAATATTTACCTATGTGTCAATGCCAAATGTCATATTTAGAAAACTATCAGTCATCATTCCAGGATCCTCTTCCTCTCTCTCGGCAGTACCAAATGTGCACAAGCATCCACATGATTGAAAAATATGCCCCCTTGAAGATTGGCCATGGTCACCCTCAACTAAAGGAGCGGCACACTGAATGAGAGTCTGTGTCAGAGCACTAATCGTGCCTAGTGTGCCCGCCTCTACATGTTCCTTCACAACAAAAGGAATAGTAACATGATCCACCCATGGCTTGCCAATAGGAACCCTGGGTGCATTAGGGTCACGATGTGCCCCCGCTCTATCAAATGATGACCCCCCTCCTCTACCCTGAGAATCTAAATAATCAAAATAATTTGGCACCTCCTTGAGTACAAACTCGCAATAGAGTTTCCTCAAGAAATATATAGGAACCTCATGATTGTAATAGGGAGGTGAATCAAAGACCATCCACCATCTCTCCCAAAAATTGTTTTTAATGTCTTCATTTAAGCACCAATGAATTGGGAACCTCCTTGTTGTAGTTCTAAGAGTATATGTGTCCCCCGGTTTTTTAAATAGCTTGCAAATGTCATCTTTTGTGATTTTTTTCTTTTTTATGTCTGCATAAGATAATTTATTTGCATAATATTATTTTTGTTCTTCTCTTTTATCCCACCATAAATTAATTTTCCCACTAACCGAGCTTATGTAGGTCAAGATTGCTTCCAATGATTTGCAAGTCTTTCCCTTCCAGGATTTGTACCACTAGAATCTTTTAACCTTGTAATTAAAGATTCTAATTCTTTTTTCCCTCTTTCAATTTAGTTCATCAAATTTTATTCTGTTCCAGGAGGAGGTTTCTCAATTGGTGGAGGCAATTGAGGTTCATTTTCTTGGTTATTTTCTTCATTTGTTTCTTCATTCATTTCTTCATGAGGAGATGGGGGGTTTGGTAGAGGGTT
This sequence comes from Chamaecyparis obtusa, assembly GCA_027943335.1. NCBI lineage: Eukaryota > Viridiplantae > Streptophyta > Pinopsida > Cupressales > Cupressaceae > Chamaecyparis > Chamaecyparis obtusa. The sequence goes on along the minus strand of BSBK01002646.1, from coordinate 1,199,952 downwards.
TGGTTGAGGGAGATTATTTCTTCCTGGTAATTTAAAAAACTAGATTTTAAAATCTTAATTACACACAAATTTTAACAAAAACAAAGTTTAACAAAATAAATTGCTACAAATCTAAAATTTTAAAACAAATAAGAGGCATGGGCTGTAAAAACACCTACCTCTTCTTCTAGATCAAACTTGACGACGTTGTGGAGCCATTTGATGGATGAATGAATGAAAACTATGGATTCAACAAGCCCAAACAAGACTGTGTACGCGCTTGGGAAGGCTCCTTTTGCTGCAAACGCGAGTTTGTGGAAAGAAAAATGAGCTTACCAACCCTCAGCAAACACTAAATAGTGTTTTTTCAAAGCATGTGCACTCTATAGGGAGCACATGCTTTGTAAAAACACTTTTTAGTGTTTTTCAAAGCGTGTGCACCCTATAAGGTGCATGTGGTATGATTTAGATTGTCCAAGCCTAAGGCTTGGGAAACCTAATCCATAGGCCGCATACCCTTTAGTGTGTACGCACTATGGTCAATGGGGGACCAAAAAGCAAAGTGGCACCTTTTTGGTCCCCCATCTTTGTGCATATACCCACCAAGTGAAGAAGAAAGGCTAGAAATGTAGGCTTAACTAAGAAAAAGTGAAGAAATCTAGTTTAAGTCAAGTGATGTTAGTGTCAACTGAGCACCAGTATATGCTGAGAAAATCTAGTGTCGACCAAACATCAGTAATTGTATAGCAATAGATAATTACTGAGAAAAGATAGTGTTTACCAAGAAAGAAAGTGTTAGCGATGACCAAGATATCCAGTAATGAACAAGGAGATGAACACAGTACTAACCGAGTGTCGGTAATTTACAGTTTGAGAAAGAATTGAGAATCCCAACCAACATAGTCGATTTCTTGGGATATGTAAAATGTGTTGACATTATTAATGAATGGTATGAAGAATTTAATGCATGGTAAATCATTTTCTTATGATCTCAAAGAGGAGTTTGGAGATGTATCTAGAAGAAAAAGAAGGAGAACATAATGATGGAAGAATTCGATGAATCTGACCTAAACCTAAGATCTACAGAAGAGATTAAGTGACAAAAGATTAATATACCTGATCAAGAAGGTATAAGGATGACCTAATTGTGAGGTTGCAATATGCATGATGAGAAGAAGAGGTTGATTTTATTGACTAATGAGTCTAAGAAGAAGGTTGAAGGTGAAGCTCTGAAGAGCTAAACATAGTTGTGGTGATTGCTTGAAGAGAATTCTGAGCAAATCAAAGATGGAGATGGAAATGAAGGTCAGTCAATAAATCATCATATGTGCGAAGTGGATCTATATTTACAAATTAAGTTGTATATTTTTAGATCAAAACCTACTGTTACTTTCTAACCATTGTATCAGTCTAAATCCTTTAATCAAGGTTGACCTAATAGTCATTGTTTAAACCCTTTAATCAAGGTGACATTCTGATGGAATGTTCTTAAGCCCTCTAACAAGGCCACTCTTAATAGGGTGATTAAATCCTTTAACCAGGTCACACCTAACAATGTGTATTGTAAAGCTTTAACCGGGTTGGCTTCTCATAGAGCTCACTTCAGAAGAGTGAAAATCAGTAGCATGTTACAAGTGGTTTTTCCCAAATTAGGTTTCCACTATAAATCCTGGTATTATACTTATGTGAATGCTATTTGATGTGAATGATGTTGAAAGTTTTATATTCTTCAAGTTAATTACTTTTGGATAGTGGACTACAAGTTTTATGTTGTTGATATATGCTATAGAGACCAAGTTGAAAAATGATTAGATCTGAGTTTGTTGAAGACCTAGAAAGTTGAATTGGTACATCTAGACCTAATGATAACTGATTCACCCCCCTCCCCCCCCCACCCTCTTATTTATTCTAAAATCATTCTAACATATGTCTATGATCATTCTGATCATCTTGTTATACATTGTCAAAATAATGGTCTTTGTTGTTACCTGAGTATGATAATATTATATGAGTTTGTGTCAAACTAAACAATGTTCCACCAGAGTTTGTTTGGTCAAGCTTGTGTCAAGATATTGATTAAGAGTGGTTAACTTATGGAATTTAGTTTAGAAAGAATTAGTGATAGAGGTTAAAAGGTAAATGCAGATTTGTTTATCTATAAAATTGGAGATACTATATATTGATTATTTGATCTTAAATATAGTATTACTATGACATAGATATATTATTTAAGGATATTATTTTATTCAAAATAGTGGCATGAAAGTTTTTGTTAAGTTTGTTTACAAGAATAAGTAATTAGTAAGAAACAATTAAGCATTCATTACCATTATGATGATAAACCATAAACACATATACTTTCATATGAGAGACATAGAATGGAAACATATCTATATTTGATGAATGCTTCTTTATCAATATGTCAAAAAGATTATCAAATAGTTGTATTCAGTTCCTATGATCAATTTTAATTCAGTTGATTAGTTTCACGATCTCTTATATATTCGGCAAGAAAGTATATTGTGATATGCAGACAGAGAGGGTATTTTGTATCTTGATGAAATATATATTGTTATTTGTGTATAATCAGATGTAATAATCAAAAATACCTAATTGAGGTTATAGGAGTTTATAATTTAGTGTCTACATTAGTTATGCCAACACATGTATAAATAATCAAGGTTATGGTAAGGTTGTATCAAATATTCAAATTAAATTCACTAATGTGACCCAGGAATTGAAGTGATTTTTATTTACAATTTGAGCATGCCTTTGGGTAGTCCATGCTATGTAAGGTAAGTGTTGAAGATAACACAACACTTAGTCTTTTAAATAATGTTGTGTTTCTTACTTAATAAGCTTCAAAGGAAGAAATTAAGTGAAGCATTAAATGTGAATTAGGTCAACGTGACATGCCTTATCTCATGGCATGTACAAACATTTAGAAAGCATCATTTGCACCAGTTGGTATTTCAGTCTTTCTTTGAAAAAATTTTGGGTTTCCTTGGAAACCCTAGCTTGAAAGAGCTAGGGCACACCACATTGAGATAGTTTGGATATGAATCAATTAGAGATATCTTTGAGGAAGTTAATGTTACAAGTAGGGTTGTCGTTGCACCAAAATATCTACATGTTAATGCTTGATACAACCACTAGACATATAGAAGACAAAGGAGGTGGTTAAGAATTATTACAAACCACCATTGTGCTAGCAATGCCAAGGAGACCAAGGGTGCAATTATTCTTTCTCACCTTTGTAACAATCCACCCTAGCAGAAGTGCAGGGTTTGAACTTGTGACCAAGCTCTGATACCACTTGTTACAACTAGTGGTTTTCATTGCACCAAAAGACCGACCTATTAATGCCAAATACAACCACTAGACATATAGAAGACACAGGAAGCAGTTAAGCCATGTCATGAACTACTACTGCACTAGAAACACCAAGGAGACCAAGGGAATAATCAGTCTTTCTCACCATTGTAATAGTTAATGACATTTGTAGTTGGTTATTGTGAAACATTGTGGTGGTAGAGTATACAATATTTTGAGAAGATTTGCAACTTGAGTTTTATTACCAAGTGTTCTCTTTTTCATTATCATATTTTTGTTTATCTTCTATGTAAATAGTTTAGTTTGTTTCTATGTTTAGTTTGTTAAAATTTAATTATGTCCATGTATGTGGAAATATTATGAGTTTGTTCTACCTTAATGTTTGAGTTATGCTATTCTTAACAAATCTTTGTTAAAGGTTTTATCATGCCAATTTGTCCATGGTTGTTTATCTTGTTTAAAGAAGTAACCCTAGTTTGAGTCATATAAATCACTCTTCATCCTTTTCAATTTGTGTTTATACTTTACTCACATTTATGTCTTGTTTAATTCTTCAAATCAAAGTTAAAATCTATTGTTACCCTTTCCCATCATACATAATGCTCGTTATTTTGTTTTTGGTTACAACCCTACACAAGGGTCTATGGTTTTTGAAGGATATAATTTGGTCTTCTTTTTATCCTAAGTACTTTTTTCATTCATATATATGTCTATGACCATTCTAATGATCTTTTTATGCATTGTCAAAACCATGGTATTTGTTGTTACCCGACTAGATGATAATATGATTTGATTTTGTGTCAAACTAAACACTATTCAACCAAAGTTTCTTTGATCAAGCTTGTGTCAAGAGATTGATTAAGAGTGGGTAACTTATGGAAATCAGTTTGGAAAGAAATAATGACAAAGGTTAAAAGGTAAATGCGAATTTGTTTATCTTTAGAGTTGCAAATATTATATAATATTTATTTGATAAGAAATATAGTGTTATTGTGATAGAGACAATATTTAAGGATATTATTTTATTCAAAATAGTGGCATTAAAGGTTTGGTTAAGTTTAAACAAGAATAAGTGATTAGTAAGAAATAGTTAAGTATTCATTATCATTATTATGATAAATCAGAAGTTCATATATACTTTCATATGAGAGACAAACAATGGATACATATCTATATTTGATGATTGATTCTTTATCAGTATGTCAAAAAGATTATCAGATGGTTGTATTTAATTCTTTTGATCATTTTTTTATTCACTTGATCAATTTCATAATTTCTTATACATTCAGTAGTAAAGAATATTGTGATATGTAGAAAAAGAGGGTATTTTATATCTTGATGAAATATATCTTGTTATTTTTTCTCAATTAGACATGTACTGACCAAAAATACTTGATTAAGGTTATAGGAGTTTATAATCTAGTACCATACATTATTGCACAAAAAGCTTATTTGTGTTTAATATTGTATGGTAGTAGGTTATAGGAACTATGCAAGATCATATTTTTTGACTTTGTATGTATGGAAAGTTGTTGTGAAGTGTAAAGCCAATGAGTCATAAAAGACTATCACTGAGATAGAATTGTCAGTGAGACAATTGTACATCCAATGAATATTGTAAGAAGATATTTCAAATTAAGCCAGTGAGGCACTTCGAGTGGTTTAATTCCCCAAGAGGGTTTCCACTCATGACATATCTTGTGTTACAATTTCATGTGCATGTCTTGTCTTTATATTTTTATCCCCATTTATTTCACTTAAGCTATATAAATTTGGCTTTAAAAATTGATACATTGTTTCATATCACTAATTCAACCCCCCCGCCCCTTGGTGATATTGTACTACAACATCACTAATAAAGAGTAAGAGACCAAAATTGGCACTACATACTTGAGTTGTTTCATTGCAACAATATATTAATCATATCATATTTGATATCTAACCATAAACTTTAAAATATAACAATTTATCATCACATTTCACATCCAACCATGAACATTATTCAATCTTGAAAATAATGGTTGATATCAATGGCAATACACTGTCACACAACTACAAAAATCTTACATATGATGAGTTGACATCAATGTCAACATACTAATATATATCTACATAAATCTTCCCCTTTATCATATAATTGCACAATGGTTGACATCAATGACAACACACTACTCTACATCTACAACAATCTCCACCTTTATCATTGTTTGTGACACTTACTATGTGGTCTAATTTATCTCCCTCTTTGACATCATATGCAAAGGGAAAGGGGTCTTAAAAGGGATAATCATACTCCCCCTATGAGTATAAACATTCTTACTACCTACTCCCCTTGGGATGTAGCCCTCATGAGTCTAGGAAAAAGAATAAATCTTGAATTTCTCCCACTAGATAGATGCACCATCTAGATACATATAGCTAGGAGGCACAACAACACAACTTTATTCAAGGGTACTCAAATATTTACTTTGAGGGATAATTTTTAAAAGATGTCTACAATTTGTGAGCACATATTCTAACTTCACCTCTTGATCTATAACTTTATCCTTTATAAAATGATGCCTAATAAATATGTGCTTTGATTAGAATGAATAATTGGATTCATTGAAATTTTGATGGTACTTATATTTCCATATATAATAGGTATGGTACTTATATTACCCTAATATCCTTCAAGGTATACTTTATCCACAATATCCAAACTTGTAGAAAGATACTGCTACTATATATATTCTTTTTTTTCTATTGATAGGGGCATTGACTCTTGTTTCTTAATGAGCCGTGAAATGAGTCTGCTAATGCTCCAAATGTTATTATTGATAATGCTCCAAAATAGCATATTTAGTAGGAGAAACATCATTATTTCTAATACTCCAATTTTTGTGGGAAAAAAAATCTCACACAACAATAGGCCATTAGAAGCATATGTAGATGGACTAAAAAAATTTAGGGATTCAACATAGAAATATAAATCACTAAACTAGTATATGTTAGGGATTATTAAAGCTAATGGCTGAATCTAATTTAGAATTTGTTCAAGTCAACAACTTAGAACAATAATTTCCTTTGAAGAAGTGTAAATTTAGGAATTCAACATAGAAATACAAATCACTAAACTAGTATATGTTAGGGATTATTAAAGCTAATGGCTGAATCCAATTTAGAAGTTGTTCAAGTAAACAACTTAGAACAATAATTTCCTTTGAAGAAGTGTAACTCGTATACTTCTCCTTGGTATAAGGATATTGTCCAATACTTGTAATTTATATGTCACACTATAAGGGTATGAATGAGAATTAGAAGAGGACTTTAAAATTGCAAGCTATTGAATATGATTTTTTAGAGGGTGATTATAGAACCTTTGTAACCCTAGTTGTGTGTGTAGAATTACTTAACTGATCTATTCTGGTAGACTGTTCATGATGACTCTGTATTTCAGGACTTGACCATGCTATTGATGAATTATATTTGGTGCACATATTGATGTTGTTAGGTCTATTGCTTATGATTCCTTTAAACCTCTATTCTATGATGAAATGTTACTACTATTATTACTACCATGTTGATTATGATGTATTATAGTGGTGTATTGTGATGATTTAACTTATGTTTTAGGTGATACTACTGAGGATGGACTAAGAGTAATAATGCTATCTAATTACATTAGTTAGATAGGATCATTACTTATGGTTTCCTTATGATTATGATTTATGATGGCTATATTTTAGGTTAACAATGCATTACTATGGAACAAGCCATGATTTACAAGATGCTACAAAGAATGGCTTAAGATACTAATATACTTTATGTTATTGATTTGAGTTGATCCTTCCTATGATGTATTTTTATGAAGAGGTTTGATGTTGTATTACTCATTTGTGAGAGTCATGTGATGTAACAATTTTTCTTTTACTTATTTGTATTGGTTGACATATTATCTATGATCATATGTATTGTACATGGGTAAAAGGGAGAATAAAATAAATGAGGTTGATTACTCCTCATTTTCAAACTTGCACGTTTGGAAGGAAGATGTCCAAATAGGCTTAAGTAGGCCCTAAACACTAAATTGGATAATGATCCTTTCCTAAAGATGTACAAATTGAAAATGGAAAGAGAAAATATTCAATGTAGGAGGCAAAATAGACAAATAGAGACAAAATTATTTAAATAATAGACTAATAACTAACTGGAAAGAACAATAAATGAGTTGGATTGAGGTCCAAACTATTGTGCTAACATGGGATTTTAGTTTGGACTAAAATTATAGGAAAGAAAATTACTCATGTGTTCAATTCTTAGGAACAAAATGGCTCAAGCATTGTGTTCCTATCACTTTTGATGAAACTTTTAAGGACTCTCTAATTGTTTCTAATCTTCCTGAAAAATGTTTGATAGCTTCATAACCTATTCTTGGATATAGAAAAATGGTGAAAAGGTTGATTAAAAGGGAATTGCCTTGGTCAAACCCCTATTTAGAAATAAACCTTGAAAATGAAAGGAAGTCACACACACCCATGAAGATGTTTGAATTTTCTTGAAATCCAAGGATTTGACCTTAAAATGTAGAATATAATGAAGGATTCCCTCATAAATGCATGGACCTATGAGCACCACTCTTAGATCTTCAATGTAGATATGCTTTATAATCACTTGCGATGAAGGAGAGATGAATGTGGATGGAAGGAATGTTTTTATTTATTGATTGCTTGAACTCCTCTACCTAGCCATCATGGGAGAGAATCTTTCTTTAATTGGATAATATTGCCTTGGAATTAAATTGGATGATCGAGAAGAAACTAGATCTTGGATGCTTGCCTTCAAAACTTGAATTTAATTTCTTGAATGACTTATGAAAACTTGATTTTTTTAGTGTAGTTAGGATATTAAAAATGAGGAGAGATAGGGTGTTTATATACTTCATCCATCATTTTTAGATTAAAAAATAAGCCAGGTTGACCACGAGATCTAATTTCCCACTAAAATCCCAACATAGGGCTTTGAGCCAAATTTGGCCCACTATAATCCCAACATAAGGCTTTGGGCCAAAACAAATGAAAACATAACACCTCAGTCATTATGTTCATGGGAACATAAAGCCTCACTTATTATGTTCCTAGGGTATGAGTTAAAATTTGAACCGAGTGTTGGGATGGTGGAAAAGATGCAGGAAAAGAAGAATCAAGTTGCTAGGATTAACCATAATAGACACCAGATCTCAAAATCAACAAAATGAGGCCTAATAAAGTATCCAATCATGGGTGCTAACCTTGTAGGATGATACATGTACATATTTTAATTTTCTAGTATAAGTACATACATTGACTCCACCCGTCTTCACAAGTCTGAGTGTGCCTTAATAATCCTTAATGGTGGTTGAAAGGGAGATATCATAAACGCCCATTGTACCTAGCCTTGACATCATTCTACAGAAGTGATAATATTCATCCTAAGTCACCCCGTTGAATTGTCATGGTGACAAATTATGATTCATCTGATTCCTTGATTATGTTTTGGTTTGGTTTGAGGGTGATAATATAATTGGATTTGTTGGTATTATTAATGCATTCAAATTGGATTAATTTATAATATTGATTTATTTGTGCTATAGGACATGTTATTTTATTATTGATTTTATTTAATAATTATTGTTATTTTAATTTATTTTGTACCTTAATGATTTAGTCCTATTTTGATACATTTCATTAATATTCTTTTTATATTCTTAGTGTGGATTGTCCTTTTATGTACAAGACATAAATATATTTATATATATGTGTGTGCGTAGTTGTATCTATTAAACAATATTTGGTTATTTGTGTGAGTGGGAAAATATTATTATAAGCATAATATATAGGATTATTAATATCTCCCATTAGTTGTGTTGGCGGGGAGGTGGTTTCCTTTCCCAAAATCCTATTTGTATTGTTTCCTTTTCATTTTTGAAGGAAGATGGTTGGAGTCTGTGTGAGGTTTCTATTGTAAAAACTTTGAAGGAGAGATTGCTTTTCATTTTGCAAGCATTGGTTGTTCTTGATGAGTTTGATTTGGAGTTTTCCTTGTTGAATGGAGAAAGGGATTTTGGCTTGATTGGGATTTCTACTAACCTTGGATTGTTGGAGATCATTTTTTGGAGTTGTTGTTGTGCATTGGATTTTGGATTGCACCTTCATTCACACTTTTTCGTTCTTCTTCCTCCTTCCTTGTTTCTTCATGGGACTTAATGTAGGGTTTGAAACCCTCTTATTTATTTGTTTTCTATTGATTTGAAAAAAAAATTGTGATATAATATCATGTTGAATTTGTAATTTGATTTGCAATACATAATTTTGAAAGTTATATTTCAAATTTTTTCTTTTGCCTTATTTCTCTCCTAGTTTTTTAAAGGGGCATTTTGGGAGAATGCTATTTTTTTCTATTTCTAAGTTATGGTTTCAAATTTATTGGGTTTCAAGAAGGAAAATAAGGAGATCTAAAATGGGTCGAGATACTTGATTTTTCTTCTAGGGCCGACTTGATGCCCAATTTGGAGTTATAAGTCATGATAGGTAGTTGTGTCACTTTGTCTTTTGAATAATTAGCAATTGCATTGCTAACCTAATAAATTACATTTCTTGCCTATAATTATGTTGAATACTTTATTAAATGTGTTTGCATGTCCAGACAATTGCATTGAAATCCCAAATGATTGTGTAGTTTTCTTTCTAGATTAGGATTTAGTCCTTTTTTGTGTTTAAAATCTTACCAAGGGCTTAGGGACCTATATATTCTTTTTTTATCAATCATTTGAGTCTAAAAGATTATATTTATGATGGTTTTATGATTCATATACTTTATATGCTTGTTGTGTAAATATCGATTCAGTTATTCATTATGTTTTGGAATCAAGATTTGCCTATGTGGAAAGGCTTCGTGAAAGTTCCTCTTTCAATTTCATTTAGTTCTCTATATGATTTTATGGATTTATTTTTGTGATATGATATGATACATATTTACATGTTTTGGTTATGCTCTTATTTTACTATTTTTTGCAGTAGGGGTGGGATGTATAGATGCATTGTAGGGGGCGTGGCTCTTAATGGGGGTCTATGCCCTAAAGTGGTTACTAGGATAACCTATTGATGAGTTGTGATTAAGTGATAACTTAATAAAAGAACTAGGGTAAACACATTAATCAAGATAATTGTGATGCTTCTCTCATGACTTGAGTGCTTGTATAAGCTAAGAATGGGAATGGGATGATGTATGTCTATGTGTGGGATGTGTGGAGTTGGCATGATCAAACTTTATTGTCTTCATAAAAAGATTGTTTAGTTCCACACAAGTTCTCACTTGGGGGTCAGGTTTGTGAGAGGATTCCAAGATAACCCAAGATGGAGGGATATGCAGTGACACTCTTCCTACAGGCATCCTTGAATCCCCTACATAGGATTCATGGTTGGCCTCTAGTAGTTGGTACCCCTTGCATTTCTTTTGTGCATTTGGATGTGTGATCATATCATTGTCCCTTTCTTTGGTTTTATTGCATGTGGGTTCTTGTGTCTATCACCTTAGCACAATGGATTGGGCCTCATGGTTCAACATGGTCAGGTAGTTGTGGTCTTCCTCTATCGACATTGAATGGTGTGTTCATGAGTATGGATGTATTCTATTTTCAATACCTTAATTCATGTTTCTTGGAGAGCTTAATTTGTATATCCTATCATCTCATGTATTATTGAATACTTGTATTTGATGTTGTAACTTGATACTCCATGAGGAGATTGATGTAATTATAATCATGTAATAGATGGGTTAATGAAATGATAGTTTAGAGTTAGATAAATTGATGTTGGTATTGACTATCAATATGTGATTATATGTTATAATTGCTTTGAGATTTTAAGCTATCATTTCTTGATGGAAAATGAATTAGGAACATTTAGAATTGTTGTTTAAATGAACCTAGTGATAATAGTAATGATATTCATAATTAATACAATGCATTTCATTATTTTTTTATTAAGTTAGAGATTTTCTAGATTGTGTTGCATTACAAAGTAGCGACATTAGGGAACCCATCGAGGACTTGGTTTCTCAATATAGTTTATCTTTTTCTTGTGCTTTGTAATGAATGTAAATATGATATGTGATTATATCATTAATTTTTTAATCCTAGTGAGTAAATGAAATCATAATTTTTAGATGAAGATGTATTTGTACAAAAAAAATTGTTATGCTATTTTGCTTGTTATCATTTTCTTCTTGGGTTCCCTAGTGGAGGGTTATAGTGACTTTTATTTGAGGAATAAAGATGGCTAAAGTGTGTAGGTGAGACACAAGCCTAAAAAGTATCAATAGAATCTCATAGTGGATTTTTTCAAGGTCATATCATGGCTAGAACCACCACTCATAGGATTCTTAAATCAAGATATTGGTGGCTAATACTTTTTTTTGACACCTAGAAGATGATAAGTCAATGTGGTTGGTGCAAGAGCACCTTAGGGTCTTGTCTAGATCCTAGTTCATTTTTTCTTGTAGGTGGTTCTAGCAAACCGCCAAGGTAATAAGGACTATTAATAAATCCCCAAGTGAGGTGTGTTGTCTATTTTTAGTTAGGTATTATTTGAGTCTTGAAAGTGATCTAGTATACATAGGTCTAGAGTAAAGTCCTAGAAGAGTCAACTTGAGTCAAAGTGTGGTTATGACTCCAAGATGGAGTAGCATTGATATTTTGATGCTTTTTGATTATTTTAAGAGTTTAAAGGACCATTGGAATGAGTTAGATTTGATCTATTCTTGGTAGGTGTGAGGAAAGACAAGTTTTCAAAAAGTTGTCAAAAAGATGTAAAGTTGCTCATGACAACTTTGCAACTTTGCAAAGTTGTCATGACAACATTTCCTAAAAACTAGGAAAAGGCTCTAATGGTGTTCTAAGCTCAACCTAAGGGTCCAAACATGTGGGAAGTGGATATTTAAGGTCAAATAAAACCTAATCTGATAGGAGAAGAAAGTATTGTATGGACTGTGTTCTGAAACCTACATGATTTGACTGTGTTTTTGTGTAACAAAGCCTTCATCCAATCATTGATGGATTGAATGGATTAAAATAATGCATTGAGAGCTGAATTTTCATTATCTAATTACTTTGTGTGGTATTATTTTGGGTCGTTAGCACAACTGGTGAACTTATTGTAAATTCTTTGTGTTTCACTGGTTCACTGCTTGTTTCAGTGGCAGTCTTGTAAATAATGCTCCCTACTTGACTTCCCATGGTTAAACTTCCATGGCCTCTTGGAATAAAGTAGGGGACTCTGTATATATTGTAAATATAATTTTTGGAGATGTTTCATGAAGGGAAGCTAATTTTACTATCAAGCCCTAGGCGAGTGCAGTGGCATTTTGGCTAGTGGTTTTTCCATAACAGTAGCAAGAGAGATTGCTAAATGGATTAGAAGGAAAAAATAAATGGCGGGATCATGTAGAGGGGTGTGTCCTTTTTTATTATATGTAAGGAGAAGAGTAGTGGATTTTTGTGAAGCAACCATTGGAAGCATAGAAAATAGACTGGTGTGCATGCTATTAAAACCCTTGAAAATAGGGGTTTGGTAGAAAGATAGTGTACGGACAGCTTCAGGACTTAAGACCCAAGAAATCCTTGAGTCTTGATTGATGTTAGGAAGAATCCATAATTGATTTAGGGTGTTATTAAGGAAATTTGGGAGAAATTTAAGAAACCTAGTTTCTAGGAGGCCTAATTGACCAAAAAGGCTACAAGGCCTCAAAACAAGAAAAATATGAACTTGACTAGAAACCTTTGAAAGAATTCATCCAAATGGAATAAAATCAAGCAAAAGTGACCTAGGAATGGTAAGAGAACCCAGCCTTATTTCCAAGAGTGGGTTGGAAGAAATTTAGTTGAATGGATCCAAAGGATGCTCTAAAATATTGAGTAGGAAAGAAGATTAATTGAAAATTGGTGGAGAGTTCTAGGGGAAGTAGGGGATCATACAGTTGACCTGTCAATAGGGTAGAGAAAGATACCCTAAGAAGATAAAAGAAAGGGTCTTAGGAAGAGAAAGAGTGCTCTTTTAAGTAGAGCTCCCCATCAAAGTGGTATCAGAGCCATAAAAAGGCTTGGGAATTGAGAAGTGTATGTCAGAAAGAAGTGAATCCATTCGGGATAACACCATGGTGACCAATGTAGAATTGGAAAGAGAAGTGGTTGAATAAAAAGAAAGAAATAGGATCCTAGAGGAAACTATAGAAGCTCTAAAGGATAAGCTTAATGAAGTGGCAGAGATAGTTGGTAAGATGAAAGAAAAATTGGCAGTTGAGGATGATAAGGGTAAAGCAGTGGATGAAGAGAATTACATCCCTGAACCAGATCCACCAATACAAGAAGAACCCTTCCTTAAAGCAAGTAAGGCCTTAGGAGGCAAGGCACTTGAAGGTATACCCCTGTTCACTAGTAAGATGGATTTTGAATTAGTTATGGAATGGATTGAGGGGATGGAGAATCATTTTGAGTGTGAAGGCATCTCAAAGGAACAAAGAGTGAAGGTTGCTAAGTCAAGACTCAAGGGACCAGCCCTGACATGGTGGAAGTTCCTTCAAGAAGAGAGGGAAAAAGAGGGAAAAATACCAACAGATAATTAAAGGGCTATGGTAGCTAAGATAAAAGACAATTACTTACCAGAAGACCATGAGATTCAAATACATAAGAAGAGACAAAGTCTCAGATAGAAAGAGATGGATGTGGCCTCTTACACCAAGGAGTTCCAAAAGCTTTTCCTAAGAACCAAAGTCCAAGAGGAAGAAAGCATCTGAGTGGCTAGGTATTTGGGTGGCCTAAGATGGAGCATCCAAGAGGAGATCATTTTGTGGACTCCCACTATTGTCCATAAGTTTTTTCAATTGGCACTAAAAGTGGATGAAAGAAACAAAAAGAAGCAAGACACTACTTCTAGGAGTAGGGGTAGAGGAAGAGACTCAAGAGGTGGAAATAGAGGAGGGTCTAGTGGCAGGAGTAGTGAATTCGGGAATCAAGGGGAAGCCAAACTCATTGAGTAGACCAGTGAATCAAGCAGTAGGGAAAGCTATGGAAGAGGTAGAAGTTCCTATGGTGGTGGCAGAGGTAGATCAAGTGGATTTGGGAGGAGCTCTCATTTTTCTTCTATGAAGTGTTATAATTTTGGGCAATTGGAACACCCTGCATATAGGTGCCCTGATAAACCAACATCTTCACAAGGTGAGAAAAAGATTGTGTTTACACAAGAGGAGGATTGTACTAAGAAATTAGAGGTGAGTTTAGACTCAGAGAAAGGAGAGAGTCTCATGTTGAGAAGGATCTTGATCAAAGAACCCACAAAGGATGAACACAAATAGAGAAGGGCTCTTTTTAGGGTCAAATGTAAGATCATTGGCCAAGTATGTAGTGTGATAATAAACTCAAGGTCTAATGATAATGTAATCTCAAAGGAAGTAGTACAAAAACTAAAGTTGACTAAACTACCTCATGCATGCCCTTACAAAGTGACTTGGTTGAATAAGGGACATAATATTTTGGTAAATGAACAAGTGTGGGTTGAGTTTACTATTGGAAAGTATCAAGACAATATACTATGTGATGTGTTACCAATGGATGCATTCCATCTATTTCTTGGTAGGCCATGGCAATATGACAAGGAGGAAGTATACCATAGCAAGGAAAACAAGTACTCATTCAAGAAGAATGAAGTAACTTTCAAAATTTAGTCTTTGATAGAGGAAGAGATAGTGGAGAAGGCATAATACAATGCACTTTTGATGAGTGGGAAAGATTTCCTACAAGACATGAAAGGAGGAGAAGAAGTTGGATATGCCATTATGTTGAAGCCAAAGGAGGAAGAGTCATCTAAATAGTCTCTTATGCCATCAAAAGTAAAGAAACTATTAGACTAGTTCAAGGACATAATTAGTGTGGATACACTAGCTACATTACCACCAAAGAGGACAATTAGTCATCATATTGACTATGTGCCAGGGGCATCATTTCCTAACAAGGTTTCCTACAAGATGATACCATAACAAAACAAGGAGATAGCCAGGCAAGTTCAAGAACTTTTGGATCAAGGATTGATAAGGAAGATCATAAGCCCTTATGATGTACCAGTGGTTCTAGCACCCAAGAAGGAAGGCACATGGAGGATGTGCACTGACTCAAGAGAAATCAACCGAATCACCATCAGGTATAGGTTCCCAATCCCTAGGATAGAAGATATAATGGATTGTTTAGGGGGTGCTAAGTTCTACTCCAAGATAGACCTAAAGAGTGGCTACTATCAAATTAGGATGAAAGAGGGAGATGAGTGGAAATATTCCTTTAAAACCACAGAGGGTCTTTATGAGTGGCTAGTAATGCTATTTGGCCTCACAAATGCACCTAGTACCTTCATAAGGGTTATGAATGAGGTATTAAAGGATTAGATAGGAGTTTTTGTAGTGATATATCTAGATGACATATTAGTCTTTAGTAAGACAAAGGAAGACCACATGGCACACCTAGAACTTGTATTGAATAAACTTCACAAGGAGAAGCTTGCCATAAACCTTGAAAAGAGTGAGTTTATGAAACAAGAATTAATCTACCTAGGATTTGTAGTGTCCCAAGGTAACATGAAGATGGATTAGAGTAAGGTTGAAGCCATTCTTAGTTGGCCTACCCCTAAGATAGGGACTAAAGTTAGAAGCTTCCATGGGTTAGCCCAATTCTATAGATATTTTATTAGAAGGTTTAGTGAAATTTGTGCACTAGTCCTTGACACCATCAAAGGAGGGCTCAAGACAAAGTTTGTATGGACCAAATAAGCCAATAGGGGTTTGAGAAGTTGAATAAGGAAGTAGCTACATAGCCAATA
Organism: Chamaecyparis obtusa; assembly: GCA_027943335.1. Lineage (NCBI taxonomy): Eukaryota > Viridiplantae > Streptophyta > Pinopsida > Cupressales > Cupressaceae > Chamaecyparis > Chamaecyparis obtusa. The sequence continues at coordinate 1,183,762 of BSBK01002646.1, read as the reverse complement.
CTGGTTTTACCAAGTTTTGACAAACCATTTATAGTGGAATGTGATGCCATCAACATAGCAGTGGGAGCAATTCTAAGCCAAGAAGGTAGGCCAGTGGCATTCTTTAGCGAGAGGCTAAATGAGGCAAAGTCTAGGTACTCATCCTATGACTTAGATTTATATGCTTTAGTACAAGCCCTTAAGAAGTGGAGGCACTACCTATTGCCTAAGGATTTTTTGGTTTTACTGATAACCAGGTATTAAGTTACATCAATACTCAAGAGAAGATTATTTTAAGGCATATCAAGTGGATAGAGTTCCTACAGTCATATACCTTTACAATCAAGCACAAAAAGGGGGTAAATAATAAGGTTGCAGATGCCCTTAGTAGGAGACCGCTTACTATCTAGGAGATACATTAACAAAGCATTAGATTTGAAGAGTTCAAAGACCTCTATAAAGGAGATGCAAACTTCTCAGAGATCCATAAGGTATGTACTAAATTTGATAATCATTTTCATAGTGACTATGCTGACTATACTTTGCAAAATGGCCTACTTTTTATGGGCAAGAAGTTATGTGTTCCAAGAGGTTCCATGAGGGAGAAACTCATCTAGGAGAAGCATAATGGTAGCTTGAGTGGACACTTTGGGTTGAACAAGACACTAGACTTAGTGGAGAGATTCTATTGGTGGCCTAAAATGCAAAAGGATGTAAGAAGGTATGTTGAACAATGTGGAGTGTGTCAAAAGGTAAAGGGGACATCATCAAATGTAGTTCTTTACTAGCCATTGCCCATCCCAAATAGACCTTGGGAGTGCATAAGTATGGATTTCATAGTAGGGCTACCTAGGACACCAACTGGTCTAGACAGTGTGTTTGTGGTAGTGGACATATTTAGCATGATGAGTCATTTCATCCCATGCAAAACAACACATGACGCCAGTCATATTGCCCACCTTTTCTTCAAGGAGATAGTAAGGATACATGGGTTGCCAATAAGAATAGTTGCAGACAAAGATGTGAAGTTCATGGGACACTTCTGAAAGACCCTTTGGAGGAGGCTAGGAACCACTTGTCTCATAACTCTGCATATCATCCACAAACGGATGGATAGACAGAGATCATTATCAGGGTACTTGGTAACTTGTTGAGATGTTTAACCAAGGAGTATGGACAAGGATGGGAACACATTATTTCATAGTTAGAGTTTTCCTATAATGATACACTACTACATTTGGGGCCAAATTTTGACAGAAAGTTCCGACAGATGATTTTTTTTATGAATTTGGTGTTTTTTTTGTTATAGGCCCTGATGGTGTCATTTTGATGGGTTCTAAATAGACCATCAGAATTTTGACAATTTTGGGGTATAGATGAAAAAAAAAAGTGAAATGGCCAAATCATTTTTATTTCGATTGCATATAGAAAAGGAGTGGGAGAAAATGAGCGAAAGCTGAGTGCAAGAGAAGGTATGTGAGTTCTTCATCTTTCGAGCCTCTGGCATCATATTCAACCAAAAATTTCAAATGCATTGCATTTATTTGATCATGAATGCTCTCTGAAATTACCGTATTCTACTGGTGTCATGCCCTAGCCAGTGCTTTATCTCTATTATTTGATGTTATTGGTGCTTGTGCTCAAGGATATCGATTCACTATTTTGAAATGTTTGGATTCATGTTTGTTGATATTTCTGGCACATTTAATGATGTCATTGTATATTTCTGAGATGCTCACTGAAATGACTGCATTCTACTAGTGGCGTGCCCTAGCCCGTGCTTTAACTCTATTATTTGATGTTATTGGTTATCATTTTTTTTTTGAAATGTTGGCTATGGTTATCAAATGGACAGCTCATGAGCTTCTAGCTAGGCACCATTTGTATTGATAGCTTAGGGCATCAAATGTATTGTATCATTGATAGTTGAGACTTTTTTAAAAGGAAATAGGGCAAAGAATGATTTTGATTTATTTTCTCTATTTTGATCCCTAAGTGGCTTACAACCCTAGAGAAGTATATGCAGATTTACAGATGCAGTTGTAGGATACATAGAAGCCAATAACTCACAAGAAATTCATGCATCTAATTTGAATAGCAATTAATACAAAGAAATAGGGTCCTTCAATGGCCCAATCATCTGGACCTTGACTGTCCCCTCAACCAGTAACCCTTCAAAACCGGGTTATCATGCAATCAGTGAGTGATCCTTCATTCTACTGGTCTACCTTGCATTCAAACATATTGGAAATACACAATACAATGATAACAAGTCTTTCACAATCCCCCTTCCCTTAAGGAACACTAGCAACCATCCCTATATAGCTCTCTACTATCACTCCATCCTGTGATGACCATAGTGATGAGTAAAAGTCTACCACTTCCTTATTGATTTCATCTAATTCCACAACTTGTTGACCAACTTCATTCTTTATTGAAGCTATTCTATTAATTAATGGTCTTTCCTTGATCGAACTATGGAAAAACATTATATTGCAATCCTCATCTTTCAACCAATTCTCTCTAGATTTTTGGCGTCAATATATTTCTTCTCTGGCTGGAATTTCCTCATATTTTTGTTACAAGTCCTTTTCAGTTAAGAAATAAATTTTATCCATACCTTCCTGAATCACCTTATTTTTTAAAACCTATAGCTGCTAATCCAATATTTTTTTCCACAAATATATCCTTGAAATGAATTTGGTTCCAACACTTCCTCTTATTCTTGATATACTATAATTTTTTGAACAATTGAAACCCCATATTTCCTTAAATAGCAAGTACAAACTTCCAATAGTTTGCCACCATTTTCCAAAACCATTCACGGATTCTGAAATGTTGTTCCAAACTTCCTTCTTCTCTTTTGTTTTAATCAAACCATAAACATTAAACAAAAACACTAAGATCTGCAAGTGCATTGCAACCCCTAAAATTCCATGTTTTGTCTCAAAATACTTTTTGATTAAACGTCTCTAGTTAGGGGCATTACAACCCCTAAAATTCCATGTTATGAGATTCATTTCTTTCCAAGAGAGAACAAGTCTCTCCTAGATCTTAACTTTCTTTGGTCTTTTCTATTCTCAACATATTCCAATAAGCACTAAACAATCTTCCTCCCTCTCATCCTCTTTCCTCCCGTATTTATCTTTTTGGACTTAGATTTATTTTTCTTGATTGTTCTATTTTCCAAAATTCCTTCCCCATCTCTCAAGAAAAATTCATCTTATGCCCCTCCCTGATTAAGACCCCCTCATCCTCAACATGGCCTTCATCACCTATGGTCTTGATTTCACAGATAGGGGACTTGTAAATATCTTTAAATACTTCTTCTACCACAATGTCGCCCTTAAAATTATGAAACTATGTAAACCACTTTTAGTAATAAAAAATGTAATTTTCATGTATATTTCTAGTCTCTACCGTAGGGGTACAGTTAGAGGGTTCATTGAAAAAATGATTCTTTGAATGGTTACTTTGAATATGAATGATTTGATATAGCATATTGCTCATTTTACTTGAAGTTTGGAATAGCTTGTGCAAGGGTGAAAGTGCTTTTGATCATTTTGGTCGTGATTGTTCCTGTACACAGACAGGAAATGTAACTATCTAATGATTATATGTAATGTTGAATGGATTAAATGATTTATTCTTGGTAGAAGTGAATGGAAGGAATAGTGTTGGTGTTAGGTTTCATTTATTATTGAATTCAATGGTTTTCAAGATGTCTTGAGGATTTTGCTCCTTGTTTAATGTTAACTATTCTCGCACAATCCACTCATACAACAATGAAATGCTATGTGATTGACAATTTCTATTTTTTCCATTTGATAACCACAATCAACAGTTTAAAACAGTGAATCATCCTTGAGCACAAGCACCAATAACATCAAATAATGGAGATAAAGCATGGGCTAGGGCATGACACCAGTAGATTAAAATTGAACCAATGGCATGTTTACAATAAAGAAATAGACTGATAATAATATGCTAAAAATTCTATTCTATTTAATACACGCCAAAGGACCAGTCCCAACAATTCTTAAACATACTTTATCTGATATGATAAATTGTTAATAAAGGTCTAATTCTATAGACTACTAGCATGAAGGAATATTTGACCTAGCCAAATATTCCTTTTACCACACAAAAAAGTGTGTGATAACTGTGTCTACTCCAACCTTAATTGTTTAAGAATTCATCATATCAGATAAAGTATGTTTAAGAATTGTTGGGAGTTCCATTACACCTTTGTTGTAAACGTGCCATTGGTTCAGTTTTGTAAATTTGTTTTTTGTGTTAAATGCATTTAAATGGAACATTAAGCATAGTAATAATATACCTAATCAATTAGTAATTGGTAGATTAAATGCAAATAACACATTTATCAATTTAGCATGTTATTATAAGATACTAAAGAAGACTTGCTATTTGTCAGACAAATCTTCATTGTCAGACATACTTTATCTGATATGATGAATAATTAAACAATTAAGGTTGGAGGAGACATAGTTATCACATTTTTTGGTGTGGTACAAGGAAGATTTGGTTGATTAAGAGTGAGGCCTTCTTTAGAATCTCATGAGTTTTGTACTACACATGCAACGTATTGTGAGTTTGAAGAGAATTAAAGGTTTCTAATTGAAATCAGTGATCTGAAAGGTGTTAAAGTCTTGTTTTGGTTTTTCCTTTCCACTATGCAATAAGGAATAGTTTTCAAACATTCATATTCACTTATTGAATGCTTTGGAGACTAGTGGTTTGACTGTCCATGCGTTACCAGTGACTGAGATTCATTAAAGGATACAAAACCCTTCATTTTGGGTTATTGTGTGTGGATTCAAATGTAGGTTTGATTTGGTTAATGTTTAGAAGAGATCAATAAAGTATTTAAAGATAATCTTACATGTTTAGAGAGGTTTGATAGGCACTTATCATGACTATACCCTCACAAACAGTGGCATAGACTGGTTTTACTAAGCTTCTTTTCTCTATTTTGAGGTTCTCATTGCCAAAGTGGCCAAAGACTATGTTAGGCTCATAAAATATGGGGATTCTCTTTACCACTACAAATCTTTGAAGGCTTTTGCACTTGGACAGATGTGTACCATTGTTAAGAGAATTGGACCAAGTTTGGCTTACCTCAAACAAGTGAGGCAACATATGGAAAGGTTGCTATGTATTGACCCAAATACTAGAACTATTTTGATCTGTGGGTACCCTAATGTTGGCAAGAGTTCCTTTATTAATTATGATGATTTATATCATTCCCATCATGTCCCATGCTTGCACCATATGTACCCTCAAATATAGGATGTAAATCATTACTCTTCTTGACCAAAGGCTGCCATATCTTGAGGTAGTGGAGTTATGTCACTATTATGAACTCGGAATTACATGGATACAAGCACATTTTTTGTGCAATGGTTAGGCCCAACCTTTATATCTTGAATGCCAATGCTAGATGCCTCTTCTTTACTGATTAATCCATGTGACAAATCTACAGACTTGTGAGAATGAGGAAAGGAGCCTCTACTGTCCAAATTCAAAACTTGGGACTTTTCTTTCCTTCAATCTTCAGATTCACCACACACCACTAAATTTAGATTTTCCTCATAGTCTTATCAATTAAGAAGAGGATTTGGTGTGTCAAATGAGTCCCTATCCATATCAACTTCATGTTCTTCACCAATTGCTAATTCAAAATCAATCTTTGAGAAATTTGAATACTCATCAAACCTCTCTTGAATGTCCTCACTACAAGGTACATGTGATGAAAAAGAACCGCTGGTCAAACTCAGAAAATTAGAATCATGTTTAAGTTTTTAACAATAATGTCTCCATGGACTATGGTACCTTGCATATTGCATGAAGTTACAAAATTCTCCTTCACATCTTCCACCATGAATGATAGGACAACCTTGTAACCAACCAAAGAGACACCAATTGGATTTATACCTTGTAATATCCTAAGGCTGATCTGAATGTATTTTCTAAACACTTTGATTGAAGTTGTTTTTCGAAGTCAATTTGCAATGTCTTGTATTTGTTATATGAATGGTTTAGTTTAAACAAGAGAGCATTGTATTCAGGTCATTCATAAAGGTTTACTCAAATAACCATGATAACAATTTAATATCACAAACTTCCAATTAAAAAATGTATCAGACTTAACTTCAATAAATACAAAGTAAGAAGGAAATGTAATAACCCAACCTGGTTCAATCTCTATATGTTGAAATACTAGGACTATTTTGATCTGTAGGTACCCTAATGTTGGCAAGAGTTATTTTATTAATAAGATTACTAGGGAAAATGTGGATGTGAAACCTTATGCTTTTACTACTAAGTCTTTGTTTGTTAGGCATACTGATTATAAGTACTTGAGGTATCAGGTTATTGATACCCCTGGTATTTTGGACCACCCCATAGAGGATGGGAACACCATCGATATGCTCAGTATTATTTCCTTGGCTCATTTGAAGGTGGTTGTTTTGTTTTTCCTTGATGTTTTGGGGTCCTATGGTTATAGTATTGTGCACTACTCTACAAGCTTGAAGAAGAGGTATATTTTGGTAAATGAAGAGTGGAAAGAAGATGATATTCCTAAGATCATGGATGGACACAATATTGTAGATTTTATTGATCCAAATATCTTGCAGAGGCTTGAAGAACTGGAGAGGGAAGAAGGGCTTAGGATGGTAGCTAAGGGTAATGAGGATGATGAGATGGGGGAAGTGGAGTTGAATCCTGATGAAAAGGAAGCTCTGGCTGCAATTAGGAAGAAGAAGAAGATGCTTATCATCAGACATAGATTGAAGAAGAGTACTATAGAGAGCATGCCTATCGTACCAAGGAAGTTTGACAAGAACAAGGAATATGGCTGAAATAGAATGAGAAGACATATTTCTAGCCTGGACTTGGATCCTTTGACAATTAGCTTGATAATAAATGAAACATATGAGAGCTGAGCAATTAGCTTCCCAAGAAAAATCTTGTAAATGAACTGTGTACCCCAATTCCTATGCCCTTTGTGCGTACCCAAAGGATATATTTGAAACAACAAGGGTAAGGCTTAAAGAAGTTAATTTTGCATCACTAGACAGATCTGTATATTTTATCCACAACAACCAAACTTCATAAAACATATAGATCTATTTAGTGATCATATTGTGTTGAAGGTGGTGCCTAGTTATCTTTACACAGTTGTTGCAGCAACAAAGCATTAGGCACCACCTTCAGCACAATATGATCACTACACAAGTTTGTATGTTTTATGAAGTTTGGTCATTGTGGATAAAACATACAGATATGTCTAGTGATGCAAAATTAACATCTTTAAGCCTCACCCTTGTTGTTTCAAATATATCCTTTGGGTACACACAACTAGCATGGGAATTGGGGTACACATAGTTCATTTATGAGATTTTTCTTGGGAAGCTAATTGCTCATTTGTCATCTACTTCATTGTTATGAAGCTAATTGTTGTAGAATCCAGGCCCAGGCAAGAAATATGTCTTCCCAAACACATAAAAAACATACACATAAACACGACAGCTGAGAAACATAAATCTAGATATCACAGCAGTTGAGAAACATAAATGTAGGCATCATGGTCACAATTTTTTGGAGACAGCATAATTGAGTTGTATACCTAGATGATATAAAGCAACTACTACTCCTCTGGTTCCAAAGGAGTAGTGGTTGCTTTGCATCATCTGGGTATATCACTCAATTATGTTGTCTCCAAATACTTGTGACCATGATCCTACATTTATGTTTCTTGACTGTTGTGTCCCAGGACCCCTTATGACCCTTTACGACCCCTAAGAATACACATCTTAGAGGTCTTAAAATGTCATAAAGGGTCATAAGAGGCTCCTAGAAGGGGCTGGATGAGCTTCCACCTTCACGTGGTTGGCCCTGTTAAGTAGAGAATGTTAAACTATTCTCAAAACAAAGAGAAGCTCAATAATTTAAGGTCTCAGTCCACGGAGATGGTGAAAAATGACGGGAATCAATGATGAAGAGTTTTTAGATACAGAGAAGACGTATATGTAGTGGAGGCCAGAAGGGATTTTTGTGGAGATTTGCTAGATGTGGAGATTTTCTAGAGAGGGTTTCTATATTGAGTACCAGTGCAAAGATGATGATTCAGTAATACATCTATAAAACCTTCACAAATATCCCTTTTTTGGCCTCCACTCATACCTCTTCTCAGAATCTAGAAATTTTGGATACTGTTTCTCATCCATGCACGAAATGTGCTCGTGATCATATCTTTTGCGAGACTAGGATCAATTATGAGAAGGTAAACAACAAGATAATTTTATTGTATCTTTCATTTCTTGTATCCATTCATATTTTATGCCTTCTCTTATATTGGATACTGTAGTGTACATAAAGGCGAGGCGGTGATTATTCTCAATGATCGATAGGTATAAGTCTTCCAGCCCTTACCCAGTAGCTAGGACTAAAGATAGCAGAGCTCAAGAGACCATCATAGTTGGTCTCATCTTTGGTCCATATACTAACAAAACATTTTACATTTCGTTAGCTCATCAAATGTGGTGATTTGAAAGAATTTAATGGATGATATTTTTATGTATAACGTATATTATTTTAGTTTGATGGTGAATGAATTTATCTACTTTGCGCACTTGTATACATCGAGCACAACCATAAAGGAGCATCCCCTCCCGTGGTTTGAATAATGTAGGCCATGGGAGGAGATGATTCTTTATGTTTGTGCTCGTAGTATACAAGTGCACGGAGTCAATAAATTTGTGCAACGTCAACTTAAATAATATACGTTATCATGAAAATATTCTATTAAATTCTTTCAAATCCCCTCATTTGATGAGATAACGAAATGTAAAATGTTTTTTCAGTATATGGACCAAAGACGAAGACCAACTATGATGGTCTCTTGAGCTTTGTTATCTTTACTATGCTCATTTGTCACCTTTTCAATAGGTCATAAAGTAATTCTGACAGAAGTGCTATACATCCGACAGATTCTCCTATCGGTATTTTATTACATATCATCAAATATCTGACAGGTAAGCCGTTGAATGGAAACCCAATTTGACATATTCATGCGATAGGACTGCTATACATCTGATGGGTTCTCCTATCGGACATCTACTACATATCCGTCATCTTTTCGACAGAAGAAACGTCGTAAGAACCATTTTTTGACAAATTAGTCACATAGTAAAATTACTATTTATGTGGCATGTTCTGATGGGAAATGATGTCGGACTACTGATGGTTATCACTTCTATCACTATTTCCAATGCAAAAACACTGATGGACACATTTATCGAAGTTTCAACACATAGGCATTGCAAATCTGACACATGGTCGTCAGAATTTGACCTCAAATGTACTAGTGATAGCACAAATAGGACTACTAGTAAGAATCCATTTGAGATTGTATATGGGTTACATCCAAGGGGTGTTCTTGAGTTAAGAGACTTAAAAGGATATGAAGGAATCAGTGGTCATGTTGATGATTTTACCCAGTCAACGAGGGAAGTTCATGAACAAGTCAGGAAGACACTAATGGAGGCCAATCAAAAGTTGAAAGTTAAGAGAGATGAAAGGAGAAGAGACCCCTAATTTCAGGTAGGTGATCTATGAAGAGATCTTGAAAATACCAAAAACATTTGAAAAATAGAAAAGATAAAAAACATTGGAAAATTGAGTATCAAGAAAGCAAAAACATTCATATATGATCCTCAAAAAGATGTTGTCTTGGTGAAAACCTAGAAAATAGGCACCTTGATGATATGAAAAGAAAAATTGAAAAAAAGAAAAATACAAAAAAATCAGAAAAGAGAAAAAGTGCCTTGGTGAAAATCTAGCAAATAGGCACCTTGGTAGCAAAAAAAGAGAAAAGCTTTAAAAATAGAAAAAAGAGCAAGATCTATTCAATCAGTGAAAACCTGGTAAATAGGCACCATTGAAAGTCCAAGTCAGTCGCATACCTAGAAGGTCACCTTGTAAATATTGCATTCGTCAGCATTTGTATATATTGCATAATAAAACCCCACAGTGCATTTGCGAGTACCTCAAGATTTTGGTCACCTAATCTGAAAATTGTCCTAAGTCCCACAAATGAAATTATCTCAAACTGGGGGCAATCTACTCAAAATGAGTAAGGATTCATCAAAGCAAGCTTTATTCAATCAAGGAATCAATTCATCAAATTTGAAAGAACACTTAATCAAATCTATATTCTAATCCAATTTGAGCCAAAACGCAAAATTTGATCTAAGATATCACATGACCTTGTCTTTATCAGGATTAAAAGTATGAAATGGATGGAACTACACTTGACATATGGATTTGAAAAACATTGCAAGAAATTTTTCTAAAGTGTTGACTCAATTGATGAAATCATGTCTTTCTAGCGAATCGATGAAAGTTTCAGACTAGACAAGCTATGATGAAAGGATGATATTTTTTGTTGATTTCTGAATGACTGTCTTAAAATCAAAGTTTTAAATCATGCATTATTTTTCTAAGGACGTGATCATCAAAGAATCATCGAGGACTTGTACAAAGGATAAAACTGAGATTTCTGGTTGTTTACGCAAAAGGATACCTTGGCTATTTTGATCTTCAATATCATAATACCAACATCCACTTGCAACATAGAATCTGACAAAATTGATATTCACACTCTCATGATTGGTTTCAATCAGTGATAGTCATAGCAAAGAGAGATGGGAAAGCAAATAAAGAGGTGCAAAAAGTATTCATATCATCATAGTTGAACTAGTGATGGTTGTGCTAAAACAGGATCCAAAAAAATGCTCAATGATGATTATAAGCTCCAAATTTTGAATAATGATAGTTAGATGCATACATCTTAGATTAAGTGCATTGTATATATTATTTTTCCTTTATTAGCTTAATTTGCAAGAGGAAAATAAAAAGGGGGTGTACTCAAATCAAAAATCATAACATCATCAAAAACAACTATATAGGATCAAGTGTGTTGGAAATCAAAAACAAATCAAAAAAACAAAGTGCATTTCATTAGTTTACTTGCATTGCATTAAGGTCATTTTTAAGTTGCATTAAGTCATCTTCATTAAACTTTTCATATATTTAGATGTGTATAACATTTGAATTATTAGGTGCATTGCATTAAAGCATTATCTTTAGATTGCATTCATCTCATTTAAGGTGCATACATTAAGTGCATTGCATTAGTTAGAAATCATTCATTACATCCATTAAGATCATTCAACATTAAATACATATCATACATGATAGTACCATCCAGGCATATATCATTAATCATTAAAATCTCATAAATCATTGCATAGACACATCACATTTACATATCCAAAGAAATGCATTTATTAGATTCATTATCCATCTAATATCCATTGCATACATCAATAATCATTAAGTAATACCATTACACATTGCATTCATCTATTCTATGTCATACATAAGACAAAACATTTAACCATCATTAGGACATATGCATACATGAAAATTGCATTCTGAAAAGCATAAAACAAATCATATAGAATAGAGAATCATATAGAGCTACATATCATGTAAAACACCTAAAAAAGAGATCCAACACATAAAGACATCATATATAGTCAAATCTATCAAGAGAGTATTAGAGTCCATCGTACCATCATCATAAATCAACAAGATATCAAAGTCCATAACATGATCATAAAAGCAATATCCAAAGATCAATGTCCATCAGCTATCAAAGTATCAAACACAAATAATATCAATCGATAAAAAATGATACAACAAGGGTCTAATGTCTCGATCATAGCAACAAAAAGGAGATCATATATCATCAAAGTATAAATGAAACAATGGAAATAGCTCATAAGAAATCAACTGATAGAGTCATCAGGACCATCAGTACCATCACGATTAGGAGCACTATCAGGAGGACGACTTGAACTAGCCTGTAAACCATGCTGACTCATGGCAGACATGAAAGTCTGCATCATTGAACTCATCTATGAAACTTGCTGCTGAATGGATGATATCTGAGTTTACAAGGATGCAACATCTGATGTTGAGGCTAGCCCATGACCCTGTACTGCAGAAGACTGTGGAGGTGGAACAGAAGAAGATGGCATCACTGAAGAAGATGGATCACTCAAAGACGGAACAAACTGAGAAGACAATGGACGTGAAGATGATGAAGGCATAGAAGCTGAAACAAAAGAAGAAGCATAAGAAGCTGCCTGAACTAGAGGAACAATCAGAGGAATAACTTGCTGAATAGGAGGACCATGTACCTGATCAAGTAGTACATGTGTGATACCTACATCCATCTCCCTTTGGCACCTAGCCCTAGGCCTATCCACTAGATCTCTGGCCACCTGATGTAAAACCTGGTCAACCTGTTGATCTCTCACCTGATCACCTCCCCTAGGAGGAATCAGAGTAGCAGCTATCACTGGCATCTGTACTCTACCTGCTCTAGCTCCACGATGACCCCATCATCTGCACCAACCCCTGATCCTACCACAACCACCACCTTCGTCATCATCTCCATCATCATCATCACCACCATCTCCACCACCACCGTCATCCCCATCTGATAACTCCTCAATAGTGGGAATCCTCTCGGTAGGATTTGTGAACCTAGGAAAAGGATACCAATGTAACCAGGCACCATACTCATCAGTAATATCGGCATCCATGATATGTGACCTAGGAGACCAAGGATGATACCTAATCTCTTTTATCTCTTGTATAGTTGTACCATAGTCTACACATGGGCCCCACAAAGACCTCTTAGCTTGCACACGAGCATACATAATTATGCCCTGTGGCATATCCTGAACACGCCCATACTAATGGAAAAAATGAAAAAAGAAGAATCTCTCTATAACAAATGTAGAGTGACCAATCATCCAACGAGGGAAGAACATATAAGGAAGCTCACCATCATCCTCTGGCCAAGCCTCACATCTGAGATAAGGCCTCCACATGACAGTATCTAGGTCATCAATCCGATGTCGCCAGTAATCCAGCTTACCCATGTGGGTCTGGATAATGATACCACTATACATCCATGCAAAAGGCCAACCTGGATGATGATCTTGTACTATCACAGGACATGCCACTAGGATGTGCTCCCAAGTCCAAAGCTGTAACAAGATAGCTCCAGTAGTCAAAGTGGTAGAATGTCTATATACAACAGTATGTAACTCATGATATAACTGTGCCAACAAATAGGAACCCCAATCAAACCAATGAGGCTTTGCCATCAAATCCTCCAGGATGGGACCCCACCCAACAACAAACCCATGTCCATGCCTATTAGGAAGTAGGAAACCACATATCAAAGTACCCAGAACAACTGGTAGCACAGGGAATGAAATGAACTGAGCCCACTGGATATGACGATCACCAATGCAAGGATCACCAAAGACTCATCGACATGATGAGCCATCATAAATAGTATCATAGTAAACAAGCTCTCCTCGATTAGGCAACCATAGAATGCGATAGAAATCCTCGGGTGTAATCGTCATTTCCCCCATGGGAAGATGAAAGGTGTTATGGTCTGAGTGCCAATGCTCAGCCATAGCAGTAATAAGACCTCGATTCACTCAGAATCAAGGAAGATAAAGAAGGAAGGACAAGCCACATCGAGCAATATGACAACGGTTAGCAGCACTCAAATCAGGTATCATATCCCACGACAAAGGATACAAACCATGGATACGTAAAGACCCAAGATCCTCCTAAAAAAAGTAAGTTCAAACACATCAGAATTGAAATCAGAAATTATAGGACTATCCTAAGTCAATCAAAAATTTATAAATCTATCCAACCATAATCAAAATTTCATGTTTCTACTCAGATAGAATGGAAATTTTATCATCACCCATCATCTGAATCTAGATTGATGAATGATATTTCAACTATGACTGATTCCTAACTAACATATCATAACTTGTTAAAAATATCAAGAATGGGAACTTAAACTATCAACTAATCAAAGACGGCATTGAAAAATTGTAATATGGACTTGAACAAAATTCAAAAAAAATTTCAAAGCAAAAGTGATGTTTCATGGTGCAAAAGCGTAAAAAATCAAAAGCGTTGCTTAAAGATGTGAAAGCGCTTATTAATGTTTTAAAAGTGGCAAACTAATCAAAAGCGCCTAAAGACAGCGAAAGCGCTCCTAAAAGTTGCAAAAGTGAAAAACATGAGCAAAAGTGCACATATACATGGTAAAAGTGGAAAAGGGCATAAATTTGGTGAGTGAAAGTGCTCAATCGATTCGTGGCAACACACTTTCAAAGGCAAAAGTGCCATTAAAAGAGGCAAAAGCACCCATTTAGGAAAAAAAAGTGAAAAAAAGGGCTATTTACCAGAAAAAATTTGGAAAAATTGAATTTAAATGCATGAACAAAAAAAATGAAGAGGTATACGGACGCACTGGAGGTCCTGAGCCAGGCAGACGCTGATAGCGGTGGCATTTCTCGAACCAATGCTCACGAAGAGGGACAGACATCATGGGAAGTCAAAAAAGCTCAGAGAGGGTAAAAGTCAAAAGTGGAAGTAAAAATGAATAATAAAAAAGGGATTTTGACCCCTTTATATAGCTTTTTGACCTAAAAGAGGTAACTTTGACCTAAGAGAGGACCTTTTCATCACAATTGATCTAAAAACTAAGATTTATCATCAAATTAGCCAAAGTAGGGGCATTTGAAATCAAATGGACCAAACGTCAATATTGGAAATAAAAATAAAATTTACTAAAAATTCAATTACATCAACATCAAATTGACCTCAATCATCGAGATTATCAAACAAAGATCAAATTTTATTTCATTTCTGAGGGGGCATACCATTGGGAATATCAAACATCAGCAACATCATCAAGAATCGAGAGACCGATCATCAAATCAAAGTGAAAGCTTTTATCAGGAAATTTTTCGTAATCAATTGAATGGGGCATCGCATCAAAATCAATCATCATATCGAGGATCCATCATTAGAACGACCATCAAATAACAATCATCAGAATTGCATCAAGGGTATTAAATCAATTGAAATATGCATCAAGCTCATATCAGATATCAAGAATCGACCATCGAAAGACATCAAACGAACATCAAAGATCGACCATCAATGAATCAGGACCTATCATCAGCAAGATCAGAGTATTCTTTGAATCGACATGCTTCGCACGTCAAATCAAAGAGGGGCATTTGTAATCACCTAAAAAATGGATGAAGGCAATTTAATGATAAATCAAGTCAAATCAAAGCAAATCAAGGACAAAATTGAAGTAATTGAATCACAATGTATAATTAGCCAATCAAAATTAAAATCAAGTCTTAATTCGAGATAAATCAAAATTGAGAGTGTTTTAATCAAATGCAATCAAATCAAAGTACAATTAAATCAATTAATTATATAGTCTTGGATTAAATCAAATTTAACCCATTTAAGGGGTACATGGCTAAAATTAATTAATTAAATCAATTAATAAATCTTAATTACTCTCAAGAACCCAAAAGGAGAGAAAATTCAATCAACCAATGAGATTTGAGCAAAGGCATTCAGATGAATCAAGCTTAATTCAATCTCAATCACTCAGAGTGAAAGAGAATCTTGTCCATTCATCCTATCTACTTGTCCCAAGCTTTGAGGACACAAACTTTGCATTGTCTTCAAAGGGTGGAACCAAGGACTCAACTAAGGCTTAATCATAATCAACTACACTACACCCCCTACCATTGGGAAAATCTATAAAAGGAAGGCCTAAATTCATCATAATTATCAACCACACATCTGAGAATTGCATTGAACCTCCTTGCAATTTGAGCGTAGAAAGGCAATCTAGACTTAATTTAGCTTTCAATTTGGAATTGAACAATTAGCTTTAGATTAAATCATTTATCTTTCTCATTCTAGGACTATCATTAATGAGAGCTTGCTGAGAGCTTTGTATTAACATTCTTAGTTAGAGAACCATAGGATGCTTAATTGTCAATTTCTAGCTTAAATAGATTGCTTAATTGTGGTTTATTTAGTTTCTATTTCATTTATTGTCAATACTAATTCTATGAAGATACTATTTCTGGTATACAATGGTATACTTGAACAAGGCTAGGCTACAGAAGGGTATGCCAAGTAAATTGCACATGAAAAGGATTGGGCCATGCAAGGTGTTAGAGAAATATGGTCCAAATGCTTACAAGGTGGACCTACCCAAGAAGATGTCTATTTCTCCTATTTTCAATGTGAAAGATTTGGTGAATTACAAAGGGCCAGAGATGGATGAAGTACAATATAGTACTGAGATAAGTAAGGATGTGGAAGAACTCAAGACTAATTGTAATGCCCAAAATTTCGAGCCAAAACCGACCAATTTTTTTTTTTAAATAAACATTATTAAACTTCCTCCTTTATTAACCCCATCACTAATACTAATAAAAAGGAACTATATACCAACTTTTATAAATCTATTTAATTTAACAACATTAAAATAATTTTGCTAAAATAATACTCACTCACCTATCTAATCTTTATTATTGTTATTTTAAAATAACAAGGAACTTAAATTTAATTATAATATATTAATTAATTAATATAATTATTAATTAATTAACCATTTAAATCATAAATTATTAATCATGACAATACAATTATATGTATTTAGGTTATAACCTTATTATCTACTTTCAATTTGTTTTATCTAAATGACCCCAATTTTAATAAGTGATCCCTCTTTTAGTTAATTCATTATTGAGGTAATAAACTTTTCTTTTTTACTAGCCATTATAACATTAGTTATTAATTATCATAATTATTAGATATATTCTTATAAATATAAATAAATTATTTAGATAATAGTTATATTATTTTATAATGCCTACTAATTAGTAAACTCTTAGATCATCAAATTATTTAATTAATCATTCAATAGCAAAATAAAATATTAAATCTCAACTAAATAATTATTAATCCATGGTTCAAATAATGAACCCAAAAAGGACTAATCACTTAAATTGATTAATAGCTATTAGATCAATTATTAATAAAAAACTAAGACTAAACCTATATATAGTCCTAATCATGACCCTAAAAAAACACTCCACTAAGTCTAGCCCTTCTAGACTTTCTCATCACCCTACTAATCTACCAACTCAAAATGCTAAACTAACCTTCCTATAATCTGATTTCTAATCCCAAGGATGAGCAGCAATTAAAAAATAAATCTTAATATATACCCTACCAAAGAATATCCCACAAGTATGTGTTGGTTTAAGAAGAAGTGGGCAGCTAAGATTTGATTTGGAGGTTCCACCAAAGGCTGTCCCATTTACCCAAGTAAGGCTCACGCAAGGGAAAGGATGGGCTGCCTTTTACTAGCAAGTACTAAGGGGAAATAGGTGCAGGTTATGAATTAATGGATACTTGGGCCCACTATCATGCATCCACTCCTTAATGCAATACTCTAATGCAAGGGTAAGGCATGCTGTCCAATCAAAAGAAAGTAGCAATGTTTATGTGTGAAGCAAGGTGAATGTGGGAGTGAAAAGAAATGGCGTAGGATAAGAAGAGTGAGGCTTTGACAAGGCTTAGATGATGACATCAGCAGGTGGGTCCCCTTCCAAAGGTTCATATGCAAGGATAGTCTTTTTAAAATTTAAAAAGTGTTCTGCAATAAATTGTCTTCTTTTCTTGTGCCATTTTTGGGGGAGAAGTAAGAGTGTGGGGTCCATCTAAATATGGGTGTAAGGGGCTCGGACAAGCAATAAAGTTTATTTTTTTTTATACAAGTAGATGACTAAAATATTAAAATATTGACTGTGGCAAGGAAATGTATGGGAATTATTTTCCCATACATTTTCGAGAGAGACCTGTAGGTCTCCATTTGCCATTTTCTTAGTTTTGTATTTTTTTTGACTAGTTGTGTTGCATTTGATTTTATTTTTCTTCTACACACTTGAATTAAATTTGATGATTTAGTTTACAAAGAAGAGAGATAGTTGATCACAAATTGACTTCTTTTTTTTTTAACCTTTAAGTTCCCTTTAGAATGCTTCAAAGCTCTAAATTTTTATTCATTTTTTTGCAACTAAACTATTGGTTAATCCTCCAAAATAACATAACAAGTTATCAATTTATTTTGCAAAGCTAGAAGGTGAGAATAGAGATTTATTCATTACTTGAATTCAAATAACAATTACACACAATGATCTTAATACAAGTTTTATAAGATTTAGATAACTCTCTATCCTTATCTAAGTTTTCACTTTCCTATTACAATATAATTGTTGTCTAACAAAGAAGGAAAACTATTCTACATCTTCATCATAAGCTATTAAATCCATTATAATGCAATGAAATAAACTCATTTTCCATTATAACAAAGTATTCAAGAAACAATAGCAAGTTGATAGTCTTCCTACAAATTAATATTGAATGAAATCATAAATTCAATACAAGTTCTTTCAAGCTTCATCGTCACCTAATTTGAACCAAAGAAAAATCTGTTACAAGAGAGATGGAATACTCTCATTTAACATACAAAAGAACTTATTACAAACTACAAAATTCAAGTTTTGGATTGGAGATACAAGCTTCCCAATCTACACAATGATTTAGGATTCAAATCAACAAGAAGTCTTCTCCAAGAGTATCTTTCTCCACAAGATCAAAGCCTCTACAAACCTGCAAATAAAGTTTTATGGAAGGCCATGGAGAGCTCACCTCCCAACCTAGGCTTCTAAGAAGCCACCCCCGAGCTTGGGGAAACCACACCAAATAGGATACACACACTCAAACACAAAACACTCACAAGATAACATAAATTGCAAACCCAAATTCCCTTAAGAGTGAAACTAAGAAATTCCAAGAACTCCTTTTGTGGGGTGTGGGTTGACAACCCATGGAGACAACCATTGCATGAAAACAAGGTCACACATGGACCCAAATAAACACAATATCAAAACAAGGCTCACATGGCCAATATTTCCCTCCTTATACCCCCAATGCCTCATGGGCTAAAATGCAAGGTTACTTGGGGAAAACACTCAACCCAAGTTTCATCTTTCCCCACACATGGAGGAGACTCTAAACATGGAGTTGCCTCTATTTTCCACACCCCCTCTTGGTTGCTCTTCCCTCCCATGGGTGAGTGAACCAAGAGCATACAACCCAAATCCAATGACAAAAGAAAACACAAAGATGCTTGCTCTCACCATGACCAACCATGGGGAGCTAAAACACAACAAAGAATCAAGAGAAAAGCCTCTTCCATGACCAACCATGGGGAGCCAAAGGAGAAACATAAACTCATACATTCTCTACAACAAGAGTGAGAGAAAAATTCCAACCTCAAGTCCAAATGCAAATAAAGGTGAGTTGAGTCCTTTTCCCAATTCCAAGCTTTCTTCCTCCTCTAACTTTGGTGATCTCTAAGGATAGAGAATGGGTGAACAACCCCAATGTTCTCCAAAATTCTATAAAATGACCTCTAACCCAACTCCCAAAATCCTAGGGAAAGGCAAGCCCTCCCATTGGTTGACAAAACCCCAAACCTTACACACCCCTCTCCTCATAAAGGTGGTCCTTGGAGGTGGGTGACCTAGGACTTCTCCAAACAAAGAAGATGGTCATGAAAGTACTTTTTAGGCCATATGACAAGATCCAATTTTCGCTCAAGATTAAATATGCATTTTTGGAGGGGTCAAAAAGTCAATCTTGGGCTTCTCCCATGTTGAAAATACCCCTAACCCATAGGTACATAGAATGGGTTAGCTAAAAATGCATAAAACCACTCCCTAAGGCCACTTTTAACCCTCTAAAACTCATGATTAAGAGTATGCACGAAAATGGAAGATGGGGATTTCATTATGGGGTCCTATGACAAGAAGTTGTGCTTAAGATTTCCCCCAAAAGGCTTCTAGAATGTGCTCTTACTCAACCACATGGCATACCTTGATAACATTAAACACTAGTGTCAAGTGACACTTCACAAAATAACATTACACACAAGATATGTCTAATTTGTCACAACACTTAACATTCCTACACACATACATCCAAATTACTATTACGAATAAAATACTTTACAACGAGGCCTTAGGTCTCTTCATAGACGGGGTCTTGGCTTAACTGATTGCACATACATTCAATGTAATTTCCCCGAATATATTTCCATGGTCCTTCCACCTGCAACACCTCAATGCAGCATCAGTAATTCAAGGAAGAAAACCAATACGAATAAACATAAAAGATATAACATCTTCAATTTAATCAAAATTCAATTGCATATAGTCAAGGAAGGTACATTTATCAAATCAGTCCAATTTCAATTGCATAATTCAATTCATAGTTCAAATGAAATCAAGATCATCCATAATCTATCATCATCATAAGATAATCATCAAGTTCTCATAACATGAAGATAATAATAATAAAGTCTAACATGATCAAATCCGAATCTACTAATCATGGATCCATATACAGAATCAACAAAAAATATATAGTCTAACATGTCCATCATAACATAATAGTAAATCAAATGAGTCCAAGTATCTCAATAACATAATCAAAATGAGATGCAAGGTCTAGAAATCGGGATCACTATGTGGGACTAAGGTGGGCCTCACACTAATGATCAGACCAAGCCACAAATGAAAAAGATTTTGGATTCAAGGGTGAAGAAAAAGACTAGACATATGATTTACATGGAGCACTTAGTGAAATGGAGACATCAATTAGAATTAGAGGCTACTTGGATAGCTGAGAGTGACTTCAAGAAGCATGGAATCAGTGAAGAGTTCCTAACACCACAGGTTCCCTAACTTGTTTGCTGCAGGGAGAGAATGGTGCAGGAGCACCTTAGGGTCTTGTCTAGATCCTATTTCATTTTGGCTTGTAGGTGGTTCTAGCCAACCACCAAGGTAATAAGGACTATTAATAAAGTCCCAAGTAAGGTTTGTTGTGTATTTTTAGTTAGGTGTTATTTGAGTCTTGAAAGTGATCTAGTTTACATAGGTCTAGAGTAAAGTCCTAGAAGAGTCAACTTGAGTCAAAGTTTGGTTATGACTCCAAGATGGAGTAGCATTGATATTTTGATGCTTTTTGATGATTTTAAGAGTTTAAAGGGCTATTGGAATGAGTTAGAGTCAAGCTATGCTAGGTAGGTGTGAGGAAAGACAAGTTTTCAAAAAGTTGTCAAAAAGATGTAAAGTTGCTCATGACAACTTTGCAAAGTTGTCATGAAAACATTTCCTAAAAACTAGGAAAAGGCTCTAATGATGTTCTAAGCCTGACCTAAGGGTAAAAACATGTGGGAAGTGGATATTTAAGGTAGATAAACCCTAATCTAAAAGGAGAAGAAAGTATTGTACAGACTGTGTTCTGAAACCTACACGATTTGACTGTGTTTTTGTGTAACAGAGCCTTCATCTAGTCATTGATAGATTGAATGGATTAAACTAATGCATTGAGGAATTACTTTTTGTTATCTAATTTCTTTGTGTGGTATTAGTTTGGGTCTTTAGCATGACTAGTGAACTTATTGTAAATTCTTTGTGTTTCATGGGTTCACTGCCTGTTTCAGTGCCAGTCTTGTAAATAATGCTCCCTACTTGACTTCCTATGGTTAAAATTCCATTGCCTCTTAGAGTCAAGTAGGGGAATTTTTATATATTGTAAATATCCTTTATGGAGTCATTTCATGCAGGGAAGCTAATTTTACTATCAAGCACTAGGCGAGTGCAATGGCATTCTGGCTAGTGGTTTGTGCAAAACAGTAGCAAGAGAGCTTGCTAAATGGATTGGAAGGAACCAATAAATGGTGGGAGCATGTATAGGGGTGTGTCCTTGTTGAGTATATGAAAGGAGAAGAGTAGTGGAGTTGTGTGAAGAAACCATTGGAAGAATAGCAAATAGAATGGTGTGCATGTTCCTAAAACCCTTGAAAATAGGGGTTTGGTAGAAAGCCAGTGTACAAACAGCTTTAGGACTTAAGACCCAAGAAATACTTGAGTCTTGATTGATGTTAGGAAGAATCCATAGTTGGTTCAGGGTGTTTTTAAGGAAATTTGGGAGAAATTCAAGAAAACTAGTTTCTAGGAGGCCTAATTGACCAAAAAGGCTACAAGGCCTCAAAACAAGAAAACTATGAACTCGACTAGAAACCTTTAAAATAATTCATCCAAATGGAATCAAATCAAGTGAAAGTGACCTAGGAATGGTAAAAGAACCCAACCTTATTGCCAAGAGTGGATTGGAAGAAATTTGGTTGAATGGAGCCTAACGATGCTCTAAAAGATTGAGTAGGAAAGAAGAGTAATTTGAAATTGGTGGAGAGTTCTAGGGGAAGTAGGGGATCATAGAGTTGACCTCTGGATAGGGTAGAGAAAGATACCCTAAGAAGACCAAAGAAAGGGTCTTAGGAAGAGCAAGAGTGCTCTTGTAAGTAGAGCTTCCCATCAGTGGTGTTGAAACCTAGAAGATGATAAGACAATGTGATGCATGTCAAAGGCTTTTTAGAAAACTAAAGTATTATAGAGAATTCCCCTTGAGAAAATTACTACGAAATCCCCTTTCTAGTAATAGGGTGTTGACTATTGGAGAAATTTCAGAAAAAAAAACCTATTGGAGAACATAGATGGATCTTGGTTGCCACATATTATTTCACCAAATGGATTGAAGCAATCCCCACAAAAAGTAAATGAGTAAAGTGGTTGTATAATTCATCACAAATCATATCATTATCATATTTAAATCCCCTATTAAGTTATTATCATATAATGCAATGTACTTCAAATATGAGGAATTCGCCACATTTTGCAAGAATTATGAGATAAATTTATCCTAGTTGTCCTCTTATTATCGATAAGAAAATAGATAACCTAAATCAAACAATAAAAGATTGATTAATATCATGAAAAAGGATGATAGGAAAAAATAAAAGGTCTTGGGTTTCAAAGTTGAATGTGACAATATGGGTTAATAGAGTTATTATGGAGAAATCAACTGGAAAGACCCCTTATGAGTTGGTTCTTGGTATGGAAAGCCAACCTTATGGAAATGTTGTCATTATTACAATATTTTCTTTTTTAAAAAAATTACTAAAATTTATAGAAATTACTTCATGTGTAGGATATAATATCACCAATGAAGATAATTTTATTATACAATACTACTTAATCTATGTATTTCCATTGTAATATTTCAAGGGTGACTTAAAGATTATTTTCTGTAGTAAGCAAGTGAGTCCTAATCAAGATGCACATAGGTAGCAAAATTTATGGTGTTGCATTTCTTAATTTCATTAATTCACATTTACTTTTTAATTATATATGTGTAATGGTGAAGTTTAGGTGGTTATGTTGTTAGTACTTATCTTTGGTTAATACTATTACAATCACAATCACTTCTTTGTTAAATTTTATGCATAAATTCTTACATTCAAGCTACGCAAGTGGTACTTGCAACTACATTTACAAAAATATACTTTCAATTATATTTTGATGTATGTCCATATCTTGCTTACAAGTTTTTTAAGCCCTTCTTAACAAACTAATGTTGAACATATCTTGTAATCATGACATTCCATGACATTACATTTCTTGAAGGATCTTGTCAAGCTATTTTTATCATTAACTACCCAATTCATTAAAAACAACATAACATTAGAAAAAAAATTAATTGCAACACAAATCCTATTGTTGCTTTTCAAAGGAGACTACTAGTCAATATGAGTTCTAAAATAGTAATAAATGAGAGTTTCCTAACACGAGTTTTAGAAGATAAATAAATTTGAGTTTCTTCAGTACACAAAAGAAAGGAGATACCAAAAATAAGTAATACTTTCATTCTAAGAGTTTATTGCATTGTCCAAAATTATTTTAATAAAATTAATTGCTTGCTATAATGTGGTATGGTTGGTGTGGATAAGCTATCTGAATCACACAATTGACACTCAATGTGGGATTCCAAATAAGATTTTTGTGGTTTAGCTATCTAAGTGACATGTTTACCACTTTATGTAGGATTCAATATAAGATTAATTCAATGATACCTAGACTAGCAGTAATGAGAGGTAGTCACCAAATTTTAAAATATTTGCACATAAAGTCATGTGGGAAGGGTGAAATATGTAGGGCATGGGTCAGACTGCACATTTGATTATGAAAGGGAAAAAGTGTTGTCCTTGATGATGTTCTTGTTATAGCATTGGTAGATTGTAAGCCATAATGTCTACATTTGCAAATGTAAGAAGAATTAAACTTATACATTTCTATTATAGTTTTGGATTGATTTTGTTTAATAAATTAAATTTTAGTAGCCATTATGACTATACAATGATGTTCATTGAAATTATGCAAATTTCCTAACACGAAATGTGTATATTAAATCCTATTAATAAAATTTAATATATTAATTGTAATACCCCAAAATTGGCACCTAATCATTTCAATCAATTTTGGTGCATTTTTCTCAAATTTTTGCATCTTTAAAGTCCTAGTTTCCTAGGCAATTTTCTCTCTCCTACTTGACTTGACTTGACTTGATGTCAATTGCAAAAACCCTAATTTGCAATAATCAAATATTGAATTAATTCCTAAGTCCTAGACTTTATTTGGCTAAATAATCCCTATGATAAGTTAATTTAATTATAAAGCCCTAAGTGCTTTTAATTGAATTAAATTCATCCCTTTAGCTAAATACCCTTGAAAGGAATTAATAATTATTTGGTTAATTGAATGGACACCTCTTTATTTGAATTTAATAATTCAAATTACTCGAAAGATCACCCCCCACATGTGGCAAATTCCATTCTTTTAATTAAATAAATCATGCCTTTTTGTCTCAATTGGGAATGAAGAGTCAGGAGTTTCAAATCAAGAAACTCTTCATTCCTCTCCTCGGGCTTGCTTATTTAAGGAACCTCTTTTCTCATTCAAAAATATAGCAATTTTGAGAGCATCCTTATTATAACAAATTTTCACCTCAATTATTTCAAAGCTTTTTGTTGCATTAATTAGCTTAATATCTCATTATTAGTATAAT
This sequence comes from Chamaecyparis obtusa, assembly GCA_027943335.1. Classification (NCBI taxonomy): domain Eukaryota; kingdom Viridiplantae; phylum Streptophyta; class Pinopsida; order Cupressales; family Cupressaceae; genus Chamaecyparis; species Chamaecyparis obtusa. The sequence goes on along the minus strand of BSBK01002646.1, from coordinate 1,158,721 downwards.
CTTTGCATCACATTTTAGACTAAATTTTCTTATTTGTTCTTAGATTAATATCATATTTGCTTCAAGTTCTTAGATTAAATTGCATTTCATCTTTACTTTCAAGTATCTTAGATTAATTGCATCACATTCTAGTTTAATTTCAGCTTTGCATATCTTCATTATAGCTTTCAAATCCTCCATTGTAGTGTCGGTCTTATGGTTGTTGGCTCTCTAATCTGAGAGCAATTAAACACCCCGACTGCATAGGAAGCAACAGATCACTTCCTCGTGAATTTTGGATTGAATAACTCATATTCTTTTCCGTAATTTGATCATAGGAATAATGACCATGTTGTGTTGTGTCTGATTTAGAGGTCACATTCAGTCACATACATTTTGGCGCCCACCGTGGGGCAGAAAATCTAATTTCTGGCCTCATTCTCATTTATTTATTTTTTAATTTTTACAGGAATTTAAACTCTGTCGTGCGTCCGTATTGTTTGTGTACGGATCTTCGCGCGAGTATCTAGAGCGTCCCGCGTGAGGTTTCGCTCCTTGTAGCACTCTCTCGTGCGAGCTTTTGCATCATTGCATGGCACCTTGTACTTTCTCGCGTGAGCCCTTGCACTTACTTGCACGAGCTGTCGTACGTTCTCGCGTGGGCTTGTGTTTTCTCGCATGAGGTTTGGCACCTTCTCGCGTGGCCCTCTTACTGTCTCGCATGAAATTCTGTGACAGATAGAGACCAAAATTCCAGATTTGTCAATTTTGTTTGCTGTTTTTAGTTTTCTCAAATTTTTAAAAATTTCAGCATTTTTGAAAACGGGCACCCATTTTTTTTGAAATTTTCACAAATGGTATCAAAAGTTTAAGTGTGATATATCGTTGGAAAGGTCTTTCCGAGCCTAATCCAACCATGCTAGTTTCATTCTCAAATTTTACCATTTGATGAGCTATTTTTCTTGCAAATTATCTTATTTTTTATTTTGCTAACCTTGTGGGTCTAACAAGTTGTTTTGAAGGTGCTCTTGCTTTCATGAAAAATGTTTAAAACAAAGCTTTGGACTTGAGGTACTTTGTTCCATCTCTACAACATTTAGATTTTGGGATTAAAATTGAACCTCTCATGTGTTTGGCTTGTGTGTTTACATGCTTTCATAGAACACATTTCAATTGATGCTCTTAATGGGAAATGAAAGAACATAGATTTATTTTTACAAGTTTGTGTAAGTGAATGCTTGTGTTTAAACCTTAAGTAATTCTTGGTTCCAATATCAAATATCTCATTGAGTGATTGAGGGCATGGATTCATTCCTTGTTTACATAGGGAGTTAAATGCACCACTTTGTGGACTCACTCTATGTTTACTTGGAAAGTTAAATATTCCATAGTTCAAACCCTCTTGCACTTATGAGTAGTATTGATTAGCAGTCTTAGATTACTTGTGATTGATCTAGATTGCTATCTTGGGTTATTGGACTTGCTCATCTGTCGGCCCCTCGTTCCACCCTGTGGTTGCAAGGTCAGCACCACATTAAAGGGGAGGGGTCTACATAGAAAGAAGCGTTAATTGTTCCACTAGGCAACCCTTTTGTTCTTTTTAGAACTCATTAGTTTTCTAAGGCGTGGACTCACTTTGAGTTTGTGTGAGGAGTTAAATGTTCCACTTTTGGACTCACTTCACATTTACTTGAAGAGTTAAGTGTTCCACCTTTAGTGCTTCAAATACTTTTGATAGTGAATTACTTACTTTTTCATATCTAGAAGGCCTGCTTGGGGATTTCATCACCTCAAGGGACGACCTTAACTCCCGTGTTCTGATGGAGTATAAATATCAGTAGGTGAATCCAAAGACACCTCTCTTGGGAATGAGTTAGATTTCACTCTTGGCTAAGCCTCAAAGAACTTTATACCTTTGAGAAGTGATGGAGGAGATTTGGGTTACCATCTCCCCCTGACTGTGTGATTTTGAATTCTTCTCATCTATGGATTTGGGCCTCACGTACCTTGCGTATATCGAGGACTCCCTTTAGAAAAGCCATGTATATCCTTGTAGACAACTTGCTAGGATGTTGTTGTGTTTTAAGTGCCTGCTAAAACATTCTCAAGAACATACACAAGTAGAGTCCTTAGGGAGTAGAAATACTAAGTCACTATTCCTGTTCATGCGCAAGGTTGCTTTGTCCCTTGCCCATTGCTTGAAGACTGTTTGCTTGAACTCCTTGATTGCTATCTTACGTGCTTGATCAATGACATAAATATAATCTGCCTTTTGTCTGTGATCTATTTTTCTATTTTCCTGTCATTCACCATCAAAAACTGGTTGTCTTGAGTTAGGAATCGATCGATCTTTGCTTTGACTCGCGTTGTCTCTCATCTATTCATCTTATCTCTTTATGCCTTTTGTACCTTATGTTGCGATAGTCTTATCTCGGTTGTTCTAGCCACTTCTTTTGATAATTCGTACCAGGTCCATCTTGCATCTTGGTTGTTCTAGCCATTCATCTCCCCTTTGTTATCTTAGAGACAGATTCTAGCTTTATCCTGAATCTTTTCTCATCACATCTTTGTCTATGACTGTCACGACTCGAAGTGGCAAGACTTATCCTGTTTAGAATACTGATCAAGATAGAAGCAAACCTCGTAATCAAGGAAGAGGTCATTCCGAACCTGTCACGCAATCTGAGTGTCGTGAGGAATCCTCACATTCTTCGTCATTCCAAGAGTATTACAATCCATTGTTTTAGATACAGTCTGACTTATTATTTCAAGAATATTATAACCCATTGTTTGAAGACCAGCAAGACTCTGAAGGGTCACTTTCTAGAATCAATCCTCTCAAACCTATTGACTCTTTTGATCCTATTTTCAAGATGGGAGATCCATTCCACTTCCCAGGGGGAGGTAAATTCAGCGATAGTCATGAGCAATCTCCAAATGACCAAGGTCATAGTCAGTCTCGAAATAATAAGAGTTATGGTCAATCCCACAATATTCAATATTCGGTCAACATCTAGGACCTTTGTAATTTGAAACAATGACAAGGGGAGCCTCTCTTAACATTTCTCTAGAGATGGAGACAACTATGCACGAAGTATCCGCATGAATTACCTGAGTCTGAAAAGCTTGATATCTTCTTGGACAATCTTGTCCCAAATTTTGGATACCAAGTGTGATTACAAGGTCCCCTCACTTTTGACAATATGATTAGGTGGGCTGTGAGGATAGAAGCATTTATGGTCAAGAAGGGAGAATTGACTTTGAACAAAGACAACAAGCAAGGACCTTCTCCCTCAGACAAGGATAAGGATAAGATTGTCAACAAAAACATAGATATTATGAATGACGGTGTTGTTGACAATATGATGCCAAAACCCTCAAAGTTGGTTTTCAATCTTAGCTCTAACATACAAATGATCAAAGCCACTGAGAAGGCTATGACAGAAGCTCAACCACCTTCTAGATTTGCTAGAAACAAACCTTGGATCTCTCACTGCGACATGATCATTGCTCTAGGGAGTAAGGATACTCCTAAACCCAAAACTCCCTTTATCTTGCGAGGCCCTGCATCTCCCTCTTATAACTCCACACAGTCTCCAGCTTGTGTGAATGCTATCACTCGATCTTGTGCAAAGATTGTTCTCAAAGGTCCCAAACCTTCGACATCCAAACCAAAACTATCTATGGATAAAGCCCTCACCAAGGAAAACGTCCCCAAAGATCTTGATCTCAATCGGTTCCAATCTATGGTGGATCACCTGACCTCACCTCACTATTTGTCCTTTTCCAAAGAGCATGATCATTCGTTAAGCCATCTGCATGATGCTCTCCTACACAATGAAGTTATGATAGGTCCCAAGCATGTCCACCACATCCTCATTGACAATAGTGTTGGCCTAAATATTTTCTCTACTAAGCTACTTACCCAAATGACAGACAACCTTGTTCCCGCCAATAGAGAGTCCACTGAGTTCTATGATGCTAAGCTAAAAGAAATAGAAAAGACCTTGAAGATCAAAGATATTGGCATGGGGGAATATCAGTTTGAGTCCATGTTGACATTGACAACTCTCCCTCCATCTCCACGTTCCTGTGAGGAACCTTCTGAAGAAGGATTTGGTATTAGCTATCAGAGCTATGAGCTTGACCAACCTAGCTACAACTTGCACTCACATGAAGAAATATAGATTCAGCCTATGACATATGAAAGACCTTTGAATGATCAAAATTCTGATTCAGACTACCAGAAAGAGTCTTATCTACCTTCTCAAGTGCTTCAAGAACATGATCTTGGTCCTCACCAGGAGGATTTTATACACTCTACTGAACAAATTTCTACTACTGCAGCTACTACTGAATATTTCATTGCCTCTAATAGCACACATATTGATTGGGAGCAACTGTTGGATGCTTCCCTTATCTTGGGTATGCCTCAAGGTATGCCTATTCCAGATTGTTCCACCACTTCTGCTATTGAGCAGACTCCTACTGCTGCCAACTCCAATGGCACACATACTGATTGGGAGCAACTGTTGGACCCTTCCCTCCTCTTGGGTATGCCTCAAGGTATGCCTATTCCAAATTACTCTACTACTTCTACTATTGAACAAGATCCTACTGTTAAAGAAACACTTCCTATGTTAGATGACAACAATGAAGAAAGTCCACCTCCAACTATGTCTCTAGCTGAATGGGACTCTATATCAGATGCTACTATGAAAATACCAGTTGATGCTATGCACCTGTATGCTAGTCTTAACAACTCAGAAAGAGGAGAAAGTTATGATCCTCCAGATCAAGCTATTGATGATGATCCTTTCCACCCTCCCGTGGAGATCATTCCTATGGCTCCTAGGCCATCTACTCCAAGCTACACTCCTACTACTCCTGCAAATCATGGGTATGTAAGACCCCATTCTATTACAGCTTCATGGAATATTGGTAGATCCAGAATTGAAATGGTTCCTATTCGTGCACTCTTACCACCTAAAAGGGGACCTGACTCTTGGAATAGACCATCTTGGTTAGGCTCACATAATATTCCTCCAAACTTATCTGACTCTTCTAAGACGACTCACAATCGACAACGCTCTATGGAAGATTACTTTCTTGATCTACCTGATGCATTCATGAATGATGAGGATGATACTGATATATTTGCACTTGAGCCCATCCCATCGATTTCTCTTCCCTCTTCATCTCCCAGAAAAGTGGCTCGTCCACTTCCATTTCCACCTCTCCACCTGAACCAGTCATATAAGCCTCTTTCATCCACCATTCCCGAGTCTTTTGGAAGTAACTTGGATGTGCAACATAAAAACAAAAATAATGAGAATCCACTTATATCTCAAGGTCACCATGTCCCATCTAATCGACATGTGACTACGAAGAAAGGAAAGCAAGAGGGGTGTTCAAAAGACCGCAAAGGTCCTCAAAAAGAAGAAGACAATCAAAAGCCAGAAAATAAAATAAAAAATGGATCTTGAAATCCATTCTATAGGCATTGTCATCAAAAGCACCTCAAAGTAAAGAAGAAAAAATTCAAAAGCTATGTGGATTCCAAAGAAAGAGGGGCAAATGTAATACCCCAAAATTGGCACCTAATCATTTCAATCAATTTTGGTGCATTTTTCTCAAATTTTTGCATCTTTAAAGTCCTAGTTTCCTAGGCAATTTTCTCTCTCCTACTTGACTTGACTTGACTTGATGTCAATTGCAAAAACCCTAATTTGCAATAATCAAATATTGAATTAATTCCTAAGTCCTAGACTTTATTTGGCTAAATAATCCCTATGATAAGTTAATTTAATTATAAAGCCCTAAGTGCTTTTAATTGAATTAAATTCATCCCTTTAGCTAAATACCCTTGAAAGGAATTAATAATTATTTGGTTAATTGAATGGACACCTCTTTATTTGAATTTAATAATTCAAATTACTCGAAAGGTCACTCCCCACATGTGGCAAATTTCATTCTTTTAATTAAATAAATCATGCCTTTTTGTCTCAATTGGGAATGAAGAGTCAGGTGTTTCAAATCAAGAAACTCTTCATTCCTCTCCTCAGGCTTGCTTATTTAAGGAACCTCTTTTCTCATTCAAAAATATAGCAATTTTGAGAGCATCCTTATTATAGCAAATTTTCACCTCAATTATTTCAAAGCTTTTTGTTGCATTAATTAGCTTAATATCTCATTATTAGTATAATCTTTGCATCACATTTTAGACTAAATTTTCTTATTTGTTCTTAGATTAATATCATATTTGCTTCAAGTTCTTAGATTAAATTGCATTTCATCTTTACTTTCAAGTATCTTAGATTAATTGCATCACATTCTAGTTTAATTTCAGCTTTGCATATCTTCATTATAGCTTTCAAATCCTCCATTGTAGTGTCGGTCTTATGGTTGTTGGCTCTCTAATCTGAGAGCAATTAAACACCCCGACTGCGTAGGAGGCAACAGGTCGCTTCCTCACGAATTTTGAATTGAATAACTCATATTCTTTTCCGTAATTTGATCATAGGAATAATGACCATGTTGTGTTGTGTCTGATTTAGAGGTCACATTCAGTCACATACATTAATAAGTACTATAATAAATATTAATATTATTTATAATATAAATATAATTATATTTTATTAATGTCATACTATATCATGTAGATGGAATTTAATTTACATATTCATTGATATAAGAACATAATAGAAGAATTTAACATCCATAAGGTCAAAGATAGTCTATGAGACAACATGTCTCATCATTCAAAATTTAAAACTTGTTGAATAATAGTTAAGAAGCTTGATGATTAGTTCTCTTGTATTCCTAGCCTTATCTTCTTGTAATGTTCATGCAGATTGACATCTCTTGATAGTATGTAGCCTATTGTTAGTATCTTCATACTTCTAATTTCAAATGCAATTGCTTTACTTTTACTAAACACAATCAAATAACATACAACAATATCATTTTTCATTTTTCAAAAGAACCACCAAATTGTCACAATTGTTTACTACAACATAATTTTACCTGAATAAATTTCACAAATAACAACTAAAATATTTACATAAACTTTACACCCTTACATAAAATACTTCACAAATTTAACTTCACTACATACATAAATATTAATTTAACTACACTACACAAAATATTATATTAATGAAATCTAAAGTTAACACACGTTTTCAATACACTACAAAATTCAAAAACAAAAACTAGACAGCTAGTGACACTAATAGAATCACCCAATTAATATCGAACTTCAAGTTTACACCCACCCAATTGGCCCCCAAAGGTAGACGGCAAGCCAGAATACGCGTTCGACCCTCTATGCCAAATGTGATGCTTTTACGCGCTTTCCGCTTTCAATAAATACCAATTTCATTGACCATTCTCCTCCACTCATTCCTCTAAAATTCAGATCTGAGATATTTCATTTCATTTCATTTCCTCTGTGCAATGGATTCCCAAGATCGAGGGTTTTCACAATTCCTGCACTCAGCGTCCTCTTACATTCCAGATTCTTCCGGTTCGGCAACGGCAACGACAACAACAACGGCGACATCAACATCTTCGGGAGGGCACGGCAGGAAACCCCCGTCGGCTTCAGAAGCTCTGTCCAGCGCCAAAATCCTTCTTGAGGCAGCCACATCAAAGCTTCACAAAGCAGAGTCTGAGTCCGGCGGAGACAATCAATTCGACAAAGCGAAGGTCGCCGCCGCCGCCGCCGACGTTTTGGCGGCCGCCAAGCATTACGGGAAGCTGGACGAGAAAAATCAAGGGAAATACCTGCAGAAGGCGGAGGGTTATTTGCACAAATACGGCGAGGAGCACCGTACCAGTACCGGAAATTCTGCTGGACACAATTCGACGCCTCACACAGCGTCACATAATTCGGCGCCTCACACAGCGTCACACAATTCGACGCCTCACGCTTCATCACATTCGGCCTCTGAGGGTGAAGAGAACAACTATGGCAAATACTTCAAGCAAGCAGAGAGTCTCTTCAACAAGTTTTAGGCATGTATTTTTATTAAAGCTTTAGGGTTTCGTCAGTATTATTGCAGGTTTGGTCATGTATTTTTTTAAAAGCTTTAGGGTTTTATGTGTATTATTGCAGCTTTAGTCGCGTGGCTTTGTTTTAGGGTTCTATGTGTAATATTACAGGTTTAGTTGTGTGGCTTTATTAAAGCTTTAGGGCTTTGTGTGTATTATTGCAGCTTTCTGAATTTGATTGGCATTTTTATGATGTTGGAAGAATTCGCAATGCGTACGATCAAACTAGAAGTGATGCCAACCAAACGAAGAATAGTAATAAAGAATAATATGAAACTATTTTCTATGGCATTGCATGTTAAAGTGGTTCCTCTTCCTATATAATGTTTTTGAGGTTGTTATGATTGGAAATAAAGTGCCGATAAATATGAAAAATATTAAAAGTAATGATTATTTCAGATGAAATAACAATAGTAGATATCTTGTTAGTCCCTGCCTATATATAGGCAGAGACTTATGTTTTCGATGAGCAAAATACAATTAATCAAGGTTTTGGAAATCGTGTCAAAAAAAATTAAATCTTTATCTTATAGTTTGAGCAATTGCGTTTTTTAAATCTTATTTTTACTCATTTTTTTATTTTTTCCTATTGGTGGATGTTGATTTTGCTGGGGTTTTATTACTTTCATATTAATAAATATTGACAAAATCCTCCATCCAATGAGCGATAACAGCAGGTTTAAATAATGTTGGTTTTCATTATTAAATATAAAAGTTGTCATTATAAATTTTGCCAGCGTGACAGCAGGTTTAAATAAATGTTGGTTTTGTGTCTTCGAGTACTTTCCACTTGTATCTTAATTACCAGTCAGCCTTTTTATTAATATTTATTTAATTTATTGTACCGCTCTCATTTTCCTGGTTTAAAGTTGCAAATGCAGTATAACTTGGAAGATTAAGATAAGCGGAGTGCAAGTAAAGCCATTTTATTCACATTTCTGAAATCTTATCTGCGGTTTTGACATGTTAGATGTATTTTTGCTTATTCATTGGTTTAATACAAAGTAAATATATTCTCCCTATCTCTCTATACCATCAAAAATTACTTTAACTTTTGTTTCTCTCCGGCTACAAATTCTTTAAAATTTTCCTTAAATTTCTTCTTCCCAAGGGTTTTTGCCATTTACCTATTAATCGACTTTTATTATGGTTTGAATTTTTTCCTATATTTTCAATTATAGAGGAAGCCGTAATAGAGGGTTTGAATTTTTTATTTTATATGTTTTATTTTCTTTTCAATTGAAAACCAATAAAAGAACAAATTTTTTTCTAATTAGGGTTAGAACAGTTATTTGTGATATTTTTTGTTGAATTAAAAGTCAAAATTTAAGGCAAAAAGAAATTGTTAATAGAAAATATTTGTGTTGTTAAATTGGGGTTTTGCAAGCCAAAAGATTGTAACTATCATTACTTAAAAATATCTTGTTTGGGTTTGAATAATATTTTTTCTATATATATATATAATTTATCAAATTTGGTAACTTCCTCCCTTCTTCTATGTGTCACAAAATGTATCCCATTTTACATGATAGAGAGTGAAATTGTGATTAAATGAGAAGATTATTTTTCCATTATTTTTCATTTTTCCTTACATTTATTTCCATCTAATTATATAATTCATTTTAGTGTTTCACTTATTATTTACTAGGTTAGCAAGATTCTAGTTTTACTCTACATATTTAATTTCATTTGCATATTGTCATTGTTAAATTGAGCTTACATGTTTAAGAATTCTAAAATGAGGGTACACTTAATTTTATTCTTAATTTAAATGTGAGGGTTCTATAAATGAAATTATAATCCAGTAGGCTAAGTACTATCGTATCATTTTTTGTTTTGTTAATGTTAACTAGTGATTAAATGAAATTTTGCCAATAAAAATTTATTATATTTTGTATTTTGTTATAAATTAAGATTTTGTTTAAAGTTTATATGCAATACTTTTAAGTTTATAATTTATAAAAATTGTTTCTCTATCATTTGATTGGCTAGATCAAATGAAGTCTAATAGTTTTCAAAATAATTTAAAATTAAATAAGATTCATTATAATTTATAATTTATATTATTAAAATAATTATAATTAAAAATAAAATTACCTATTGCTACATCTGAAATTATATAAACTAATATGATTATTATCATATAGTTTTATAGTTTTATAATTAACTAAAATATATTTAATAATTATAAGACATTTATTAATATTAGAATTACATTTAGATATTAATTAAAATTAAAAACTAATATAATTATTATCAAATAGTTTTATAATTAATTAAAATATATTTAATAATTATAATACATTTATTAATATTAAAATTAGTTTTAGATATAAATTAAAATTAATTATAAAACTAAAGGCTAGAATATTATTTTAAAGATTTTAATTATTATCATATATATAAAGATTCTTATAATTACATTATAAATTTAATTAAGTTTTTCTTGATTTCTTTTTATTAAATAACTATTAATTAAAATAAATTTAGTATTTATAATACATATAATAAAATTAGATTTAGATTTATTTATAACTAAAATTATAATTAATTCCCACAAGTACTAGCCACTACATGACACTTGGCTTATATCAGAACTCATTACTTGTTTCAAATCATTTTGAAAATCTTATAGTTTTATTTTTTATTATAATTGATTGAATGTATTTTTTATTATAATTGATTGAATGTTCACTACAATGACACAATTGTTTCCTCTTAAAGTGGCAATTTTTTTTTTTTTTTTTTTTTTTGAGAATCGTTTATTAATCGCTTCTCTTCAGCTTAGAGCCAAGGTCTGAGGGGTATCCATTCCGCCAAAGTCGCCCGGGGCATGATCCCAGCCTCATCCCTTTTAAGATGTCTTCTCGCTGGGCAAGTGCTCAGCGAGATTTGAACCTTGTTGGGCTCAATGAGAACCATTGAGCTTCACCGCTAGGCCAACCAACTGTGGCAAATTTGAAGCATGAATGAAGAATAAAACAAAAAGTCATCTTATTCAAAAAAAAATATTGTTACATTTTGAATTATTTTGTACTAAATGGTGAGTACTAATTTTTATTTTGTCAATTTTGTTCAGTACACATTCTATAACATTGAACGTTTGTGCATTTTTTAGGGCTTTCACTAGGCATGGCATTCTTTAGGGTTGTCCCATATTCATGATTGTGTTCCTTGTAAATTAGAATCCTTAAGGCTTGGAAATTGCTCATTTAATGATGGATTGTTGATTATCCCCATACATAGCAAGTTATCCTTTTAAACATGGATTGTCATTGAAACTTATCACACCCTTGTTATGAATGTCATTATTTTTTTTACTCAATCTTACATCACTAATTCATTTTGTCTATGGATATTACTATACGATATGTAGGAAATACACTTAGACATACTAATGCATCTTTGACATCAACCTTCTTAATTAATGTCAAAGCCTTTTTATTTTAAACAAATGCCCCATATAGGCATTATCTGAAGAACGAATGCCATCTTCAAATATAGCTTTTCTTCATGTTAAAAAATCTACAACAACATTTATAGAACGTTGGTTTCTTAGCCATAATTATGATCTCATCGATGCCACCATTTTTAGGTAATTGGCAAGGCTCTCAAAAACTAGACTTCTAGAAGGTTTTTCTTTCCCACGATATTGATTCAAAGTATCATCTACAATGACATTTGTATCCTCCAATGCATTTATAAATAGAAACTGAAACAATTTGTTGTAGATGCAGTGATTGATGTCAGTTGCCAATAGTACCATGTCACAAGGTGTGCTCACAATATTTTGTATGTTGATGATGGTTAGTTATTTCTATAATTATTTATGTGGTTTGATTCCATTAAAGTTTATGTTTATATTTTGTTGCATTTAGATCATGATTAAATCTATATATTATCATAATCATTATGATTATTTAATTTTATAATTGTTTAGGTGCAATTATATAATTTTCTTCTAACATTTATAATATTATGCATGCAAATCATTTCTTGAAGCTAACTAATAGAATACAAAATTGCTTAGATCATTCTTCCTTTCTGAATAGTCGCATTGATACCACACTCAACTCGCTATATAGAGCTCTCAAGAACAGTCATTACGACTTTCAAAATTTCATTCCCCAACATTAATTAGTATAATTAATTATCAATGATCAATAGTTTTTAAGATTAATTTTGTTTATTTTATATCTACTCTGGTTAACATTGGTTGTTTGGATACAATTTTAATATTTTAAATATTGTGTGTACAGCTATAACAAATCCATGCCAAACCTAGACCCAAAAACTAATTGATGAACCATTGTATACATAGCACATGAATTGACAACTTAGTAGAAAAATGGAGATGTGTATGAGAATAAGTCAATACTGTATCACATTTTAAAGCATCTTAAAGTTCATAATTGTATCTCATAATTAGCATACTTAATAAATTCAACTTTAACTCAACTTTCAAATTCAAGCTTTCCTACTCGTGGACTTGTTAACTTTTAATTTATCTTCCACTTATTTTGAAGATGCTCTTTTGAGTTTAATCAAACTAAACTGACTAAATTTATTAATAGCATTCTATGTGGAAGAAGAGCGATTACAACCAAGATTTATAAACTAAATCTTCAACTCAATAACTTCTACGTGGACAATGAGTAAACAGTGAGTGGAAATAGTCCATTGTCCTATTGATTTTGTACTCATGCCTTTTTTATACTATAAAAAATAAAGTTTCTATCAATTTTCTACTTATGTCTTACGCTTACTGTCTTGCATATTATTCAATGTTCTCTTTTCAAGATTTTAAGTTTTCTTCTACCATTCTTTGTGTTCTAACATAATATTTGTATTTTAACATAAAATTTCTTTATGCTTGCATTCAGAAAAGATTTTGAAGGCATCGGTATGATTAGTCCAATATCTCCATTAGTCCAATATCTCCACCACACTACAACAAGCATAATTGCTCACCCTGCAAGACTGGGTTTGGATTTAAATGATATCAACTTTACAACATACTCAACCTCTTTCAGAGACCTAGCCCAGCTGATAGATCAATCGTGCATGCATATTGTTTTGATAAAGCAACAATTCCATAGCTTTAGTTTTCATACTATACGCACATTGAGTATTATCTCTCCGACAACAAATATAAACGTTCTATTTTTTTTTACAAAAGGCAGGGACTCTAGCTCCATCAGAGCTCTTGTTGTGATATTGCTATCAGATCTAATTGTGTAGTTTTTGAGCCAAATTCAATCTATTTTTTCACTATTGAGTAGTGAGTGGTTCATAAAAATCCAAGAATCTATCTTTTCACTTTTGATCAAAAGAGGTAGAAAATTATTTTATAAAGTGGTAATAGAGTATTTTGTTGATGTTTCTTTTTGAATTGACAATTCATTATGTTCTTTGTTCTAGATCAAACTTGTTCATGAAATAAATAATATTTTATAGACAATCTTTTTGAGTCAAATTTGCGCTTGCGTAAATGTTATTATAAAAAATCAATTTACTCCATGACTTAAACCTTTGACTACTAAAAGGACTTGCACAACAAACTTGATATGTAGATTGGATGTTCAAATTTACACTTTTTGTATTCTTGTTTGCTACAACGCTTGGAACTTGTGTCTGTAAAATAGTTGGCATTGATAAACATTGTTGATAATTTGGTAAGCTAGTCTTCTTATGCTACATTCCTAGATTTGAAAAATGGTATGAACAATAATTGAACACACAACAAAGTATAATGCTTTAGTGTGTACTAAATGCAAATTTAAATCTAAGCTATTGACACCTTCCAAGTGATGGTACAAGTGGTTAATAAGAGTTCAATGGATATTGGGCACCTAACAGTGAATTATGACTAAAATATAAGTAACAATTAGTAGGAATGGAGTTGGCTTAGGTCTAGGTTTAACTTTGAATTCCAAAGTGCTAAGGTCAAGTTCACACATTTTTGTAACATGTTCACTTTTTCTATTGCAAATTTTACGTTGGTAAATGAATGGATAAATTGAAGATCTAGGCCAAGCTCTTCGTAATTGTGAAGGCACAATTAGATTAGGTTAGGTTTCAAAGTAATTGCTAACTTTTACATATAAATATGTTGTTTTTGCACTAATTATTACACTAGGGATAACCCATTCAAAGCAAATCCAAAATGGAGGGAAAAGTAAAAGATATGCACTCTTCACCATTACTTTGCCCTCCTTCCTAGCTTGCATATGAATTACTGTGAAGATGGGTGTCAAAGTAAACAAGGAGTCAATATTAGAATTAAAAAAGAGATTTATTAAGAAAATATATAAAGTTGCAGATTTGGTACATTCTCCTTGCATTTAACGTAATATTCATTTAAAATGTGCACAAACAACAGTTACTTGAAAATGTTATTGATAAAAAAAAGTGATATTTTTTGGGTATGTATGAGATGTGAAAATCCATTAGGTGCATTAGGAACTATAATAATCATGAATTGACAAACATAATCATACTTATTAAATGAACAAAAAAAACCAATAGATGCCCCACTCCAATTGGTTAACACAAGGGATATATAAGCAATTATAGGAGATGACAAAAATATATGATCATGTACATGTAAATAAGCATCTAATATTTGTAAAAAATAGCATTGTATAATAAACATGTACTTAAATAATAATATGTAGTCATGGGCACATATATAAAGGGGGAAACTAGTTTCATCCACTAAGGGCCAAAAGAAAGTTGAAATGTAATATATAGTCTTGAGAAATGTTAGCATCATAGGCATGTATTATGTAACCATAAGTGCGCAAAACATAAAAGTGATGCCATGAGATATAAGCAAGATAATAGTAAACAAACACTTAAAGATCATATGCAAACATGCAAGCCTGATGACATCAAATATGAATACTATGAGCATATGATTAATAACATAGATATAACACCATCAATGTAGGACAAAACAACTTCTATAGAGTAGTGTGGAAAAAACACACAGTAACAAAATGACTTTAGGCATAATATAGAAGGTGAAATGAGAGTGGGAAGACTACAAAACAAGTTATAAGTGCAAACATGGTATAAGAAGATTAAATTGTTGACAAAGGGAAGTATAAAAAACTTGGCCCAATCAAAAGGTCAAAGGAAAATAATGCATTAGACATTATAATATATGATGGAGAAGCACATCAATTAATGTTCAATAAAAAAAGTTAGGCACAAAAAAACCAACAAAAGCTTTATTTGATGAGTATATGTCGATCACTCCATCTTTGCATCACCCTAGGTCAATAGATGAAACATAAGAGAAAAACATGAACCACAAAATATATGTTCATATAATTTGTCTTAGTGTGCACAACCATAGTTGTCTTTGCGTTATCTATATTTTGTCAAAGAATATGAACACTGCATAAACATAAAAATCAATGTAATATTTATGTAAATAGGGTTCAACAAAAATCAATGTAATATTTATGTAAATATTGGTTCAAATATTCACATTCTTAATCAACAAGAAGAATATTCTCCAATAGATCATCTCCATAACAACCATGGTCCATGATGTCGTAGACTATAACCATGGTGTGCCCACAAAGATGGCTCTCATTATTATACAATGTAGTGCTTTTATAAAATAACTTTGAAAGAGCCTAAATGTTTTTCATTTCCTTTCCACTATTCTTGCTTCCTTGTTGGAGGCTCTCCATGTAGAGATTTTGGACTTTCTTAGCCCCAAAATCCTTTGTTGGTACCTTAACAATTGAAGAAAGGTTTGAAGTTGAAACTTTTGACTTATCATTCATAATTTCCTTATTCTCTTCATTTATTCTCACCATATGTGTAATAGGATGCTCGTGAACTGTATGCCCATTCTATACAATAGTATTTTATTATGTGAAGAAACAACTTAATTAATAAATTATTCTAATAGACATAATCTAAACAACCAACTATTAAAGACGTCAAATACCAGTAGAGTATGTTGTGTTTAATGTTGTGTTTAATGTCTCCATCAATCTTGTTTGCACTAGGCATAACATAAACTTTTTGTTCCTCTCCATCAATGTTTTGAATAAGTCTATCAAGAATGGAATACAATGATTAATGATTTACATACTTAACCTAAATATTATAATAAACTTTACACCTACATAAAATACTTCACAAATTTAACTTCACTAGATACAAAATGATTAATTTAACTACACTACACACAATATTATATTAATGAAATCTAAAATTAACACACATTTTCAATGCACTACAAAATTTTAAAACAAAAACTAGACAGCTAGTGACACTCACTAATAAAATCACCTAAATTAATATAGAAGCTAAAGTTTACAACTACTCAATTAATATCGAAGTTCAAGTTCACACCTACTAATGGGCCCCCAAAGGCCAACGGCAAACAGAATACGCGTTCGACACTCTATCACAAATGTGATGCTTTTACGCGCTTTCCGCTTTCAATAAATACCAATTTCATTGGCCATTCTCCTTCACTCATTCCTCTTTCCTTCACATCTGAGATATTTCATTTTTTTTACTCTGTTCAATGGATTCCCAAGATCAAGGGTTTTCACAATTCCTGCACACAGCGGCCTCTTACATTCCAGATTCTTCTGGTCCGGCAAAGGCAACGGCGACATCAACAGCAATGGCGACATCAACATCTTCGGTAGGGCATGGCAAGACACCCCCGTCGGCTTCAGAAGCTCTGTCCAGCGCCAAAATCCTCCTTGACGCAGCCACATCAAAGCTTCACAAAGCAGAGTCTGAGTCCGCCGGAGATAATCAATTCGACAAAGCGAAGGTCGCCGCCGCCGCCGACGACGTTTTGGCGGCCGCCAAGCATTACGGGAAGCTGGACGAGAGCAATCAGGGGAAATACCTGGAGAAGGCGGAGGATTATTTGCACAAATACGGCGAGGAGCACCGTACCAGTACCGAAAATTCTGATGTACACAATTCGACGCCTCACACAGCGTCACAGAATTCGACGCCTCACGCTTCATCACAATCGGCCTCTGAGGATGAAGAGAACAATTATGGCAAGTACCTCAAGCAAGCAGGGAGTCTCTTCAACAAGTTTTAGGCATGTATTTTTATTAAAGCTTTAGGGTTTGGTTAGTATTATTGCAGGTTTGGTCATGTATTGTTTTAAAAGCTTTAGGGTTTTATGTGTATTATTGCAGCTTTAGTCGTGTGACTTTGTTAAAGCTTTAGGACTTTGTGTATTATTGCAGGTTTAGTCGTGTGGCTTTATTTAAGCTTTAGGGCTTTATGTGTATTATTGCAGCTTTCTGAATTTGATTGGCCTTTTTATGATGTTGGAAGAATGCGCAATGCGTACTTCCAAACTAGAAGTGGTGCCAACCAAACGAAGAGTAGTAATAAAGAATAATATGAAAACTATTTTCTATGGCATTGCATGTTAAAGTGGTTCCTCTCCTTATATAATGTTTTTGAGGTTGTTATGAAAGGAAATAAAGTGTGGATAAATATGAAAAATATTAAAAGTAATGATTATTTCAGATGAAATAACAATAGTAGATATCTTGTTGTGATATTGCTATTAGATCAACTGTGTAGTTTTTGAGCCAAACTTGTTGACTCATTGAGTAGTGGTTCACAAGAATCTATCTTTTCATTGTTGAGTAGTGGTTTACAAGAATATATCTTTTCACTATTGAGTAGTGAGTGGTTCACAAGAATCTATCTTTTCACTATTGAGTAGTGGTTCACAAATATCTATCTTTTCACTATTGATCAAAAGAGGTAGAAAATTATTTTTTAAAGTGGTAATAGAATATTTTGTTGATGTTTCTCTTTGAATTGACGATTCATTATGTTCTTTGTTCTAGATCAAACTTGTTCATGAAATGGATGATATGTAATAGACAATCTTTTTTCTTTTAAGTCAAATTTGTGCTTGCTTAAATGTTATTATAAAAAATCAATTTACTCCACGACTTAAACCTTTGACTACTAAAAGGCCTTGCACAACAAACTTGATATGTAGATTGGATGTTCAAATTTACACTTTTTGTAGTCTTGCTCACTACGATGTTTGGAACTTGTGTTTGTAAAATAGTTGGTGTTGACAAAACATTGTTGATAATTTGGTAAGCAAGTCTTCTTATGCTACATTTCTAGATTTGAAAAATGGTATAGAACAATAATTGAAGACATAACAAACTATAATGCTTTAGTCTGTACTAAATGCAAATTTAAATCTAAGCCAATGACACTTTGCAAGTGATGGTGCAAGTGGATAAATAAGAGTTCAATGGATATTGGGCACCTA
Organism: Chamaecyparis obtusa; assembly: GCA_027943335.1. Taxonomy (NCBI): domain Eukaryota; kingdom Viridiplantae; phylum Streptophyta; class Pinopsida; order Cupressales; family Cupressaceae; genus Chamaecyparis; species Chamaecyparis obtusa. The sequence goes on along the minus strand of BSBK01002646.1, from coordinate 1,140,378 downwards.
AAAGTGAATTAGGTTTAAAATATAAGTAACAACTAGTAGAAATGGAGTTGGCTTAGGTCTAGGTTTCAATTTGAATTCCAAAGTGCTAAGGTCAAGCTCACACATTTTTGTAACATGTTCATTTTTGCTATTGTAAATTTTATGTTGGTAAATGAATGGATAAATTGAAGATCTAGGCCAAGCTCTTTGTGTGAAGCCAAGCTTAGGTTAGATTCAAAGTAATTGTCAACTTTCACATATAAATATGTTGTTTTTGCACTAGTCATTGCACTAGGGTCAACCCATTCATAGCAAAGCCAAAATGGAGGGAAAAGCATTAGGCATGCACTCTTCACCATTACTTTCCCCTCCTTCCTAGTTTAACCCGCATATGAATTACTATGAAGATGGGTGTCAAAGCAAACAAGGAGTCAATATTAGAGTAAAAAATTAGATTTATTAAGAAGATGTGTAAGGTTGAGGATTTGGCACATTCTCCTTGCATTTAAAGCAATATTCATTTAAAATATGCACAAACAACAATTTCTTGAAAATGTTATCAATAAAAAATAGAGTGATATTTTTGGGTAATGTATGAGATGTGAAAATCCATTAGGTGCATTAGGAACTATAATAATCATGAATTGACAACCACAACCATATTCATTAAATGAACAAAAAAAACAATAGATGATCCATTCCAATTGGTTAATACAAGGGATATAAGAAATTATAGGCGAGGACAAAAATATATGATCATGTACATGTAAATAAGCATCTAATATTTGTAAAAAATAGCATTGTATAATAAACATATACTTAAATAATTTAATATGTAGTCATGGGCACCTATATAAAGGGGGAAACTAGTTGCATCCAATAAGGGCCAAAAGAAAGTTGAAATGTAATATATAATCTTGAGAAATGTTAGCATCATAGGCATGTATTATGTAACCATAAGTGTGCAAAAAATAAACACGATGCCATGAGATATAAGTAGGATAATAGGAAAAGAACACTTAAAGATCACATGCAAACATGGAAGCATGATGACATCAAATAGAAATACTACAAGCATATGTTCTCTATTCCTTCCAAAGTGGCTGATACTTTGGAGTTTATTCAGAGGAAGTTTTTGTGGGCTGGTCCTGAAGGCAATAAGAAGTACCCGCTTGTGGCTTGGGAAAATACCTGCAGACCTAAAAAGTAGGGGGGGGTGGGGATTAGGAATCTGAAGCAGTTCAATAGGGCTTTGCAAGCTAAACAGATATGGAGGATCTTTAACTCCAAGGGGGAATGGAGGGATATTTTGAAGGATAAGTATTCTGCCAATATCAATTTCAAGCAGTTCATCAGCAGGGATAATGACCCAAAGGGCTCCAACATTTGGAATGACATTATAAAGACTAAAGGGTTAGCCACTGAGAAGGTGAAATGGAAACTTGGTAATGGTGAAGATATGATGCAGGAGCATCTTGGGTGTAAGAGCAATCTTGCATCACCCAAAAAAAAAATATTTTTGTTTTTATATTCAATAAGGACTATTTTGTGCAGAGCTGCTATTTATGGAAAGTTACTATTTTTGTAATTTTCGTATGTGCTCAGAATGATCTGATTTCTTTCTTGAAGGTTCATTTTGGTCATATAAGTCTGCCAGTAAAGTTTCATTGTCAGATCAAGTGTATATTGAAAGATATTGAAGATTTTCGGTATTGGCAGCAGGGTACAGAAACTTTGAACTCAGTTTTGAAGGCTTTAGAGGCTCCGGATGAGGTCAAAAATTTGGGTGATGGGTGCTTGCGCGGGTCAAGCCTGTAGAGCGCTTCGTGGCGTTTTCGAAATGGGGTTATAATAGTCGATTAGGTCAACTGGTGATGACTTATGGTCTTCGGAAGTTGGGCCACTTGAAATGGCGGAAAATAATTTTTCTTCAAAATTTTTGTTCGGGTTTCAAAGGTTATCTTGAGCTGACTATGATGTAATAAAATGTAAAATAAAATAATTCTAAGTTTAGTCGGCCTTATTGGCTAAAATTCTGGAACCTTCCTAAGCGGTGGAAAGTTGCCTATATAAGGAAGGCAGTTCGGAATAGTTCTGGGTAGTAGATCTGGTAATTGATTCGAGGCTTTGTCCTACAGAATATTGTAAGGGAATGCTCATGTGGCTTTGCATATTGTAATTCTAAAAGTTTGTAATTCCACATTTGTGGAGATAATAAGAAGCCAATTTTCTGTTCTTGCATATTACTGTTGTTGTTTCTCTATTTCTGTTATGTGTTTGTGGTATTAAGGGGAGCACCCTTCATCAAGTGGTATCAGAGCAGGTTTTCTTGAGTGTGTAAACAGATCACCGACTGTGAGGCAGTTTGCACTAGGACCATGGTTAGAGTTTCAGCGCGCATCGCGAAAATGCCTCCACGAAGAGAATGTGGCGGAAGAGCTGGTGCAGTGACACTTGAGGTTAGAGAGCTGCAGAGACAAGTGCGAGCATTGTAAGAAGAGATTCGCAAAGGAATGAATCTTAATATCAGAGACGAAAGCGAGGATGAAGCTGAAGAAGAATATCAAGAAGGAGAAGTTGAAATTGTGAACCAGGAGGAAGAAAGACTTTTTCGGGCGATTTCCAAGATTGGGAAAAGACCTAAGATTGAGGTTCCTCCATTTTCTGAAAATCTTAACCCAGAGGAATTGATTGACTGGATCAATGAATGTGAAGAATATTTTGAGTATGAAGATGTTGAGGATCCTGATAGGGTCAAATTTGCGAAGGCCAGACTGAAAGGTCATGCGAAGATATGGTGGCAAGAGATTCAGTTGGAGCGAAATAGAAGGGGAAAGGAAAAAATCACGAGATGGGATCAGATGGTGGATAAATTGAAGTGACAGTTCATTCCTGTTGATTATGAGCTTGACCTATTGAAGAAAATGCAAAGTTTGAAGCAAGCAAGAAGATCTGTTCAGGAGTATACAGAGGAGTTCTATCGACTTTTCATCAGAACAGGCCATGCAGAAGTTGATAAAGATAAAGTTGCCCGATACCTTAATGGGTTAAGGCCAAGCATTCAGGAGGAGCTGAATCTGGTTCGAATGAACAGTATTGAAGAGGCATACCAGTTTGCCCTAAAAGTAGAGGAAAAACTGAACAAGAAGTTTGAGAGCAGACAAAACGGAAGAAGTCGCGGTGGACGATTTGGTGGACGGTCATATGGTGGCCGAAATGAAGATCCGAAAAAGAAGGATGAGGCCAGTAGCAATCAGAATCAGCGAGGAAATAATTCCAATCGCTTCCAAGATCAGAATAATAGAGATCAGAGAGGAAGAGGAAGAGGACAAGGATCTGGAAGAGGTGGCTTCCGTGAAACATGTTTTCACTGTGGAGAAGAAGGTCATAGGGCATTTGAATGTCCTCAGCGCCAAGGCAGAACAGACAGGAGAAATGAAGGCCGGGCCAGAGTTGCACATATAGATGAAGATGTCAGATCATCAAATTCTGAAGATGCTGAAAGAGGAGAAACGTTGATTAATAGAAGAGTCCTGTTGAGTGGTGAGAATGAACCTGAGCAAAGGAGGAGTCTGTTTCGCACTAGATGCAAGTGTGAGGGTAAATGCTGTGATGTGATTATCGATAGTGGAAGCACTGACAATTTGGTGTCAGAAGAGATGGTGACAAAGTTGAAGCTCAAGAGACAGAAACACCCACATCCATATCAGATTGCTTGGGTGCAGGATGACCACAAGGTCATGGTCAGTGAACAGTGCCTGGTAAAGTTCAAGATCGGCGGGTACCAAGATGAGGTACTATGTGATATCATCTATATGGATGCATGTCATATGTTGTTGGGTAGACTGTGGCAGTTTGACAGATGTGCTGTACATGATGGTCGTGCGAATACCTATTCCCTGACAAAGGATGGAGTGCGACATAAGCTAAAACCATTGAAGGAGACTGAAGAAAAAGTATGTGATAATGCAAGGATAACTTTTGTTGATGGAAGAAATTTCCTAGATGGTATGAGGCATGAGCATGTATGTTTTGCTTTAATTCTAAAAGCTAGTAAAGAGGAAGTAGAAGATGTTCCTGTAGAAGTTGTAGATTTGTTGAATGAGTTTCAGGATATTGTATTCGATAACGTGCCTGATGGATTACCACCAGTCAGGAAGATCAGTCATTAGATGGACTTGATCCCAGGAGCGAGTTTGCCGAATAAGGCAGCACACAGAATGACACCTACAGAAAGTGAGGAGTTGAATAGACAAGTACATGAGTTGTTACAGACAAAATTGATTCTAGAGACTCTGAGTCCCTGTGCTATACCAGCGGTATTAGCACCAAAGAAGAATGGAGAGTGGAGGATGTGTACAGATTCTAGAGCAATAAACAAGATCATAATCAAGTACAGGTTTCCATTGCCACAAATGGATGACATTATGGACTGTTTGACTAGAGCTGTGTATTTCTCAAAGATAGATATGAAGAGTGGATATCATCAGATTCGGATCAGAAAAGGAGATGAATGGAAGACTGCCTTCAAAACAAAGGAAGGACTGTATGAGTGGTTAGTCATGCCTTTTGGGCTAACCAATGCACCAAGCACTTTCATGCGGCTCATGAATCAGGTTCTGAAAGAATTTCTGAGTAAGTTTGTCATTGTTTACCTAGATGATATTTTGATTTTTAGTAAAATATTGGATGAGCATATGATGCATATTCGTATGGTATTTGAAAAGTTGAGAGAAGAGAAATTGTTGATTAATTTGAAGAAGTGCAGTTTTGTGAAGAAAAAGTTAGTGTATTTGAGATTTGTAGTTTCAGCAGAAGGTCTAAAAATAGACTCAGAGAAGGTACAGGCTATCCTTGAATGACCTACTCCAAGGAGTGCTACTGAGGTAAGATCTTTTCATGGTCTAGCTAGCTTTTACAGAAAGTTTATCAAAAATTTTAACAGTATTTGTGGACCCTTGACTGAAACAATGAGAGGGGATAGAAAAGAGTTTAAGTGGACTAAAGGAGCAAAAAAGAGTTTTCAATTATTGAAACAAAAAGTTACAGAACAACCTGTTTTAGCACTTCCAGATTTTAATAAGGTGTTTCAAGTAGATTGTGATGCTAGTGGTACTGCAATAGGAGCTGTTATGAGCCAAGAAGGTAAACCTGTTGCTTATTTCAGTGAGAAGTTAAATGATGCCAAGAAGAAATATTCTGTTTATGATCAGAAATTTTATGCTATAGTTCAGGCATTAAAGAAGTGGAGACATTATCTGCTTCCTAAGGAGTTTGTTTTGTATACTGATCATCAAGCTTTGCAATATTTGAATAGTCAAGGAAAGTTGAATCAGAGGCATTTGAAATGGGTTGAGTTTTTGCAGAGTTATACATTTATTTTGAAACACAAGAGTGGAAAGTCTAACAGGGTTGCAGATGCTCTTAGTAGAAGGCAACTATTGCTGACAGAAATGCAGATTGAAGTGGTTGGGTTCAAGGAACTCAAGAATTTGTATCCAGAGGATCCTGATTTTGGTGAAGCTTGAAAAGCTTGTACAGAACCTGTTATTCTAGACAGGACGAAATGGTTAGATTTCATCATTCAGGATGATATGCTATTCAGAGGGAGTCAGTTGTGCATTCCCCGAAGCTCTATGAGGGAGAATCTCATCAAGGAGAAGCATAGCGGAGGATTGGCGGGACATTTTGGTCGTGATAAAACCCTTGCTTTGGTTAGTGAAAATTATTATTGGCCACAATTGCAACAAGATGTCAAGAATTTTGTACAGAGTTGCAGAGTATGTCAGATGGCGAAGGGAGTGAAGCAGAATACAGGGTTGTATCAGCCATTACCTGTACGAGAGGCCTTGGAAGGATATCAGTATGCACTTTGTTCTTGGTTTACCGAGGACACAGCGGGGACATGATTTAATTTTTGTAGTGGTTGACAGATTTTCAAAAATGACACATTTCATTCCCTGCAAGAAGACTAATGATGCTGTTCATGTAGCAGGATTATTTTTCAGAGAAGTGGTGAGACTACATGGTTTGCCAAAGACCATAGTTTCAAATCGAGATACTAAGTTTGTTGGATATTTCTGGCGTACATTGTGGAAGAAGTTGAAGACAGATTTGAAATTCAGTTCATCACATCATCCACAGACTGATGGACAGACAGAGGTGGTAAATAGAAGTTTGAGAAATTTTCTGAGATGTTTGGTTGGAGATAAGCCAATAGGATGGGATTTGATTTTACCATAGGCGGAATTTGCATACAATAATTCTATCAACAGGAGCACTGGTAAATCACCATTCCAGATTGTATATGGAAGTAGTCCAAGAAATGCATCTGAATTGAGGAAGATAGATAAAGGAGAAATAAGTAGTGCTGAAGCTGAAGATTTTGCAGAACACTTGAAGCACATCCATGGAGAGGTGAGGAAGCATATTACCAAGATGAACACACAGTATAAGGCTAAGGTAGATGAGAAAAGGAGGTATAAAGAATTTCAGGTTGGTGATGAAGTCATGGTTCATTTGCGGAAGGAGCGGTTTCCAGTTGGTACATATAACAAGCTGAAAATGAAGAAGTTTGGACCATGTAAGATACTGAAAAAATATGATTCAGAAAACGCATATGAGGTAGAATTGCCTACCGAGTTAAATATTTCACCAGTGTTTAACATTTCAGATCTGACAGAGTATCATGAAGGAGGTGTTGAAGATGAGATCACAGCAGCACAATGGAGTATTCCAGCAACTAGTTCAGACACTAAGGAGATCGAGGATATACTGGACAGTCGTGTTGGCAGAAGCACAAGGAACATGACATATGACGAATATCTGGTCAAGTGGAAAGGACGACCTGTTGAAGATTCATCATGGCTAACAAGGGTGGAGGTTAACCGTTTTGGTTTTCCTCTGCACACCTGAGTCATGACAGGGTCACTTCTCAAATTACCCCGGGTGTCTGATGCAGGAGCATCCTGGGTGTAAGAGCAATCTTACATCACCCAAAAAAAAAATATTTCTATTTTTATATTCAATAAGGGCTATTTTGTGCAGAGCTGCTATTTATGGAAAGTTACTATTTTTGGTAATTTTCGTATGTGCTCAAAATGATCTGATTTCTTTCTTGGAGGTTCATTTTAGTCATATAAGTCTATCAATAAAGTTTCATTGCCAGATCAAGTGTATATTGAAAGATATTGAAGATTTTCGGTATTGGCAGCAGGGTACAGAAACTTTGAACTCAGTTTTGAAGGCTTTAGAGGCCCCGGATGAGGTCAAAAATTTGGGTGACGGGCGCTTGCGCGGGTCAAGCCTGTAGAGCGCTTCGTGGCGTTTCTGAAATGGGGTTATAATAGCCGATCAGGTCAACTGGTGATGACTTATGGTCTTCGGAAGTTGGGCCACCTAAAATGGCGGAAAATAATTTTTTAAAAAAATTTCTGTTCGGGTTTCAAAGGTTATCTTGAGCGGACTATGATGTAATAAAATGTAAAATAAAATAATTCTAAGTTTGGTCGGCCTTATTGGCTAAAATTTTGGAACCTTCCCAGGCGGTGGAAAGTTGCCTATACAAGAAAGGCTGTATTATTGTCTTAGGCAGTTCGAAATAGTTCTGGGTAGTAGATCTGGGTATTGATTCGAGGCTTTGTCCTACAGAATATTGTAAGGGAATGCCCATGTGGCTTTGCATATTGTAATTCTAAAAGTTTGTAATTCCACATTTGTGGAGATAATAAGAAGCCAATTTTCTGTTCTTGCATATTACTGTTGTTGTTTCTCTATTTCTGTTATGTGTTTGTGGTATTAAGAGGAGCACCCTTCATCAAGATATCAACTTCTGGCTTGATGACTGGCTTAGTTTTGGGCCTTTATGGAACATTGAGCAGTATAATAGATGGGTGATACCTTGCATGGAAAGATTTGGTTGCAGGGTGAGAGACTACAGGATCAATGATGAGTGGGTGAACCTGACCGAGATATCCCAGGAGCTCAAGCCGCTGATGGACATGATTAGGCTTATCCCTCTGTCCCTCAACAAGGATGCTATTATTTGGGGGATGAATAAGGATGACAACTACACTGTGGCCTCGGGCTATGAAATCATGCAAAGTATTGATATTGTCCCTGTTTGGGCCAAAGCTTGGTATCCTGGCCTTATCCCCAAAATCAAATTTTTTTTTTGGATAATACTTCAAAATCGTATTTTGACGGTGGACAACCTTACCAAGAGGGGCCATCAGATGCCTAATCGATTCATCCTTTGTAAAAATCATAGTGAAAGTGTTGACCACCTTTTCATTCATTTCCATTTCACCAAAGATATTTGGTCTTCTTTCTTGTCTTTCTTCAAGTTGACCTGGGTTTTTCTCAATAACATGAGGGAGCTTTTTGAACAGTGGCACTGTGGGGTGTCTGGGGATGTGAGCAAGGGCTTATGGGATTGGACTCTGCCCCATCTCTATTGGGGTGTGTGGAAGGAACAGAACAACCGAATTTTCAAGGAGAAAGAAGCCAATGCTAAGGTGGTCTTTCACAAAAGTCTTAACACTTTGTTAGAGAACTATACTATCATCAAAGGCTATAACCCTCTTCTTAATGCTAAGGAGAATGATCGAAGTAGGAGGGAGGACTGCAAATGGACTCTTCCGCTTGAGGGCTGGTGTAAAGCTAACTTTGATGGGGCTGCGAAAGGCAACCCAGGTCAGGCTGGGATTGGGGGCATCATCAGAAATGATCATGGGAAAGGAATTGCCGCTATTACGGCTCCTCTGGGGGTGCAAACTAATCACTATGCGGAGGCGATTGCGACCCATCAAACTATAAAGCTTGCTCGTGATATAGGAGTCAGAAAACTGTGGCTGGAAGGAGACTCAAAGAATATATTAGATTGTCTTAACGAGAAAAATGAGCCTACCTGGACGATTGCAATATCATTAATGAGAGTGTTCAGGTTCTCAAGTCCTTTGATAGAGTCTACATGGCTCATGAATACAAGGAAGCAAACCAAGTGGCTGACAGGCTGGCCAACTAGGCAGTCAGGAAAGATAAGATGAAAAGATGGATGGACGGACATAATATTTCGCTTGAAATCAAAGATTTAATTGAAAGAGAGAGAATCCCGGGCAGATTGGGAAACATCAAATGATAATAATGAAAGTTTATGTTTTAAGGGAAATGTGCTGAAAAATGATGTGCAAGTACGAAAGCCAAAGTACGAATTACTTGAGCAATTGCCATCATTGCACTTTGAGGCCCATTTTCGGGTTTAATTTTCATGAGTTCAAAAGAAGGATCGAGAATATCATTCATTTTATCTGCTGGTTCCAAATTTTGAAAGACATTGCTATCAGGAGAAAAGATTGCAGAGAGAGTGAAAAAATGGTGAGGGAAAGACACAGGAGGGAACCAGAGGATGAAGCTGAGAAGTGGCAGCGGCGCTCTAAGGTGTGGAACATTTTGAGTAAAGGTGATGTTTCTTCTTTCATTGAATGGCTGCATGGGTGGAAACCCTCTGTTACTAAAACCATGGTTAAGAACTGGAACAAGGGGAGTGCCAAAATTGATGGGGTCGAGTTCACGGTGACAGAGGAGGTTATTTTTGTGGTCACGGGCATTCCCATTGTTGGGAAGAAATTCTACAGAGACAGGCGCATTTCGAGTCAGGTGGTGTTGGAATTTGCCAAAGGTGCAGAGGAAAAGAAGGCTCTTGTGAAGAAAAGCACCTACTACCCGCCGAGGTCCATCAAACCATTGTGGAGGTTTGTGCTGAGGGCGATAATCAAGTATATCTCCCTGGACACGAGATTCGACCACATCTACTCTTACCACTTCATGCTTCTTAACCATTTCAGGTCTGGGGCTAAGAACTCTATTCCTTTTTACCTCTATTTGTCTATGAATGAGAATATTAATGACTACAGGGAGAAGCCTATTGGCAACCCTGCTTTCCATGAGGGGCTTTTGCTGTTGATTTATGAATTTTTTAAGGCTAGGACTATAGGAAAAGAAATTAAGCAGGGGAAAGTGGGTAAGGAGGGTTTTGATGAGGAGATTGATTCAGGAGAAGAAGAGTATATCCCTTCTGATACTGAGGAAAGCCAAGATATGCATTCGGACACGGATGCAGAGGCCACCCCTCAGACCAAAAAGGGGAAAAAGAAGATTAAAAAAGAGAAAAAGGAGAAAAAGGAGACTCCCAACCCTAATCAGAGCATTGAGATCTCTTCTGATAGAGATTACAATGAGGAGGCAGAGGGTATGGACACGGAGGGTGAAAGTGTTGATGAGGAAGAAGATACTTTCGGTGAAGAAGAGGAAATTAAGGAGAAGAAGAAAGGAAAGAGAAACATTATAATTAAGATGCCTGTGGACAGAGAAGAGGATCCTGCTATCAAATCTTTTAGGAAGCAAAAAAAGAGGAAGAACATTGAAGAAGATACTAAGGAGGAAAGACAAGAGGAGGGGAAGGATAGCGGAGAGGAAGAGGACAGTCAGGGGAGAGAGGATGATCATGAGCAGGATTGTGATGAATATGGAACTGACCAGTACACTTGCAAGATCACAGACAACGAGAAGAGTGTGGTCTAGAGAAATTTTCATAATGTCTCTGTTAGGATGGGTCTAAAGAGGGAAATGATGAAAACTTTGGTTAAGGAGAATAAGGAGGGAAAAATTCAAATGGAGGACCTAATTGACCCTGCCCTGGTTATTTTGAGTGACATCACTAAAGAAAACCCTTAGATGGATGTGCTCAACAATGCTAAAAACAATGTTATTGATAGCTATAGAACTACTAAATGGACTTATCATGAAATCCAGGAGTTAAAATACAGGGTGGGCAGACTGGAGAGGGAGGATAGCAGTAGCAAGATCAGGCTTACCGAGGAGAAGAATGATATGGAAAACAAAATGGATGAAGTAAAGAAAAGAGTTCAAAGCATGGAGGGAACCTTGCAAAAAATTGTTGAATAAAACTACAACATTCTTAAAGCTTCTAACGACAACATAAAGGTGCTGATTAGTAAAATTGAGGAACACAGGGGTAGCAAGGAGGAGTCTCCCAACAGTGGCAAAGATAAGTCTCCGGAGGAAGGCCCGAGGAAGAGAACCAAATCCAACACTATGAAGAAGGACACCCAGGAACCTGATAAAGATCTATCTGACCTCAAGGAAGCGGCAAATAAGGTGTTTGAGCTTGAGATTCATGCGGCGGAGATCCTCAGGGAATTTGCCTGAGCTTCTCTCTTGGCTTTGGGCCTATCCTGGTTTTTTTGCTTCTATCTCTAGTTATGTTTTTTGGTTTTTATCTGTTGCCTGCTGGTGGACTGTGACTATTTTTTTTTGCTATGGCTATCTTGTTGTTGTATACTTTTAACACTTTATCTATGTTAAACTTTTAATTCTGTAAGGGTTTCAGGGCCCCATTAAAACTTGTTTTCCTTAATAAAAAAAATAGATATAACACCATCGATGTAGGACAAAACAACTTCTATAGAGTAGCATGGAAAACACACAACCTATAAAAAAATGACTTTAGACATAATATAGAAGGTGAAAGGAGAGTGGGGAGACTACAACACAAGTTATAAGTGCAAATACGACATAAGATGATTAAAGAGTTGACAAATGGGAAGTATAAAAAATATGGCCCGATGAAAAGGTCAAAGAAAAATAATGTATTAGACATTATAATATATGATAGAGAAGCACAACAATTAAGGTTCAATAATAAAAGTTAGGCACAAAAAAACCAACAAAAGCTTTATTTTAAAATCAAATGATGAGTATTTGTCAATCACTCCATCTTTGCATCACCCTAGGTCAATAGACAAAACATAAGAGAAAAACGTGAACCATGGAATATATGTTCATATTGTGCACAAACATAGTTGTCTTTGTGCTCTCTATATTCTATCAAATAACATGAACATTGAATAAATATAAAAATCAATGTAATATTTATATAAATAGGGCTCAATAAAAATTAATATAATATCTATGTAAATAGGGCTCAAATGTTCACATTCTTAATCAATAAGAAGAATATTCTCCAATAGATCATCTCCATACCAACCATGGACCATGATGTCTTAGACTATAATCATGGTGTGCTCACAGAGATGGCTCTCATTATTAAACAATGTAGTGCTTTTATCAAACAACTTTGAAATAGGCCTAATATTTTTCTGTCCCTTTCCATTATTCTTGCTTCCTTGTTGGAGGTTCTCCATGTAGAGAGTTTGGACTTTCTTAGCCCCAGAATCCTTCATTGGTACCTAAACAATTGAAGAAAGCTTTGAAGTTGAAACTTTTGACCTGTCATTCATAATTTCCTTATTCTCTTCATTTATTCTCACAATATGTGTCATAACCCACTAGTGAATTTTATGGCCATTCTATACCATAGTATTTTACTATGTGTAGCTCAACAACTTGATTAATAAGTTCTAATAGACATAATCTAAACATGAAACTATTAAAGACCTCAATGCAAGTGGTGTATGTTGTGTCTCAATGTATCCATCATTCTTGCTTGCATTAGGCATAACATCAACTTTACATTCCTCTCCAACAACTATTTGAATAAGTGTATCAAAGATGGAATAGGATGATTAAAGAGTTGAAAAAAGGAAAGTATAAAAAACATGGCTCGATCATGAGGTCAAACAAAAATAACGCATTAGACATTATAATATATGATGGACAAGCATAACAATTAAGGATCAATAAAAAACTTTAGGCACAAAAAAAACCAACCAAAGCTTTATTTAAAAAAAAAATGATGAGTATTTGTAAATCACTCCATCTTTTGCATCACCCTAGGTCAATAGACCAAACACAAGAAAAATGTGAGCCACAAAATATATTTTCATATTATTTGTGTTGATGTACACAACTTTAGTTATTTTTGTGTTATCTATATTCTGTCTATGAATATGAATACTACATAAAAATGAAAATCAATGTAATATTTATATAAATAGGACCTTTAAATGCTCACATTCTTAATCAACAAGAAGCATATTTTGCAATAGATTATCTTTGTACCAACCATGGATCATGATGTCTTGGACTACAATCACGGTGTGCCCACATAGATGACTCACATTATTATACATGTAGTTCTTTTATAAAATAAATTTGAAAGAGGCCTAAGATTTTTCCTTTCCTCTCCACTGCTCTTGCTTCCTTGTTGGAGGCTCTCCCTATAGAGATTTTAGACTTTCCTAGCCCCATAATCCTTTGTTGGTACCTAAGCAATTGAAGAAAGGTTTGAAGTTGAAACTTTTGACTTATCATTCATCATTTCCTTATTCTCTTCATTTATTCTCACCATATATGTAATAGGATGCTCGTGAATTGTATGACCATTCTATACCATAGTAGTTACTATGTGTACAAACAACTTGATTAATAAATTATTGTAATAGACATAATCCAAACATGCAACTATTTAATACCTCAAGTGCAAGTGGAGTATGTTGTGTCTCAATGTATCCATCATTCTTTTTTGCATTAGGCATAACATCAACTTTACATTCCTCTCCATCAACTATTTGAATAAGTGTATCAAGGGTGGAATAGGATAATTAAAGAGTTGACAAATGGAAAGTATAAAAAGCATGGCTTGGTCAAAAGGTCAAAGATAAATAAAGCATTAGACATTGTAATATATGATGGAGGAGCACAACAATTAAGGTTCAATACAAAAATTTAGGCACAAAAAAAAATGAACCAAAGATTTATTTTTGAGTCAAATGATGAGCATTTGTCAATCACTCCATCTTTTGCATTGCCCTAGGTCAATAGACAAAACATAAGAGAAAAACATGAACCACAAAATATATGTTCATATCATTTGTGTTGATGCACATAACTATAGTTGTATTTGTTCTATCTATATTCTACCTAAGAATATGAACACTGCATAAAAATAAAAATCAATGTAATATTTATATAAATAGGGTTCAAATGCTCACATTCTTAATCAACAAGTGGAATATTCTCCAATAGAACATCTCCATACCAACCATGGACCATGATGTCTTGGACAATAGTCCTAGTGTGCCCACATAGATGGATCTCATTATTATACAATTTAGTGCTTTTATAAAATAAATTTGAAAGAGGCCTAAGATTCTTCATTTCCTTTCCATTTCTCTTTCTTCCTTGTTGGAGGCTCTCCATGTAGAGATTTTAGACTTTCTTAGCCCCAAAATCCTTCGTTGGTACCTAAGCAATTTAAGAAAGCTTTGAAGTTGAAACTTTTGAGTTATCATTCATAATTTTCTTATTCTCTTCATTTATTCTCACCATGTGTGTAACAAGATGCTTGTGAATTGTACGATCATTCTATACAATAGTATTTTACTATGTGTAGAAATAAATTGATTAATAAATTATTCTAATAGACAAGCTTAACATGCAACTATTAAAGACCCCAATGTATTCATCATTCTTGTTTGCATTAGACATAACATCAACTTTATATTCCTCTCTAACAACTATTTGAAGAAGTGTATAAAGGGTGAAATAGGATGATTAAAGAGTTGAAAAATGGAAAGTATAAGAAAATAGCTTGGTCAAAAGGTCAAAGAGAAATAATTCATTAAACATTATAATATATGATGGAGAAGCACAACAATTAAGGTTCAATAAATAAAATATACACAAAAAAAACCAACCAAAGCTTTATTTTTAAATCAAATGATGAGTATTTGACAAACTCCATCTTTTGCATCACCCTAGGTCAATAAAAAAAACATAAGAAAAACATGAACCTCAGAATATGTGTTCAAATTATTTGTGTCGATGTGCACAACTATATTTTTCTTTGTGCTATCTATATTTTGTCTAAGAATATGAACACTACATAAAAATAAAAATCAATGTAATTTTTATATAAATAAGGCTCAAATGCTCACATTCTTAATCAACAAGTGGAATATTCTCTAATATCTCATCTCCACACCAACCATGGACCATAATGTCTTAGACTATAATCATGGTGTGCCCACATAGATGCCTCTCATTATTATACAATATAGTGCTTTTATAAAATAACTTAGAAAGAGGCCTAAGATTTTTCCTTTCCTCTTCATTTCTCTTACTTCCTCCTTCGAGGCTCTCCATGTAGATATTTTGGACTTTCTTAGCCCCATAATCCTCTGTTGGAACCTAAGCAATTGAAGAAAGGTTTGAAGGTGGAAATTTTTGACTTATCATTCATAATTTCCTTATACACTTCATTTATTCTCACCATATGTGTAATAGGATGCTCATGAATTGTATGACCATTCTATACCATAGTATTTTACTATGTGTGGAAGCAACTTGATTAATAAATCATTCTAATAGACATAATCTAAAAATGAAACTATTAAAGACCTCAAATGCAAGTGGAGTATGTTGTGTCTCAATGTATTCATCATTCTTGTTTGCATTAGGTATAACATCATCTTTACGTCCCTCTCCATCAATAATTTGAATACATGTATCAAAGGTGGAATAAGATGATTAAAGAGTTGATAAATAGAAAGTATAAAAAACATGCCTTGATCAAAATGTCAAAGAAAAATAATTTATTACACATTATAATATATGATGGAGAAGCACAACAATTAAGGTTTAATAAAAAAAATTAGGTACAAAAAACCAACCAAAGCTTTATTTTTAAATCAAATGATGAGTATTTGTCAATTACTCCATTTTTTGCATCACCCCAGGTCGAAAAACAAAACATAAGATAAAAACATGAACCACAAAATATATGTTCATATCATTTGTGTTGATGTGCATAACTATAATTATCTTTGTGCTATCTATATTCTATCTAAGAATATGAACACTCCATAAAAAATAAATCAATGTAATATTTATATAAATAGGGTTCAAATGCTTACATTCTTAATCAACAAGAAGAATATTCTCCAATAGATCATCTCCATACCAACCATGGACCATGATGTCTTGGAATATAATCATGGTGTGTCCACATAGAAGGTTCTCATTATTTGACAATGTAGTGGTTTTATAAATAACTTTGAAAGAGACCTAAGTTTTCATTTCCTTTACACTACTCTTGCTTCCTTATTGGAGGCTCTCCATGTAGAGATTTTGAACTTTCTTACCCCCATAATCATTTGTTGGTAACTAAGAAATTGAGGAAACATTTGAAGTTGAAACTTTTGGCTTATCCTTCATAATTTATTTATTCTCATTATATGTGTAATAGGATGCTTGTGAATTGTATGGTCATTCTATAGAATAGTATTTTACTATGTGTAGAAATAACTTGATTAATAAATTATTGTAATAGACATAATCTAAATGTGCAACTAAAGACCTAAAATGCAAGTGGGGTATGTTGTGTCTCAATAAATCCATCATTCTTGGTTACATTAGGTATAACATCAACTTTATGTTCCGATCCCTCAACGTTTTGAATAAGTGTATGAAGGGTGGAATAGTATGATTAAGGAGTTGACAAATGTAAAGTATAAAAAATATGGCTTGACCAAAATGTCATATGAAAATAACACTTTAGACATTATAATATATGATTGAGGAAGAACAATCATTAAGGTTCAATAAAAATGGTAAGGCACCAAAAAACCAACCAAAACTTTATTTTTAAATCAAATGATGAGTGTTTGTCAATCCCTCCATCTTTTTCTTTACCCTAGGTACATACACAAAAAATAAGAGAAAAACATGAACCACAAAATATATGTTCATATCATTTGTGTTGATGTTCAATACTATAGTTGTCTTTGTGTTATCTATATTCTATCTAAGAATATGAACACTGCATAAAAATACAAATCAATGTAATATTTATATAAATAGGGTTCAAATGCTCTCATTCTTAATAAAAAAATAATATTATCCAATAGATCATCTCCATACCAACCATGGACTTTGAGGCTCACCATGTAGATATTTTGGTCTTTCTTGTTCAATACTATAGTTGTCTTTGTGTTATCTATATTCTATCTAAGAATATGAACACTGCATAAAAATATAAATCAATGTAATATTTATATAAATAGGGTTCAAATGTTCTCATTCTTAATAAAAAAGAATAATATTGTCCAATAGATCATCTCCATACCAACCATGGACTTTGAGGCTCACCATGTAGATATTTTGGGCTTTCTTAGCCCCATAATCCTCTATTGGTACCTAAGCAATTGAAGAAAGGTCCGAAGTTGAAACTTTTGACTTATCATTCATAATTTCCTTATTCACTTCATTTATTCTCACCATTTGTGTAATAGGATGCTTGTGAATTGTATGACCATTCTATACGGTAGTATTTTACTATGTGTAGAAGTAACTTGATTTTATTCTCATTATATGCTAAAACTTTTGAAGTTGAAATTAATGTGCATTCACCTTGTCACTAATTTTCTCTATTAAAACTAGACCCAATACCTATCCATACCTTTGCAAGGAAACTTGAATTACATTCATGTTGCATAAATTTGATGAGTACTTGCATCTTTATTTTATATTTGCTACTCATTTGGATGACTTAGAAATATCTTTCTTCCATTACCTTGTGCATGAACTTGTCATAACCTTGAGTCCCGAATATAGCATTCTGGTGAGAAGAATTCAGAGACTTATGGATTCCTTTGATCTCAAGTCCTCTATGTTCCCTAAAACTATTTATGATACCACTATACCTACTATTGACATTCTCACTATTGTTGAGAATTGATCTTCCCACTTTTCTCATGATGAAGATGAAACCTTAAGAGTGTCTCCTACCCAAGTGCAAAAACTTTCCCATGATTTTGAAAAATTTGAGAAATGGTTAGGTCAAAAACATTCTAATAGTGAATCCATTTCCTTAGTAGAAGGAATGAGGAAGTTGATTAACAGTGATGAGAATTGTGTTGATTTGATAGGTTCTCTATCTCATATTATTGATGGCAATGTTAAACCTATAAAAAATTATGCTCAAGAGCTTGGTCTCTCTCATCCTAACACTAGTGTTGAGACTTCTATTCTCATTCCTACTTCATTACCTAGTGTCCCTACATATACTAGTCCTACACATTCTAGTCTTGGAAGTATTCTTAATCCTGCCATTCCTCTTCCTACAAGTGTTTCATGTATTTCTAAACCATAATCCATACCTACTTAAAATAATGTGTGATTTTCATATTCTAAGGTTTCTTCCATGTCTCATAATGTTCCAAACCTTTCAAACATGTCCAATATTTCCACTGAATCTACCATCAATAGTCTTTCCTAAACTATATCATCATTGCAACAACAAATTGCCTCCATGACCCAATCCAAATTCAATATTCTCATGTAATTTTTGACAATCCTAGTCCCTTGTCCTTAGACATCATTCATTCTATTATCCCCCAATACATGAAAATACTTTATTTGGAGACTTATACTAGAAAAGGTGATCCCTTGACTCATGTAAAAATATTTCAAACATTGTGTATTGACTTCTCTCATGATCATAACTCACAACTGAATTGTTTACTAGAACATTTAGAGACAAGGCCTTACAATGGTATTGTTCTTTTCCTCCTTATTCCATTGACCCATTTCAAAAAATTGAGGTACAATTTTCATTCAATAATTTTAAAATAACATTGGTATTAATATATCTTTGATTGATTTGATGCATTGTAAACAATGTGCTAAAGAAAAAGTGACCAATTTCATTGGTATATTTAAACATTTACATGCTCATATTTCTCATCTTGTGCCTGATATTGATCTTTAACGTATTTTAATTTCTAATTTGAAAAATACGTTAAAAATAAGATATTGCTTTTTGAATATACTTCCTTTACTCAATTGTGTGTAGCACTTCATAATTATTAGCTTCAAGTGAGCCCATTTGAGACCTCCAATCCAATGTCAGTTGATAAGAGTGATGCTACCTTTGCATCATTCCAAAATTTTCAAAAACCTTCATCATAATCAATAATTCATAAAACAAGATTGATGCACAAGTGGTAATTGCAACCAAAGGTGTGGCTCCTTTATCATATATTTTCAAAACATCTTGTAATTTTACACCTCTTTCTCAATCTTTGAATAATGTGATGTTGAAGTTGATTAATTCTAATGTTTTAACACTTCATTCCATCAAAAAAATCAATCCATCCACGCCAACACCCCTTTGATCCCAAATCCTTTTGTCAATACCATTGTCAACCCGACCATGACAATGAGAAGTGTTTTTACTTGAAAACCACCATCCAAGACCTTATTAATATAATGTAATAACTTTTGAGGGTGTTAATGATCAAGGAAACAAATTTTTTTCTCCTCCCAATCAAAACTTGCAAATCTATACCAACCCCTTACCTTCCCATTCCACCAATATAATTGAGTCTACCCATTCCTTACCTTTCTCTTCAACCAATTTTGTTTAGTCTCCCAAAATCATTACTATGAGTAGTGATCATATGCATACCAAGGATGACAATGTTTTCAACATTATTGATCAATCCAAACCCAAACCCAATCCAAAACTTGAACCTTGCGTTAATTTGATACTAAGGAAACTATTAAGGCACCTGTTGGTCACCTTTATATTGTTGCAAAGATTAATGGTATTCCCTTGATCCTACTTACATGGTGAATGTTGTAATTGAAGAACATATTTTCACAAGACACTTTAATAAATACCTCTATGGACGATTATATGTGATCATTAATACTTCCAATAGTTTTACTTGTCCTACCAAAGGTTTTGTTACCTTCCCCATTTAAGTTGGTAAAAAAACCTTAGATATCACCTTTGTTGTCATCCATACTTCCAATGAATTCCAATTAATACTTGGCCTTCCATGGCTTACTTCCATGAAAGCTATTGTATTTCCTATCCATAAGTGTTTTAAATTTTCCCATAATAGAGAGATTATCACCATTAATTCTAGTTTCTATTATAATTTAACTTTTCATGTGAACTTTGACCTTGTTTTCTTTGTTCCTAACATGCTTGAACTTAGCAACCCTAAGTATGTCCCTTTGCCTTTTCCCAAACATGGAATCCTTCCTACACTCTCCATTCCTCCTATTTATGCTTCAATCCCACTTCTTATATCTTGGAAATTCCCTATACCTTATATCTCTCAACCTAGTGAGGTTCCTTGGACATTCTTCCCCCGAAGGGAAAAAATGAACTAATGTTGATTGATCCCAAGCCAACCTTAATTTCAAGAAAAAACATACACAATTTTCATGTTCATGACTGCCACTATAGATGTCATGCTAAGGCCTATGAGCTTGTTTCCCAAATTATTTCCTCCCTTAAGACATCTTCTAATTCCTTGATTCCCTTTGACCAACCTATGCATAACCCAATAGAGGAAGTAAATCTAAATAAAATCAAATTGAATAAACATTATGATTTTTCTATTCTTATCAAAGATCTCATTGTGATTAGTTTGGATGAATAAAATACTCTAGATGATGATGATTAAAAATTTTCTAATGAAAATTATGTTAATGCTAAAAATTCTATTTATATGTATGATCTTCTTGAAATCAATCATGAGTTATCTACTACATTTTCACAAATGTTATCCCTAGCTCCTAGTGGAAAATAAAGTGACTCATCATTAGAGCATGGTCCTTGTTTGGAACTTATGATAGCTCCATCTGGCGTGCTCAAAATTGTGCCTCTTGTGTTTTTCCCACCTTCCCTAAACAGTAAAGACCAAGATGGGGGTAGGCGATATGCTTGACTAGCTCCTCTTGTACGGTGGATTATTTTTTATGTGTTTGACTATTCATATTGTGCTTCCCCTATGATTTATTTCTTGCTATATGTAATGTTTAGATTTCTTTAGACAACTCTTGTTGCTCTATTGGCACAATGTGATAATGAAATCAACATGTCGATATATTCCTCTATTTGTATCTTATTTCTCTTAAATGACATATACATGTTATGTCGTGCATATTCTTTTTCCATAAATGTGCCTTTGTATTTTCTATTTGGGGATGATGCAAAGCACTAACCATCATCTATTCTTTTTGGTCTCTACAATGTTGACCCAAAATGACTTTTTGTTCGTATCTCTTATGTGATCTTCCATCATGCTCATAGTTCTACTACCTTTGGGGGATGATATCAATTCATTTAACATAATTATTGATATGCGTAAGTGATCATATGATGATCCTAACCCTATTGTTAATAGATCCCTTTGTGCCCTTTTTTTCATGTGCTTCATTTCCCTTAGTTTTTCCTTTCTTGGGGGCATATCATAGTGGAAATGTCTTTTCGATGCATGTGTGCCCTGTTAAAGCCACTACTCTCATTAAGGCATTTGTAATTGATTTAACATGGAGGCATACACTTCAGTCCTTGGTTCACATTTTGCACACACTACACAACTAAATTCAAAATTATTTTTTTTCAAAATATTTAATAATAGATCTATGCCCTTGTGCATCACCTTACCAAATTCCTTCAAAGATGATGCTTTCCTTAGGTCTAATCCTCCTAAGGTATATCTCCTTGTAGAAAATGTTTTAATTGGTTATCCTTTTTTATGGTTGAATAACATAACACAACTTTCTATACATTTCAGTTCCATATTTTGCACTGATATCTCTCTCTTTACATGAATCATAGTAAGTCAAACCTTACTAGGCTAGTTGGTCATGTCCCCTTCTCCCTCTCTATCTCTTTTTCAATTGTTTCCTCTTTTTATATTGGTTTTGGATTTGATGAGAACCTAAGTCACTTCGGGGATTGGTGTCTCCTTGACTCCTTCACCTTGATAAAATTTGGTTCAATGGATTTAGTTTACCATGAGCATGAGGTAATATCATACTTCCACTAAAGTGGGGGATAAATGCAATGTCCTAAATTTTAATAACCTACAATTAGATGTTTAGTTAGGTGATAGGTCCCATTTTAGTTTTCCTAGGCTTCCATATTTATTATGCCTTATCCAACCCTGATTCCACTTTTCATTTGGCATTATCTCTACAATTAGGGGTCCCCAAACCAAATTTCCAAACTTTTTTGGGGAATAGGTCAACCCAATCATCCTATTCCATGAGGTTTGCCCAAAATTTGAATTGGGAGTCGATCTCAACAATTAAGAGGGAAATCTGAAATCATGTCAACTTCCTTCAAGTTTTAAGCTCTAAAATTTTTGTGAGTGGTATATAAGAAACCTACCTCTCCTCATTTCATCATTATGGGATTACAATTCAATCTCCCTCTTACAATTTTTCATCTCAAGCATTCTAAGGAAAATTTCAAGCATCCAAGGCATATTTTAAAGGAAATCTTCTCCATTGTAGAAATCTTCTCTCCCTCATGAAGGCCAAGTAGAGGAGACCTTAGTGAAGCAAGATCCTTCTTTCAAATACATGAATATCAATGTGAATATATTCCTTCTCAAGACAAGAGTCATCAACCATAACAACATTGGAGATTTGAGGAGTTTGCAAATCTATGCATTTGTGAAAGGCATTCTTGATTCTTCCCTACTTTTCAAGATTCTATAACTACATAAAAAACAACTACAAATATCTTCATAGACATTGCAACATCAAGTTTTTTTATGAAGGTTTAAGAATTTACTTTTCAAATCTAGAATTTTTTTACATCAGCAAGCTTTCCTTTCATGCATATTTCATTTAAATTTCAAGGTTGATTTCTCAACCAGGGTTTAAATGATGCAAACCCCTTTCTACACAACATTTCCTCTCTTTTCTATGTGTGGGAACATGTGGCACCAATTCTAGGATCAAATCTAGGAAGTTTAGGACCTCAGCTATAGTTTACAACTAAAAATAGTTAGAAGCACAAGGAATAGGTTGACCCAGTCAACCTACTCTTGGGAGGAAGCCAACCTAGTTTCCCTAGTCCCTCCAAAATTGCTTCAAAATAAATTTACAGGTTAGTTATAGTCCTTGGGATCCATTTATAGTTACATGATTAGTCTATATATTTTTTGTTAGTATGTGTATTCTGAAACTCATCTTCTCTTCCTTTCTAAACTTAAATCTTTCATTGTTCAATCCAACTTACATGAGCAGCCTCAATTACAATGAAGGATCATTGCACTCACTCAAAACCTAAACATACTTAAGTCTATTGGGTCATCTTCCTTCCAATGGAACCAAGGTTGGTTTGATGCTATATTAGGGTACCACACTAAAACCTCTTATTATGATCAACACCAATCTTTATGTTAAAATTACAAGTAAAATAAAGGAGGAGTAATTGACCCTATGGAGAAAAGTGAAATAATCAAAGGAAAATTTTTATTTTCAAAGGAGAAAGGAGAATCTTCTAGTGACTTCTATAGAATATATAGAAAATATAGGCAAGAGGGCATACACTTTTGACTTAAAATAAATGAGAAAGAAAATATAGTTAATTCAAAGAGGGGATGATAAATAATATAATAATATATAATTATGTTTGAGAAATAACAGAAGAATATATAATTATGGATTTGTGAATAAGAGTAAGAGTTTTTTGCCATTGAAAAAGAAGTTGGGAAACAAAGGAGAAAATTTCTAAATGAGTATGGGGAGGCCAAGAAGAGGGCCCCACATAAAAAACATAAAGATTAAAATAGAAAAACCTATTAGTATAAAATACCATATAAATGACAAGTGAATACAATAATTAACCAAATACAATAATTTATGAATTTGTGAAGAGGTATTTGTAACTAGAAATGAAGATGCAATAATTAAACCCAATATCTACTTCAATTGATGTTGTAAAATTGTAATGTACTTGGAGGAGGAATGCAAACAAGAGAGAAAGAAGGTAGGATTGATCCTTTTGGAGATAAAGTGAGAACAATAAGAGTAAATGATGGCTCATTAACTTTTAAAATATTTCCAAAGAGGGCCTTTAAATGATAAAATAATAGTTTTTGAGGAAAGAAGTTATTGTTACAAGTTTGAGAAGAATGAGGAGTTGGATAAGTTATTGATGTTGTCATTGATGTCAATATGTTTCCATTGTCATTAGTGGTTGGTTCTTGCATATGTTCTTGATTTTTTCTGTGCATTAGTGCTAAGAGATATGTTGCTCATTTCTTCTATATTGCAAATCCATTCATGCGGTTTGGATATGTTGTTGAAAAGTGTTTAGAGGGACTTGAATCAAGTTTTTGTGCTTCAGATCATAGTTCAAAGGAATTGGTGTTTACTAATGTGTAATAATATTTGACAGAGTTTCCTATGAGAAACGCATGCTCCACATTTCTTTGCTTGTTGATTTATGGTGTTGTGGATTTTTAATTGCACTTATAATGTTTGTATATTTTCTCAATTAAGTGGCACAAGTTTTTTGTGTTTCAAAGGCATGTGTTTAAAGTCCGATAGTGTTTAACCTAGGTTTGGTCAACCTTGGTTATTTACACTTTCACATAAAAGCTCCATTGAATGTGAATTGAAGACT
This sequence comes from Chamaecyparis obtusa, assembly GCA_027943335.1. Classification (NCBI taxonomy): domain Eukaryota; kingdom Viridiplantae; phylum Streptophyta; class Pinopsida; order Cupressales; family Cupressaceae; genus Chamaecyparis; species Chamaecyparis obtusa. The sequence goes on along the minus strand of BSBK01002646.1, from coordinate 1,115,972 downwards.
AATGTATATGTTGTATATTTTGGTCCTAGTTAATTTATGAAGTGGTCCAATTTTTAATCATTTCCACCGTAGGAATGATTATGTTCTGATCTAATTTTAATTAAGTTGGGTTAAGATGCTTAGCCGACCTTGGAAGGTTTTTGCGAGTATGATTATGGTATACAGGATCAATTATTGAGGGTGTATGCATGTGCAAGTATGATAAGGATTTGTGAAAGAGAGTCTATCTCCTTGTATGTGTGGATATGAGTTGGTGCGAAGTATTGTAATATTAAACAAAATTTTTTATGTGTTAGCTACTGGAAGTAGTGAGCATAAGGTATCTATTTGTTGTTTAATCACGTTGTAGAGGTGGATTGGTGGTGGATATTTTCTCTTTTATTCTTCTTCATTTGGGTAGTGAGCCTTCTTCTAGTTAGTGAGCCCTCTAGAAAAGATTATTCTTTGTAAAAACCACCTTAAGTAGTGTCACCCTAACATATGTTTATATAATTGAGAATTAATCTTCTTTGTGGTTTTTTCCTCAACATGATTTTCCACGTAAATCTAGTGTTTTATTGTGTATGGTGGTTCTTATTTTTTACATGTTCCTCTCATGTTTCCATATGTTTTGATTAAGGATTAAGATAATTTTTTGTGGATTTGATTCACAAGAAGATTTATAAGTTTTAGGGACAATTGATTCCCCCCTTCCCGCCCTTATTAGTTATCTTGTGCATTTAACAATTATAATATTAGGATTTCAATGATATAAAAGGAAAACTCTAGTTTGAATTTACAATACTTTAATGTAAATTTATTAGACTATTCTTATGATGATAAAATATTCATTAAGTTATTTCCATACTCTTTGATATTATGTTGTTCAATGGATCTACTCTTTGACTCTTAGTTCCATTCAATATCTTGAGTGTTTGGTTACAAATTTATTTAACCAGTTCTTGGTTATTTTTGGCTTATTTGAGTGCACTCAAGGTTCTAATGACCACTTTAACGATTATATAACTCAATTCAATTTACTATCTTTGTGCTAAAATTGAACATTGTCTCCCTAGTAAGGAACTACAAAGTATTTTTTCTTAGGTCTTACACTACCCTATATGATATGATGTCTCTAAATGAATAATTATGCTTCCTTTTATGGACTTTTGAATTGATGTTAAGAATGTCAAGTTCAAACTACTTATACTTGAAATTTTTTTAAATATGGTACTTAAATACATATTTCATGTATTTTTACATTTCTAAGCTGTACAAAAAGTTAAACATCTTTCAAAGGGGTAATAAGTATAGATTTGATAAAATTGATATTAATGATGTGGTTACCACTTTTAGTTCTCTTTCTTTTAAGCCTCAAATAACTAAAAAAATTACAAGATTGAGTAAACCTCTAGAACATATTATTCAGAATTTATTTTATATTGGTTTGATTACTTCCCCTCCCACTTGTCCATTAGATCTATATAGAGGACTCTTTATAAGATATAATGAAAACAATTTTGTAATTACCATAGGGTTAATTTTCATCATACATATATTTATGTAGATTGCAAGCTTAAACTATAAGGTTTGATAGATAAAAATGTTATATATGTTAATATCATTAATGGTAGAAGAAATAATTTAGTTGCCCCACATAATCACATTTTACGGATTTATAAAAATTATTATATGTTCTTGATAATATTTATTATGTTTGAGAATCTTGTATATGTTGTGGATCATACACATATGGGTATCTAGACTTCATGGAGACAAACATGTTGGCCCATATTCCACTTATCTGATAGATACTTTTATGGGCATGACTCATGTTGTAACCTTTTTACCTCTTGCACCTATAATTATTTTATTTTACATTGAAAAGATTCCTCACAACATATTATCCATATTTACCTATGTGATGTCACCCTTATTGATCTAACAAATCAATTAAAAAAATACAATTTTTTATGATAATCACTTATAACAAGACAACTATGTACATCATCTTATTCAAGATGACTAATTATATCTTTGTTTCTACTTTAGGAATGTTTAACATTGCATCTCCAAAAGGGACTCAAATTTTTTTGGGTCTTTTTTCATGTTATTCCATCATATATATTCTCTAGATCACTTTGAAGGTATTATCTAGAAAAGCCAAGGGTGGTGGAATTTATTTCAATAATCTTTGAAGTATGTTCATGGTGATATAGTTGTCAAAGTAAAGAGAGATGCATATATTTTCATTTTTTAATCAATTTGTTTAACTCTTGATAAATATATAGACTCAAAAAATCTCTCTATAAGTGTAAAGAAAAGCTAGTAAGTTATATCAAATACATCTAGTTTTAACAAAGGATGTAAGAAATAGTTAGACAACAAAATATAAAGTGAATCTCTATTCGTGAGGTCCATTATCTCATAAGGAATATCAAGATAAGAAATTAAGTTAAAATTCTCATCTTGTCACCACCAAAAAGAGATCAAGAACAATATATGTTTGATCCTCCACAAGTACTAAAGAAAATAATTCATGTTTCATTCTTACCCTCCAATGAAGAATAAAAAAGTTCTATATCTAGTTATCCCATTGTCAAATCTTCCAAGTTTATTTCTTCCACATGGGTTCCAAATAAAAACGTAACTATTCTAGAGGCGCAGGTGGAACCTACTTCAAAATATTATGAAAAATAAATAAAGAAGGGTGCACACCCATTCTGTAGATATGAGTGTATTCACTTAAAGTGCTAGATCTTATCATGATGAAATTCACTTGCTTGAAGGTGATTACTACCCACATAATTCAGATGAAAATAACTTATTAGATCATGAATGTAGATCATTGGTTGAGAATTCTCATCATTGAAATACTTTTATCTTTTATTATGATTGATAATTAATTTATTAGTTCAATTTTGGCATTAATCCTAAACTATCTATAATAGTCATAAATAATACATCTAATTTTGTTTTCAACATTGTATAATAGGAAATGGTGAGAAATACTAATATATAGACCACTCACCAAATTTGTGTATACATTAGAATACAAACCCACCCTTAAACAAATTTGATTAGCACAACCAAAAGGAAGAAGGGTGCTAATGCAAGATCTACACCCAAGGGGGTTTTGGATTCATTAAGGGGATGAAATGTGATATGACATAGTGTAAATGATGTAGCTCTAATTTAATAAAGTAAGTGTAAAGGAAAAGAAGGAAGAATAAGTGCACCTGTAAACAACATGGAAAAGGTAGGACTTTGAATCTGAATTTGACTATTGCTGGAATGTCGATTCCCGATGTAGCTTTAGATCTGGATGTTAGTCCTAAGATCATATTACTTAGAGGGGGGGGGGGGGTGAATCAGTAATCTACCAATTATTCAACTTTTTTTTAACCTCTTAAACTTTACAACAACATTCACAAGATTAACTTAATAGAATAAAATGAAAATCATAACCATAAGCACATCCACATAAAAATGAAACATTTGACACAAAGATTTATCTCATGGAAACCCAATTTGGGATAAAAACATGGTGGGAATTATTACCCACTAAATGATGTACTCTTCGAAACTATGCCTTATGAGGCCCTTAGCCTTGTTAGGAGTTTACAATAATGCTATTAGGTTCTACCCCTTTAAGGGAATTACCTTAGCCTAGTAGGACCTTTATCTTGTTAATAGTAGCTTTGTTAGAGGACTTTAGACACAAGCTAATGTGTCACCCTGTTAAAGGATTTACAATAAGGACCTACTAGGATCCACCCAGTTAAGGGATTTTGACTGCTATGACTTTTAGGAAACAACATAAAGAATAATTTGTAGAATAGCACTACCTCTACTTGTTCAGATCCACTTAAGCACACAATCTCTTCACAATACACTTACTTTGTCCTACCTTGATCATAACTCCCACTTTACAACCACATTTTCCCAACACACGATCAACACACTTAACTTACAACTTCAACCATTACATACTAAACTATTAAGTCCATCACCTTAATCAAGCCCTAAATCTGAAATAGATTTGAATTTAAAATATCCCGCTTCAATCCAATGCACCACAAATCAAAATTCAATGTAAAAAACATATTTTCCAAGACCACGTCATCCCATACAATGAATTACATAGAATTTTGTGTTAAGGGGTCAAACATGTTTTGACCAAACTCATGCTTCCTTTAGAATCTTATCCACATGCTATCATCAAACAATGTGATGCCAGATCATCACCTCCAATCATGAAGACACAACACCAAATCATGACTAAATAAACCATTTCCACCATAGCCTTAACACCAACCATCGATCAAATATTTATCAACTATCGCTCAAGAACATAAACACTTTAACCTGTAAACAACTTTGACTCTGCTCACCTATCACCTATCTTGCACACCGGTCACTCAAATTAGTTGTGAACAAAACCATAGATTCTACATACTGTCAAAAACCTTCTCATATGACCACGCCACATAAATCATCATGGATTTGACAAACCAATCAAATCACCTATCTCTTGCCACTAATTGTTATAACAATTGTATTGACAACCTTTATCTGATCATAACTTGCTTATCGATCAACATAAATAGTAGCGGTCATGCATTTAAAATTCTTAAACATCTACAAGTATCTCATAAGGATCACTACAACTAAAACTCATCGCAACACCTTAATCATCATACTTGTACTTAGCAACATACTAGGAACACTAGGTCAATACTTGACATCAATGACAAACCAATAAATGATCATCATGCAATCAAATTTGTATCATGACAACACCATAAATCAATTACCATTACTGCATTAGCTATGTCAATAATCTCCCCCTTTGGCATTGATTGAAACACTCACTTACTCTCTCTAACATGTAGTAAAAAACACTAGGAACAAAAGATGTTCTCACTTTTGTCTTCCACATGTTCTGTAATTACTCCCCCTTTCACTGAACATTTTCAAACAAACATTCTCACCCTTTGAAAATAATGCCAAAGGCACCAAATACACCTAATATGTTCTCTACTGATCTTGACTAATCACAAAATATTACTACATAGACTACTCCCCCTAAGGAGTAGCCCCACAACATCAATCCAAACTTAAAGATATTCACTGGAGACACTTGGATTGATGCAAAAACATATTGTTTTAATTCAAATCAGATAGGGGAATGACCCCCAATTTACTTCTTAGATACTTAAATGTATCCTTAGGTAATGGATTAGTGAAAATATTAGTAACGTGCTCCTTAGTTGGCACATACTCCAACCTCACTTATTTTTAATGTACTTGCTCTTTACTTGAAAATGACATTTGATAGCTATATGCTTAGTCTTAGATTGCATCATCGGATTATTAGATATGTTAATAGAACTTGTATTGTCACAATAGATACCAGTTCAGTTTCCTTTTCCTAAATTCCTTCCAGAGTCTACTTTATCCATACTACCTGTGTACAATTAATTGTAGTAGCAACATACTCATCTTCAACTATTGATTGAGATATACAGTTTTGCTTCTTACTTGTCCAAGATACAAGCATGTTTCTAAGAAATAATGCACCTCCACTTTTTCTCTTCCAGTCATCAACATTACCTTCCCAATCAACATCAGTAAACACATTGAAAGAGAAATCACCTTTGTGTTCATACCAAAGACCATAGTCATTCATTCCCTTAAGATATATGAAGATTCTCTTCACCACAACCAAATGCGATTCCTTAGGATTAGTAGAAAATCTATCAACTAATCCAACTATTTATGCTATGTCTAGTCTATTGTTCACCACATATTATAGCTTTCCAATCATGGACTTGTAAAGTGTCTCATCCACCTCTTTAGAATCATCTTCCTTGGATTGTTTACAACCGGTTACCATAGGGGTACCAACTGGTTTTGAGTCTTCTAACCCAAATGCCTTCAATATCTCTTTCACATATTTGGATTGGATAATGTAGATACCATCTTTCATTTGTTGAACCTACAATCCAATGAAGAATTTAATCTCACTGATCATAGACATCTCGAATTCTTTCCTCATCTCATATAAAAATGATTTGTTCATCTCTTCATTGCCACCAAAAATGATATCATCTACAAATATCTCTGCAATCAACAAGCTATCATCTTTCTCAATCTTCAAATACACATTACTATTATCACTTGTCCTTTGGAAACCAATCTAAATAAGATATGAGTGCAATCTCACATACCATGCCATAGGTGATTGTTTCAACCCATACAAGGCTTTATGTAATTTACACACCATGTTCTTACCTTTTGAATTAGAAAATCCTCCAGGTTGTTCAATGTATGCATCTTCTTCCAAAGCACCACTAAGAAAAGTTGACTTAACATCCATTCGATATACTTTGAATCCTTTGTAAGCAACATATGCAAGTAATATACTTACATCTTCAAGTCTAGCCATAGGTGCAAATGTTTCGCCATAGTCTAGGCCTTCTTGATCTTATGCATATCCTTTACACACCAATATTTTTGTGTTCCTTACCACTTCACCTTTCTCATTCACCTTGTTTCTAAAAATCCACTTAGTACCGATTACATTTTTGTCCATCGGTCTGAGTACTAGTTCCAAGTTTTGTTCTTCTCAATCTACTCCAATTTTTCTTCCATATCTTTCATCCAATCGTCATCTCTCAATGCATATTTTATTATTTCAGGCTCAATTTCAAATAGAAAACATGTACTTTCTCTTTCCTTTCTTCTTTCTAGAACACAAACATTTCTATCACCAGTAATTTGATCAGGGAAACTATTCAATTTCACATACCTTGGCAATACTGGTTCAGATCTATGAGTATCTTCAATTGCTTGTATCAATTCATGTTCATTAATCTCTCTCCATTGGTTCTTGTTGGATTCATATACAAACCCATGATAATCTGCAGGTTCCTTCTTGTTGGATTCATCATTCTATTCATAAAATTCATCTAATCTTACATTAGCACTTTCCATGATCATATTTGTTCTCTTGTTCAAGCACTTATAGGATTTTCTCTTTGTGGAATATCCTAACAATATCCCTTCATCACTTCTTGGGTCAAACTTACCTGCATTTTCATCTCTCTTTATGTAACATCTACTTCCAAATTTTTTGAAATAACTTACACATGGAGAACGACCATGCCATACCTCATAAGGAGTTTTGTGTGTACCTTTCTTCAACTAAAATTTGTTCAATTTGTAAACAATAGTGCTTACCGCTTCTCTCCAAAATATATGTGCAACACCCTTCTAAATCATTAATGTCCTAGCACAATCAATGGTATACCTATTTCTTTTTTCAGCAACACCATTCTACTGAGGTGTTCTTGGAGCTAACATTTTTTCCCTCACAATATGTAATAAACTCATGTGAAGTAAATTCACCTCCTTTGTCAGATCTAAGACATTCAGGGTCTTACTGATCTCCTTCTCCACTCTAGCTTTGTAGATCTTAAACATGTGAAAAGTTTCATATTTTTCTTTTAGAAACACAACCCACATCATTCTATAATAATCATCAACAAGAAACATGAAATATATATCACCATAATAACTTTGAGTTCTCATCCACATAGATCGGTGTAAACTAGATCTAAAATTATTTCAGAAGAATATTTTTTTCTGATGAAACTAGAATTAGTTAACTTCCTAATCTGACATGCTTTACACATTGCATTATCTAGTTTCACTAGGCTAGGAAAATCTCTCACTATCTTCATCTTACTTACTTTGATCAAGTTATCAAAATTTACATGACAAAACCTCTTATGCCATAACCAAAAATCTTCTATCTTAGAAATCAAACAACTCTTAATAGTAGAATTTAGATGAAACACATTACCTTTAGTCTATTCACCATTACCAATCAATTCTCTTGATTTCTCAATAAACCTTCATATACCTTCATTGAACTCCAATCGATATCTTTTTTTATTCAACTGAGCAACACTTAACAAGTTATACTTCAAACCTTCAACCAAATAGACATCATCACGGTTTGTTTTATCTTTCAAAGCAATAGATCCTTTACCTTTTACCAAACATGGAGCATCATTCCCAAATTTTACTGAGCCACCATCACATTCTTCCATCTTGATATATTTTCTTCTATTACCAGTCATATGATGAGTGCACCCACTATCAATAATATAGTCACCACTGTGATTCACATTAGAAATTAAAGCTTTCTCACCTTCTTATGAGGGTTCTTCCTTTATTGAAACAAACATAATTTCTTCTTCATCTCTTCCATCATATTATTCATCAGTAACACCTTCCTCAGCTAGGTAACATGCCTTCTTGTTCTTATCCTTGAAACTCCTTGGCTTCTCCTTCTTGTCATTGTTAGGGCATCTAGAGGCAATATGACCAATTTTTTTACTTGCAAATCACTTCAAAGGAAACTTACCCTTATATTTACCTTTCCCTCTAGGAATCCTTTTAGAAAATAAATCTTCCAATTCCTCATGTTCTCTTTCTTCAGAAAAGACAAAGTCATAATCAATAGAGTAATATGTTGAAGAACTCTTAGATATCTCCTTTTCTTTCTTAGATGGTGCAGGAGTCAATGATGACTTGAAATCAACTTCAACTTTTGGCATACTATTATCATAATTTCTTAACTCAAATGTAGTTAATTTCCCTATCAATGCATCAAGAGTAAAAGTAAAATTTCCTATAGATTTGAGCTATTGTATATAGCTGAAATCCTAATAGTATATTGAGGTAATAAATTACTCAATACTTTTCTTACCACATCCTCCTCATGAAAATTACCACTGACACCTCTAATAGAAGAAATAACTTCTTTGATTCTCTGACTGTCTTGCTCAATTTTCCCATTTTCTTGCATCCTTGTGTCATCTTATTTTCCTTTCAAACTATCAACCTTTGCCTTATGCACATGTGGATCTCCACCATAGACAATCGTCAACTTCTCCCACATCTCATAAGAAATATCCAAGTCTTTGAAATCAATAAACTCTGCATTTGAAAGAGTACTGGCAATAGCTTCTGTGGTAGCAGTATGTTCTTATCTGATCTTCAATTGATTTGCAGTCAAGGTTCCTAAAGGGACATTATACTTAGTACCCACATGATCCCAATACTGATCACCCATACCTTTAAGATAGAGCTTCATCTGACCACACCCAACTGAGTAGTTCTTTCTTGTGAATTTAGGACCTTCCTTTCTTATCATCTTCAGATCTTTACCTCAAGCTGTTAAGCTTCACCACAATAGAGGACCAATGCTTTTATACCATTTCTTATTCCTAAGATCAAATTACTAAGAGGGGGGTGAATCATTAATCTACCAATTGTTCAATTTTTTTTTAACCTCTTAAACTTTATGACATTCACAAGATTAACTTAATAACAACAAATGAAAACCATAACCATAAGCACATACACATAACAATGAAACATTTGACATATAGATTTATCTCATGGAGACCTAATTTGGGATAAAACCACTAGGGGAATTAGTACCCACTGAATGATGTACTCTTCTAAAGTACGCCCTGTGAGGAGCTTAACCCTATTAAGAGTTTACAACATCACTATTAAGTGCTACCCGATTAATGGATTTACCTTAGGCCTATTAGGACCTTTACCCTGTTACGAGTAGCCTTATTAGACGACTTTAGACAAAATATAATGTGCCACCCTATTAAAGGATTTACAATAAGGACCTGCTAGGATCCACCCGGTTAAGGGATTTTGACTGTTGCAACTATTAGGAAACAACATAAAGAATGATCTGTAGAATAGCACTATCTCTACTTGATCAGATCCACTGAAGCACAAAATCTCTTCACAATACACTTAACTCTATCCTGGATTGATCGCAACTCCCACTTTATAACTACACTTGCCCAACACATGATCAACACACTTAACTTCCAACTTCATGCATTATTAAGTCCACCACCTTAATCAAGCCCTAAATCTGAAATAGATTTGAATTTCAAATATCCCACTTAGATCCAACATGCCACAAACCAAAATTCAATGTACAAAACATATTTTCCAGGACCGTGTCAGCCCATATAATGAATTGCATAGAATTCATGTCAAGGGGTCAAACACATTTCTATCGCAACCTCAACATCGATCACCAATCAAAGATTTATCAATTGTCACTTAAGAACATAAACACTTTAACTTGTAAATAACTTTGACTCTACTCACCACTTACCTATCCTACATATTGATTACTCAAATTAGTTGTGGTTGGAACCATAGCTTCTACATACTATCAAAAACATTTTCCTATGACTGCACCACATAAATCATCATGGATGTAACAAACTAATCAAATCACCTATCGCCTATCACAAACTATTCTAGCAGTTGCACTGATAACCTTCATCTAATCATAAATTTATTACCGGTCAATATAAATAGTAGCAGTCACACATTTAACATTTAGAGACATTCCCAAGTCTCTCATAAGGATCGCTATAATTGAAACCTATCACAACACCTTGATCATCATACTTATAATTAGCAACATGATAGGAACACTAGGTCAATACTTGACATCAATGACAACCCAATAACTGATATCATGCAATCAAATATGTATCATGACAACACCATAAATAACTTACCATCACTGCATCAGTTATGCCAACACCAAAAGGTAGGGAAATGTATCTGTCTATCCTAAAACTTTCATTGAGAAATGGCTGGCACAACTCGAATTTTAAGGGACAAGTCTGTAATGCCCCGCCAGGGAACCCAAGAGAACTTAACCTAAATATGCATCTAAGTTTGCAAAATAATTTGTTAAAAAAAGTTAACATACAAGATAAACACCAATGCAGAAGCAATTACCATTTACTCACATTAATACAATCACCAACACAGGTTACAACTCTCAAGGGTTCCGCGACGAAGATTATGTTAACATTTATTAATTAATTTAGATTAGATACAATTACAAAACTCATACAATCAAATGAAAGATAAATGCAACATCACATATAAGATAACATAAATACAACTGGTACCATAAGGTATCCATAATAACCTACATCCATTGCATAAGTCACAGGGTATGTAATACAATAACTGAAAAGGAGTACACATGATATCTCTGAATAACTGATACAAAGATACATGATCAAAAGAAGAAGAGGAAGAATACAACTCCATCAAAGAAGATCAAGAAGGGACAACTGCCATAGGGATCATCCAACACTGGTACATGAACGTTGAAATCTCAAATGGTAAAAGAATCACTACCACCCAACCTTGTGAATGTAAATGGTCCACTCCCACCGTGCTGAGGAGATAACAATAGATCCCACTCGGATAACACAACAAATAGATCAAGCCAAGGAAAGGGTCCTGAAAGCTCTCTAACTCAAGGTGTACAAAAGAAAGCAAGGTAAGATTCACTAAACTAGAGGCAACCGACACATGTAGGATAACTAGATTATACATAGGAAGGTGTCATCATGTATGTCTAAGCCTTGAGTTTTGTCCTAGTAATTTCTCTGGATCCTGACACCCAAGTGACCACACACGGTGTCAATGACCTCTCATTCAGACAAAGCCATCAACTATGCCAACTCATGCCTTTTAAAGGTGGCTAGTCATCTTCTCCATTCACATCTTAGTTTGTACTAGCACTCAAGCCAGGGCGAGGAAACATATCTTATTAGGTTCATTTTAATATCTCTCAATGTTATATTAAGTTATCACATGATTACCAACACTTACAATAAGTGATCCTGGCAGCCACTTGTGGGCCCCAATGCTTGTTGCAAGCCACCTCCTACTACATATCTAGGTAAACTACCCTAGGCTTACAGATCCCACATAGATCAAAATAGGTGCAAAACTAGGTAATCCCAAATCCAGTTTCACATACAAGAACTAGAAATGATTACAAAGGCACCAAAAGCAAAATACAAAACATCATGAGCCTATATGGTCAAGTCGGGGTATAATCGGATCTCACACACATCAACACATAAAACTAAAAACATGAACAACCGACACTTACCCCAGCCTCTATCTCCCCCCCTAGGTCTTCTAGTACCCCGATATCACATAATGCAAAAGAAGACACTGTAGGAACGAAGAATACAACACTCACACCATAAAGAACTAAAACTGAGCTATAATCATTTACATTCCATATTCATCATAATTGAACCAAAAGTAGAAACACATTAACCACTAAGAGAAACTTATCATAAACATTAAGATAATACAATAATTAAAAGAATATTCCCTATATTCATTCTAAGAATTCAATGGAGTAAAAAGCCCAATTTCAGTAAAACCATAACACTTGACGAGTAATTATTTCTAACCATAAATAATTCATATTTGTCAATATAAGTTTACAAATAGTCAATCTATAAAATGAATATCTTTTAACTAAATATTAATTACTTATAACCAATATTTAATTAAATCTATTTAAACAAAGTTAATACGAAGTTTGATTTAAATAAATTAAAACATAATTTAAATTAAATCAAAATCAATTAACTAATATATCTAAATAACAAGATAATAAGTAAATTAATAAAACTAAATTAATACATAAATTAATTAACCCAATTAAACAAAGTAATTAAACTTAATTAATAAATAAATAAAAATAAACTAATTTAATTTTTAAAAGAAAAATTAAATTAATTAATCATAAATTAAAAGAAACATATTTAATAATTTAAAAAAAACATAATAAAAAATATATATAAAAAGTGTGTTGGGGGGGGGGGCTGGTCCCCACACCCCCTTGTCGCACGGTACCACTGATAGTGTAGGTACTGCCACCGAATGGTGGGGGTGGGGTACGGGTGAATTCTGTGCCCTCCCCACTAATCACTTTTTTAAATATTATATTAACAAATAACTTTATGAAGCATGCACGTTTTACCATAATAAATATATTTTATTTTATTTCTGAAAACATAAATATTAAGAATCTTTCTAATTTATAAAGGTAAAAAACATAGACATGAATTTGACCTTTTTATTTTTTTCTAACTTGTTAATTCTTATGACTGTATTTTTTTAACAGAAGATAATACATAATTTCCAGAATTGACTTTTATACCCAAATTGGGTTTTTTGTAACAAATTAATTTCTTTCTAATGGGGGATTTATTTTCTCAAAGCACTATAGTTAAACTATATTATAGAATTGATTTATCATTTTCTAGGAGTTCTATAAGGAGTTTTCCAACAAAATTTCGCCAACATAACATTACTATGCTAAAATTTAATAAAACATAAAGATCACCTAAACTAGGGTTTTTCTAAATACCCAGATCCAAGAAGTTCACAGATCTACCTAATGAAATGCATAGAAATTTGCACAACCAGAGAAAGCCAAATAAATGTAAAACCAAATCTAACAGGCAAAAATTCAGTGCCTACCTCTGATCCAAAGCTAGAAACTGAAATGAAAACCCTCTGAAGATCTAAAGATAGAATTTCTTCCAAAATCAATCCAACCTGCAGATTTGAAACTATGTAGGCAATAGGTGCATGATCCAGATGCAAACACCCAAATTCCAGATGCACAATGTAGCCAAAACAACAAGCAACCACAATAGGCAAAATTCTCCAAAATCCAAAGCACAAGCTCTCCCAGAATTCTCCTCCCAAAACTTGTCTAATCTCCCAAATGAATGCAATTCCCCATTTCATGCAAACCCTAGAGATAACTTAACATCTAACTCCCACTTCAACTCCAAATCAGAAATTGAAAGAAAATCTAATTAATAAATTAAAAACACTTTTCATGCACAACTCAACTTTGACTTTTTAGATCAAGTTGATAACTTTTGAAAACAATTCAATTTCAATAATGCACATGTTATGATTTAAAAATATGTATTAAATAGATTAAATATTTAAAGCATCCTAAAACCATGCAATTAAATATTTAATTATTTAATAATGCACACAAACATAATTAAATCTAATTACCAATTAAATAATCAATTAAATCCCCATAATCAAACATTTGACTTTTAATTAAATTTTCTCAAATAAACTTAGGAACATGATTAATATTAACTTTCAACTATAATCATTAATCAATAAATCACAAAAAATCACCCACATAAGCAATAAATCAACTGAAGCCAAACAAAGTAAAATCAAACAAAGTAAAACCAAGCAACACCAGAAAGGGATCCACAAATTCCTGTCAACTACCCGGGTAGGGTAGTCAAACTGATACTTGTCCAATCCTAGGACAATTAGGCTTAGGTTAAGGTTTTGGATCCGTGTTATCTCCCCTCTCTTACCATTTGAGACATTGCGATAGGGCATGCTCATCCTAACAATTCAGGGAAGTCGATGCCCGATACCTGCAAACCTACATACAACACCCGCATGTACATACATATAAATATATAATAGACAATGGTGGGGATCGGCCAATCGTGTGGATCTCGCAAGCAAGTAACTACGACTTTGTCCCTCGACCACATCAGGCACGTCAAATAAAAATATAAAACAAACACATCTACCATACACATGCAAGTATGGGGTTAGTAAAATCATAAGCATCAATGATTTCCTAACATATAATCTATCATCCTAAAATAATCATAACATTTATAAAATCGAACTAGGGGCAAGGGTACTACAAAGTCAAATTTTGAATTGTTCCTGAAAAAAATGATGAAACTTTCCTGAATTCTACAGCTGCAATTGTATTTCTCATATCCAAAATTGCATCTCTACAACCTATTCTTGTACATAGAAAAATGTGGAAGAAGGTTGAAGAAAGGGGTTTTACTCAATCAAACCCTTGTTTAGGAATCAACATTAAAATGAAATAAAGCAAAGGAAAAGTGTGTTTTCATGTAGTAAAGACTAGATCTAATGAAGTATATCATACCATGGAGATGTAATTAATTCATTAAATGTCTGAACAAGTATGTTGATGCAATAGCTTTGACTAAACACAAAAACCCAAAAGGAAATCATGAAAAGGAAAAACCTTATGAAGTAGATGTTGCAACTCGCCAAAATTTTTGATTGGGGAAGAGAGAGAAGAAGGAGAATGAATGTAGACCTCCTTCCTTGATAGAAAACTCCTTTTCTTGGCCTCCAATGGGGGAAAGAAGCTAGATCTATGAAATAAGACACCTTGATTGCATGCAAGGAATGAAGACTTGAATACTTGATTTCTCTTGATGGCTTCCTTGCACTTGAATGATTGATTGCTTGAATGTGTGGTTGCTAACTTGCTCACACTTGATTGATGGATGGCTTGCACGTGAATAACTTGCACTTAGATTTCTTATTATGTTATTCCAAATGAGAGGAGAGGATGTCATTTTATACTAAACTCCCTCCATCTCGGGGCTCAAATCAAATCAGGGTCAATTGCAAATCTAAACTTCGGAGTAAAACCCAGTCCTCAGGCCCTAAAAAAAAATTGATCCCAAAACCCAAGGGTCAAGTCAACTTTTGACTTTTCCTCCAAGGAAAAGTTATTTTTTGTCTTGTCCTAGGAAAATAAAGCTCAAATTTCATGGGGATGTCGAGGAAGGTGAAAAGGAGATGGGGGAGAAAATACAAGTTGTTGCGGGGTTGGGATAGATCCTAGAGTCTAAAATTAAATGAATGGATACTAAGTGAGGAAATGAATTATGGGATTGGATGAAAAAGTGGAAATCATGCCTAGAAGTGAGATCCAACCTGAAATTAAAGAAAGATTAAAGGAGGACCCATATTTGAATTAAGTATGCATTTAAGCGCAATATGAAGTCCTACTAAATAAAGCACACTAAAGTGGGCACAAAATGGTTCCAAAATGAGCACAAATTAGGTTCTTACTTTTTAAGATGATACATTTAGGCCCCACTTTAGTGGGAATATGAGACAAGCTCATTCTCATGATAAAGGAGGAGATATAAGAGAACAATATTGATGAAAGAGAGATGATCATGGGATAATTGTAAAAGAGATGAGATAATACTAAGTTCAAGGACATAAGCCCCCCCCCAAAAATATCTCAACTCCACATCCATGCACAAGGGAATGAAAAAAAAGAAAAGAAAAAAGGAAAACAAATACACAAGATACAACACACAAAAGGGGTTAATACTAGAAACAAAACTCCAAATAAACTACTAAAAGACACCTCGATTGAATATGTCTTATCCACTACTGCAAGAGAATAAGTGATCACATAGAAAGGGAAAGGGAATCACCAAAGATGATACAAATTCCATGATCTATCCCACTAGCATAGCCGTGAGAGAATAGAAAGAAGAGAGAGACCATGAATTCGACAAGCTAGCATGTTGTGTTATGCTAGGTGATCCATGCAAGGAAGAGAAGAGAGAAATGAGATGAGTAGAAAGGATAGAAAGATGTGTTATGATATTTATATTTATCTCAAAGAGAGAAAAAGGATAATTGATTGTCAAGATGTGTTATGCTAACCAATTCTACCTTGAAAAATTTGCACACAACGATGAATTTGAAAATGTTTTGCACATAGGGGTGGATTTGAACCTTTTTTGCGTAGAGGGGTGGCTTTGAAAATTTTTTTTCACATAGGGGTGGATTTAAATATGTTTTGCACACAGAAGTGACTTAAAAATGTTTTTCCCACATGGGTGGCTTAGGTATTAATCTTGTGGATCCAAAACTAAAAAGCTGCATATACTGTACAAGGGAGGTCATATGTATTCCCCCTCCTTATGATGGAAATATAGGTGACATCATAGGAAAGATAATCAATGATAACCACTTCCTACAAAAATAATATATCCTTTAAGAAACAATGTATTCCATAAAATTTTCCAAGAGGGATGACTCTTTTGAGCTAAGAAAATAGATAATTGTGAAAGGATAACCTTCTTGTGGGAAAAGACCCTTGAAAGGAAGAGATCTTGGCTGAAATATATCTACCTTCAAGAGGAGTTCTTGAACAAATATAATATATTTCAGATAAAGAGGGGAAGAGAACAAGAATGGTCCCTTTTAGCCCCCTACTGCTAGGTGAAAAAGGGATTCTTGATGATGGATAATGTACTTTGAAACACAAAGTAAGGGAATTTTCTTATGATGAACAAAGTTTTAGAAATAAATAAGAGATTGTGATCAAGGATACACACCTTTTGCATAAGAGAGAATCCTGAATCAAAATTAACAATTCTTTATAAGAAGAGAATGCCACATGATAAAAAAATGTCACTACACTAAGGAAAGTAGATCCTCAAAAAAAGAGTAGGAAAACCAACATGAAACTTTTCCCCCACAATTGTAAAGGAAAGATAAAATATATTATGCATCGTCAATAATAGTCACTTTATAATAGATATACAATTCTAAGAAAAATAAGTTACAAACAAGAGAAAACTATGAATGTAAGACAAACATATTTGTACCAAAAGGATATCACATTATAAAGTAAGAAAGTTACTAAGGAAATGAATGATAGAAATGATATGGAAGATTATTTTGTGATAGACATGGCCTTTGAGGCATGAATTTTTTTATTTTAAAAAGATGTAAGTATCTTGCATGAAACAAACTATCTCATACCAGAAAGGTTGTACCATCATGAAATAATAAAAATCCATAAAGAGATGATAAAGAGAAAAAAGACTAAGGATACCACATTATGTCAACTTAGAGGTTAATCCAATTATACAAGATATGCACTTACATGCAAGGAAGAAATTGTAAGGAGGATACCAATCTCATTAAGGAGAAAGATCCTGAACAATAAGTCCATACATGGGAGGACATCACAGTACAAAAGAGATGATAAACAAAGAGATAATGGATCCTTTGAAAGGAGAATTAGATAATATAGAAAGACCTTTCCCCCCAAGTGATAAGATAAGGAAAAAGATAACCCAATATATACCCTAAGTGATAGCTATTTTATAATAGACATGCAATTTCAAGAAAGCATAAGGTTGAAACTCTGGATGTAAATGTCCTAAAAAAGAGAAGATCCTTGTGTTACAACAAAAAACTTATGCAAGAAATGACATCACACCATAAAAGAAACAAGTCCATGAGGGATATTGGATATATTGGAAAGGAAGATCAAAATCCCAGAAGGAGGATTAAGTATACACACCTTCCCCATTGCTAGGGAAGGGAATACTTAATAAAGGATGACACATTATGCTCCCTAAGTGAAATTTTATTTATAATAGACATTCTCTTTCAAAAAAGAATAAGGTTGCAACTCAGGATGTAAATCTCCTAGAAAAGAGAAGATCCTTGCATAAAACAACAAATCCATGCAAGAAAGGATATCATGTTATAAAATAAATGAGTCAACAAAGGGAGAAAAAGGATCCTTGGGATAAATAAGAGAGTGAAATAGTACCCTTGGCCCCCAAGTGAGGAGACAAGGAATAAAAAAATATTATGTTTCTCACAAAGTATGATTGCACCTAAAATTGCATCACCATAAATGACAATGAACCCATAAAGGATAGGCTAACAATGTCACATAATGAGGAGCAACATAATATGAACATAGATGTTATTTAGAATGATCATGACAAATGTATCATTCATTGTTACATGTCATTTGAATCATACCAAAGTCAATTAATTCTTGAATTTTATACTTCAAATCATAACATTCATTAGTCTTATGACAATGAATTTGATTATACATACAAATGGAATAATTGCCTTGTTTGTGTTTGCTAATTTTTTTTGGCGAAAATAGTAATTAAGTTGGCCTTAAGAAGATCAAACAAAATATTATGTTGTTATGAGGAGAAATTAGGAGAAAAATATATGAATTTATTGGGAAATGAGAAGATTGGAAACCTAGAATTTATTTTGAAAAATGTGATGTAGATTTCTCATGATTTTCAATTCTTTGTTGCACACATCCTATACCATGTATATCAAGAAGGTTTGCTATATCAGTAAGAGAAGAGTCACTTTTAGGTGGAATTGGGTTGAAATTTAAAGAGTCCCAATCAATATTCATACATGTATCAAAATAAGGGATTTGGTTCTCAAAAGATTCATTAGGAAAACATAGAGAATCAAAAATATCATCCACTACTTCTAAGGTACTTCTAGGAAAGGGACACTCATGACTCAATAGTGCTTTATCTCTAGAGGGAAGATGATTGAAATGGATAGGATGATAAGTGCCATTAAGATAATTATCAATTATATCACCCTTTTTCATCACAAAATAATCCTCTTTCACAAAAGTAGTCTCATGGGGGAGGTAGATATCATTTTCAAATGGTTCATCATTGAGAGAAGGATTAAAAGTAAGTTCTTGCATGAATATGTCCTCATGAGGGATAGACTATTTGGGAGAGGAATCATTGATTGGATCATAAAGGGGATTATTGTAAACCCTAAATCTTTGTATCAGATTAATTAACTTTTAGAAAAAGGAGGTTTTAGAAGGTGTAGAGGAAGATTTACTCTAGAGATAAAGTCATCAAGGGCTTTATCTAATATATCAAAATCTTCACTACTAAATGGATCATCAAAAGTAGTAAAGTTTTGGACAAAGAAATTAGACATTTGGTAATGAAAAAAGCTAATGTTATGAAACCAAATAGAAAATGAACTAATAATGCATGAAAATAAAATATTTTTGGATTTTCATTGTTTTTATCATGTAAATGCAAGAATGAATATATGAACAATATGCAATTTGTATGTCTTTTTTATTAATGCATTCAAAAGTAAAACTAAATGCATAAAAAGTAATAATTTTTTATTTTTTATTGTTTTGAAACATGCAAGAGTGAAAAGGAAATGCAAGATTGCAATGGATAAATAATAATAATGATTAGCACAATGCAAAAAAGTAGGTATAGAAGCACAAAACGCATAGAAAGGATATCTAAGCATAAAAATCAAAAGAGGAAATGTTATAAGTCAGGTTCACCAAAATATTTAATAGAAAATGGAGAGAAATACTAAGATGTAGATCACTCACCAAATTCATGTATACATTGGAATACAAATCCACCCTTAAAAAAATATGATTAGCACAACCAAAAGTAAGAATGGTGGTAATGCAAGATCTACACCCAAGGGGTTTTGGATTCCTTAAGGGGATGAAATGTGATATGATAAAGTGTAAATAAAAGATCCTATCTAATTAAGTAAGTGAAAAAGAAAAGAAGGAAGAATAAGTGCACCTAGAAACAAGATGGAAAAGGTAGGACTTTGAATCTAAATTTGATTGTCGTTGGAATGTAATATCCCACTATAACTTCAGATGCAGAAGACAGGGACCTATATTTGTCTATCCTAACATTTTCACTAAAAATGGTAGGGAAAAGTTGACTTTTGAGGGACAAGTTGACTTTTGACTTGTTCCTAACAAAAATTGATGAAACTTTCATAAATTATACAAATACACCTATAGTGCTCAAATCCATAATCACAGCTCCGCAACTTGTTCCCACACACAAAAAATAGGGACTTGAGAGAATCCATGAGAGAGGAAATATCAAGAGGCAACTTATAGATTCCTATCTATGATGTGCAAGAATGTAAATATTATGGATAGTGTCTCTCAAATGAACCTCGATAAGAAACCCTTGCAAGGTGCACGATAGAATGGTAGATTCAAAATGAAGATGAGATGATAAGAAGTAGGTGTAGGATAGTAGATAGAGATAGGGATTGTGTAGGATTATATGGAGATTATGACAAGATCAACATTGAGACACACCTTGAGGGGTAGTGAACAACCGGAGGGAGATTAAGTTGGCTAGCTTGAGGTTTTGATATAGGAAGTGATGTGGATTTTGGGACACACATACCCAAAATGGATGAAGGATAGGATGTAAGATGTTTGGAAGAATATGGAGTAGAAGTCTTTGGAAGCTTGAATGTCAACCTTGAATTTTCTTTTATATCCGAGTCCTGCAAGAGAGACTTGGGAATCTACATAGATTTTGATTTTCCTTTACTTTTAGATGCTTTTGATCATAATTCTTCAATGATGGATTTAGGAACCCATATTTTCTTTGAATTTCTTCTTTTCTTTGGGGACCCTTGTGGTATCTTAAATTTTTCCTTTTTCTTTGTAGTCACATGTCGATTAGATAGGACATGGTGATCTTCATATGCAAGTGGATTATTTTATTTATTATTCTTATGTTGCACATCCAGATTACTTCCAAAAGACTTTGGAATTGTGGATGAATGAGACTGATATGATAGGTTTAGATGAATGGATGGGTGGAATTTTCTCAAGGATGCATGTCTTTGTGATCTTGAGGTATGATGGAAGAGGTGTAGGAAAAGCTAGAAGAAAGAGGTATATTAGATGGAGGGATATAGGGTCCAAATATGGATGGAAGGTTTGAAGGCTTCAGCTTTGGGATATAAGAACCAAGGATGGATTTGGAAGATGCAAACAGATAATGGATGGGGATATCAACATTCGTAGAGTGAGAAACATGGCCATGGATTTGGTCTTTACTTATACCAATAGGCTCATGAGTAACTTTAATAGGAGAAAGTTTTATAGGAGCATAAAAATATTTCTCATGCAATGAAGTAGGGAGAATGGAAGATTTTTGAGATGGATGTGAAGGATTCTAACAAGGAGTTGCAAGGATACTTAGATTTTGACAAGGATCTTTGGATAATGTAGTAAGAGAACTCTTCTCTCAATTTTAAATAAGCTGATTAGAGGTGATGTAAGGAGTACCTTGATCTTTCTTAGGATATGGAGAAGTTAGAGGAGGTGGAGGGATATCTTTTTGGAAGGAATCATCACGAGGCTTTAGGGATATGGGACTTTGGTCAACCATTGGATAATGATGGATGGTATCTTGGTCTTGATCTTTATTGACATTAATTTCTTCACACTTCAGATTGCCCTCTTGACATGGAACCACTTCTAAGGAGGAAGAAGTTTGGGTATGCACAAGGGGTTTATGAATGTTTGATTAAGGAACATTTAGGATAGGTATGACAGGCATTGAAGCACGAGGAAGCTTGGGGTCTATGACCTTTGAAGCATGGAAGAGGCTTGTAGAAAGATGTATATTAGCTTGGATCTCTTTTAGAGGTAGCCCTTGAGTATACACATAGGTAGCGTTAAAAGAATTAAGTTCTTTGTTCAATGTAGGGATTTTGGATGGCTTTTCATTTTTAGGCAATGTAAGAATGGTGGAAGAGGTAGATGTAGCATGATAACCATTACTAGACACGGGTTCATGATTTTGATCAAGCTTGAGATTAGTACTTTATTAGATTATTCATCAGGATCTTTAACACCAATTATGCCATCATCAATGAGATCTTAGATTTTATGTTTCAACTCCATGTAATGTGAAGTCCTATGTTCATTATTCCAATGATACATACAGTAGAGACTCAAGAATGAAATTCCATTGGAAGTGGCTAGAGGTAATGTGATGAGATTGTTTTCAAGGAGTTTTTCCAATGTTGATTCATAAGATTCTCCCAAAGGTGTAAACACTCTTTTTGAGGTATGATAAAAAATTTCTTGATGTTCTTGTAGATAGAGAGGACTGTCAAAGATAGGCTGGTCATGGACCAGTAGAATAAGTTCTTGATCAAAGATAGGTATGTCATGAAGACGCCCTTGATTAGAGATTGGATTTTTAGGAATTCAATTAAAATTGATGTAAAATTGGGAAGTGTCCTTTGAATAATATGAAGACATAGATTGATCATTGTTGAAGAGAAAAGAACATGTTTCTCTCGAAGAGAATTCATTAGATGATGCATCATTTCCTTTCTTCAAGTCTTGAATGTCATATTTCAAGGATCATATTTTCTCAAATAAGTATGGCGTAAGAATCTCTTCTTCCTTGTTTTTATAATCATATGATCTAGTCCACTTGTTTGCAGCCATGAGAGAGGGGATTGATAAATTGATAGTAATAAGATTACTAAGCTAATGTAAGAGGATCAAGGTAATGATAGCTTTTGTCTCAAAGATAAGTAGATAGATAGTGTAACCAAGAGAAATAAGTAGAAGGTACCAAGAATGAGGCCTAAATTCTTGTTGAGTGGCACTTGTGACAAATTTGGAGTAAAGTGTAATATTAGATAAGATATTTGAGACAAGGCTAGAGCACTTCCATGATCCTAGAACAAGAGAAAAGAGAGATCAAATCACTAGCAAGGACTCAATCTATTGAGGATACCAGTTTGTAGATAGAAGAAGCCAAGAGAACACATGAGAGACAAAGATCTGAGAATCATTTGAGACTTTGAATTTTATGTGCCAAGAGATTCATGAGCATGTATGATCATTTTTGAGAAAAATAAAAAATGCAAAATTTTTATAATTTTTTTTTAGTATTTTTTGATGTTTTAGTAATCTGCATTTTTGAAGGTCTTCTTCTCATTTTTTGAAGTTAAAATCATTGGCGGTCTCAAAAATTGAGTTGCCAAAGGCACACTATTTTTGAGACTAAAACTAGAGATTTTGATTATCTTTCCAACGATGAAAACGGTTCGTAATTTTGAGCACTGAGTCAAAAGTTATGGTCCTACACATGAAGAAGCATTAGAAGTAGAAATAGAAAAATCTTCCCTCTCTTTAGATTGAAGGAATATTTTGATTATAGTGGGATGGAGCAGCCAATTTTTCTTGTTCCCCATTTGGGTCGTTCCCAAAATATTGCTCTCTTAGCAGGTTCTCTAGAGGTAAAAGCAAGAAAAGAAATGGATAGCTAGTGGAGGTCTAGATTTTTTTATTTTCCATGAGGAAAAGAGCATACTCTCCTAATCCATAGTGTCTCCCAAAAACATCAAGCACATGTTCATTTACCCAAGACTCTTTGCAAGTGATCAACTAAGTAGGTCAAGATTTCTGATTCATCCTCTAGGAGGTGAAGAGCATACTCTCCTACTACTAAACTAATCACAAGAAAATAAATCTCCTAATTAGAATTAGGTGCCTAGAAAATCAAATGTATGAAAGCACAAAGTTGATTTGTATCTACAAGGCAACCTACAAAACCAATGATTAGTATTTTCAAGATGAGTCTTGGATAAGAGTCCTACCAAACCACAAGTTAGGGCATAAAAAGTATGCAAATGAAACCAATAACCCTGCAAGATCACTTGTTAGATGCTATTAAGAAAATAGAAAATATAAAAATGCAAGAAAAAACAAGCAAAATCAGCTAAAAACTCAGACCTGTGACAACAACTGAATTTGGGCAACATTTCAAAGTCTATCAAAAATCTATACGATATACCTTAAAGAGGCCAGATGATATTTCAGTGCAGAATGATATACCGTAGAGAGGTAGAACAATATTTCACAAAGAAGCAGGATGATATTCTAGAAAATGTAAGATTTCACTTGGTAGTATTAGGAAATGTTGCCTAGGTATACTTTGGAATGCCGTATGATTCTCTTGGCCTGCAAAACAAAGTTACGAATTTGTGACAACAAAAATTTGAAAATGCAAGAAATGGAGCTAAAAATGAATGTCTAGCCCCATGGTGGGCGTAAAAAATTTGTGATCAAAATTCAACATGACAAACTTGTATAAAACATTGTACTTGAGAGAACCATGACAAAGGAAATATCAAGAGGTGGCTTATAGCTTCCTATCTATGACGTGTAAGAATGTAAATATTATAGATAGTGGCTCTCAAATGAACCTTAATAAGAAACCCTTGCAAGGTGCACCATAGAATGGAAGATTCAAAATGAAGATGAGAGATCTAAATGAATGCAAGAGATAAGCTAGAATGAAAATGCAAGAGGGTATGTGCAGGATCATGGTATGCCAAACTAGGCCCTTAAGTGGCAATGAAAATTCAAAAAATCAAGTTTAGGCAAGTTGACATAAAAAATTGAACAAGTTATAAATATTATATAAATAATATGTAAGAGGAGAATCTATAGAGAATTGAATTTATTTTCTAAGATACTAGGCCTTTTTTGAAAAAAAAAAAATCTATATGTTGAAAATTTCAAATTTCAATGTAGTAGTACGAAAATTTCAGGAAAAAATAAGAAGTAGGTGTATGTCTGACCATCTTAAACACAATCAAATGATAATTTTTTCTTACAAGATTCTAGATATAAGTAGTAGACTCATGTCCATATGTGCCACATATTTTTTTGTAATTTATTTCCAAGTAAATAAGTAATTATGATTTTTCTTCTACAACTTTTCTAGAATACAAAAACTCTTGTGTCTGACCATGTTAACTTAGTCTAAACTTTATCAAATTGAATTTTTTAAAAAAATTTCTTGTAGTAGGAAAATCACAAAATGTGACACATGTTTTGGATTTCAAAAATGTTATACAGTTTGAAAGTTATAGCTATTTTTCAATAAGTCTATCAATTAGGACTAGAAAGATAACAAGTAGGTGTATGTCTGACCACATTAAACAAAATCAAATGATAATATTTTTTGATAAGATTCTAGATAAAAGTAGTAGACTCATGTCCGGATCTGATGTGTATTTTTAAATATTTTTTTCTAAGTAAATAATTAATTATGATTTTTCTACTACAAATTTTCCTGAATATAAAAATTCTCTTGTTTGATCACCTTAACTTAGTCTAAACTTCATCAAATTGAAATAATTGTTTATTATTATTTTATTAGGTGAAGCATAGAATGTGATGTATATTTCATATTTTAAAAATGTTATATAGTTTGAAAGTTATAGTTATTTTTAAAAGAGTCTATCAATCAGGACTTCTTTTTCACTTCGCCACTTTTTGGCATACCATGATCCTGCACATACCCAAGAACAAGAAAACAAAGCTAATCTAACAAGATTACAATACCTCCTAGTTAAGCTATGTGATTTAAGATAAATGAAATAAGGAAATGCTAAGCTAAGAGTGCAAGTAAGATAAAATGCTCTAAGAAATGCAAGTAAACAAAATGATAGCATAACACTAGCATGAACGATCTAATATGCAAGAGATTATTGATTATGGATCGATTGATTTGCCAAGAATGAGGAGAGAGTCTCTTTCTAAAGAACAATGGATGGTGGAGATTAAGAGGCAAAATCCAAGGGTGGAAAATAATCCCTATGTTGACTTTAGGGAACAAGATTCTCAAGAGGAAAAATCAAATGGACATGAATGGTTAGGTAGAAATGAGTAGTGAGGATTAAGAGGAAAAAGAGATTCCACTTTTATCTTTTTCTCCTTTAAAAAAAAATTAGGAAATTCCTTTTTCATGTGCACACATAGGATAAAGTGGATTTTATTTAACTAAAAGGGGACATGTTCTTTTAATCAAATAAAGCTTAGGATAAAGTGGTCAGACTTTCAGATATCATCGAATAAATGATTAAAATGATAATCTGATCAAAAGATAAGAGATTAAATCAATACAAAAGATTGATTAAGCATAAGATAAAGTCTAGTATTTTCAATGTTTAATGTTAGAGTGGAGTTCAAGGTTTACTAGACCATTTTTGGGTGATTACAAAAGAAAGGGACTTTCCTCAGTCAAACCCCTATTGAGGAATCAATCTTGAAATAAAATGAAGTCAAGGAAAAGCATGTTGTCATGTAGCAGAGGCTAGATCTAATGGATTATATCATACCATGTAGATGCAATTACTTCTTTAAATGCATGAAAAAGTATGTTGATGCAATAGCTTTGAATAAACACAAAAACCCAAAAGGAAATCATGAAAAGGAAAAACCTTGTGAAGTAGATGTTGTAACTTGCCAAATGTTTGATTAGGGAAGAGAGAGAAGAAGAAAGATGAAGGTGGACCTCCTTCCTTGATAGAAAACCCCTTTTCTTGGCCTTCAATGGGGAAAGAAGATACATCTATGAAAGAAGACACCTTGATTGCATGAAATGAATGAATACTTGATGGCTCTTGATGGCTTCCTTGCCCTTGGATGCTTGGTTGCTAACTTTCTTGCACTTGATTGATGGATGGCTTGCACATGAATAACTTGCACGTAGATGTATTATTATGTTATTCTAAATGAGGGGAGATGATGTCCTTTTATACTAAACTACCTCCATTTTGGGGCTCAAATCAAATCAAGGTCGATTACAAAACTAAACCTCGGAGGAAAAGCCTTTTATTGGGCCTCGAGAAAAATTTGAGCCCAAAACCCAAGGGACAAGTTAGTTTTTGACTTATCCTAGGCAAAATAAGTTCAAATTTCACAAGGATGACATGGAAGGTGAAAAAGAGACAAGGGAGAAAATAAAAGTTGTTGTAGGGTTGGGATAGATCTCAAAGTCTAAAAACAAATGAATGGATCCTAGGTGAGGAAATGAATTATGGGATTTGATGGAAAATGGGAAATCATTCCTAGAAGTGAGAGCCAACCTCAAATTAAAGAAAGATTAGAGAAGGAGGAACCATATTTAAATTTGAGGTTGTCTCTCACTTCTAAAGTAGGCACAAAATGGTCCTAAAATGAGCACAAATTAGGTTCTTACTTTTTAGGATGATACAAACATATTAATGAAATGAATTCTTGATTAGGTTTAACTTGAAAACTAGTGAGGTATTACAATAGAGAATTTAAGAGATTTTCATTAGAGATTTCATTGAAGAGTCTCAAGAATGATACATGGTGTGAAAACCTTATCTTAGAGGTGTACTAAAATGGATTGTTGAGATAGAACTATAATGATAATCATTAAACATGTTTAATAGGCATTAATGTTAATATTATGATCGATGTTGAAATAATTGTATAAAATTATTGATCAATGGTTTCTCAAATCTAGAGATGTTTTATATTTTGTACTCCCTTACATTTCTCTAGAATGTCATGCATTATACATGACATTGTATAGCTACATGTGAAATCATCAAAACATAATGACACTTCACTTCTCTTCCTCAAAGATTATCACTTTATCAATTGATGTCAACTACTTTTAGCTCTTCAAATGTCAAAATATTCTTTTCAAATTTCCCTTTTTCTAAGCCCATTGTCATATTTTTTTCTCATCATTACTCATCATATGCTCACTTTCTTGTATATTGCATCTTTGTTCCTAATTATACAAAATAAGTAATAGAATTCATGATAGATCAATTTTAAAATATTGTGTATAATGTTATACCTAAATAGAAATATGTTATAATCAAATTTCATAATGAATGTCTAAAATCATGTATGATGGATCTAATGTTTCACTCTTATTTAATTATGCTAGAAGAAACTAACTACTCCTTGATCAAAATAACTTTATTCAGCATCTAAAACTTGTGTCCTTCATGATATATGTATGAATCAAACCAATTCCCATTAACATAACTATTAATTTGTATACCATATTACAAAGCTAACTTGTGAATATCATTCAATAAATTTTGTTATACTAGACAAGGTTCTAAACACTAAAAATAAATAAAAAAATCCTCAAGTGGTTCTTGTACCTTATATCATAGGCCACTAACTAGAAAAGTTTTCTTAACATTCATATCATGTCACATTTTCTATTATTGATATTTTACACCTTAACTCTATTGTGTCACCAATTCTTTTTGCTTCAAGTCCATGAGCCTTACACTCATTATCCAACTACACTACTATAACTATAAACTGTGTATAAGTCAGAAAAACTAACACCATTAATGTATATTTTCATCTATTAATTAGAATGCTATTTTCTATCTCAATCTAAAATAAGTTATCTTATATGCACTTATTACAAAATTACATATAAAAATCACGACAACTATAAAAAATTATATGTAACACCATATTTTTTTTTTAAAATATACTTAATATAATTCATCTCTACAATCAAAACACTTAAACCCTATCTTTACTATGAAAAAAATAGGGATCCATTTTTTTAGCTCTCTGAAGGTTCACACATTTCTTTGTATATCTTCATTATATATCTAATTAGAGTTAAGGCCCCCACTAGAACTCAATCCAAGTCAATCTTGTCCTTTTTCTAGCTCGTCATTAGATGTCCAAGTAGATAGAGTGAGTCATAACAAATGAATGGACTCTGAAGGAAGATTCCTAAGATGAAAAATTATGCAATATCATGAGATTCATGCCTACCACATATTTTTAGTAATCACAAATGTCAATAGATCCTTCAAGGAGTGTTATGTGGACAATTAGCTAGGCAAAAAAGACATATTATATCAAGGAATTTAATTCCATGTGGAAGCATCATGAAAAAAATTATTTTATAAAGGGCTATAGCACAATTGGTTGAGCACAATTGGTGAGGATGATGGCATGATATAGAGAAAACCATCCACCAAGGTTCAAAACCCTAGAGACACGTTTGGGCCAGGTTTGACACTTGGGTAAATTCGACAGATGAGATCCCCCTGCATGTGGCCGATTAGTTGAATGAGACTTTTAGTTTAGATGTATGCTTATTAATATTATTATAATCCCCTATATAAAGGTATAGATGCTGACATCTATGTATGCTGATGATGGGGAGGCTAGGATAGACTAGCTAGTCTATGCCCTTGATCCTCTCTAGGATCCAAGTGTTCTTCTGACACCTCTGATGGTCTATAGGATTCCTTATTCTTCTAATGATCCCCTGACCTACCTAACCTACCCACCAAGTCAAGCTATCTCATCTCCCAACATTACAAGCTTTGATCACAAGCAACTATCCCTTACATAGGCTCATAAGGGTCTTTTAGGCTTCCAACTCCTTTCCAAGCTCTAATAGTGAATTTTATGAGTTCCAAGGTGTTCTTGGGTCATTTGACATCACTTCAAGGCATTAGAAAGTTTGGGTCATCACCTGATTGCATAGTTCCTTTGTAAAATAGGGCTACTAGAATAGGCCCAATTAGGCCTCCCTCCAGGTTTATAGGGCTATTGACACCTTTTCCTCATAGTACCAAGGCTAGGGTTCTTAAGTAACCCTCATTCATTTTCCCAATCCTCAAGGATTCTTGGGATCTCAACTCTCCAACAAGCTGTACAGTGCCTGTACCAAGATTGAGGGTTTTAAGGGTTTGGTGGACTTCACAGAGTCACTGATATGTTTGCATTTCTTCAAAACCTTTCTCGGACTCCTCAAGGTCTCTCCTTCATAGAAAATTTTCTTCTCCTATGTCCCTTGACTCTCTCCAAAGGGCATGCTTTGAAACTCTTCCCACTGTCTTTTAGAGCCTTTTGTCTGCTGACCACTCCTAGCCGGGCACTGCCAAGCTTGCCTAGGGCTTTGTCAAACACCTACATGCACCTTAATTTTGGGCCCCTACTTGCACATATATAAAGGGTAGGGTCTTCACTACCTGATCCCAAAGTGCCATGGAGTTACCATGATGGGGATATGAGCTACAAGCCCTACTTCATCAGTTCTTCCAAACTGAATAGTGGACTGTCAAGCCTGTCAAACTAAAGAAATACAAACTAAAAAATCAAAACCTAAACTAGAGATTGATAAATGAAGTAAAAAAACCATAATATAATTACACAAGCATAAGATATCAACAGCAACACACTACTCCAACACTTCAATCCATTATAATGACTGTTAAACACGGTTCTTGCATACACAGTCTATTGTTTTCGTACATTTGTTGTACATACTAATTGCTAACCCTACCATTAGGGTTTTTCAAGCCTAATATAGGCTTCTCCTTGAGATTAGAGCCTAGTTAGGGTTAGGAGCCTCCTTGGTGAGGTTTAGTCTTTACAAAAGAAAAGTTGCTAGCAACTTTTAGAGCAATTTTTCTTGCTCGAGCAACTTTTTGCTCACTCCATTCCTAAGACCTTTCTAAGGTATTTTACATGCTTGAATAATTAAAAAAACTCTCCTAACCTTCTATACTTAGACTTATTAATTCTAGAAAAGAAGTGACCTCAAGATACCAACCTATCCTGAGTCACTATACAACCAAGTAAGGAAAGACACAACAAAAACTAAGCCCTCTACTTAGGCCTTCACACACAAATGAGTAAAACATTCTTATTGTACATACAAACTTCACTGAAGAAGTGTTTTTCATAACCAAAATGATTGGTGGGAGCCCTTGGAAGGGTTCTCTTGCACCATACTCCCCCTCAACACAACTAAGGCACTTTGGGGTCAAGAAGAGCCAAGTCAATTCCAACCTTCTTGAACTATCCTTCCTCAATCCAACTGGCTTCAGATTTAGGCTGATCCTTCCATTTGATTAGGTGCTCCATGTAAACTTGATGCCTTGCAGTCTTCTTCACTCTGGATTCCAAGACCTTCTCTACTTTGGCTGGCTTCTTCTTGGGCATTGCACTGGTGTCAATGTCTTGCAGTACCTTTGGTGGAGCTGTACCTTGCTAACTAATATCTCCTTTGAATTTGATTAGGTCTACAACATTAAACACCAGTGAGATGGCTAAGTCTGATGGCAAGTCCACTTTGTAGGCATTCTCTCCATATTTGGCTAGAATCTTGCATGGGCCTACTCTCCTCATCTGTAGCTTGGTGGGAATGCCCTTTTGCATCCTTGCTTTGTTAAGATGGACCATGACATAGTCCCCAATCTAAAACTGTACTTCCTTCCTCTTTTCATTCACTTTAGCTTTGAGTTTATGAGTGGATTCCAAAATAGACTTCTTCACCTGCTCTTGCACCTCCTTGATAGTTTGAGTGAAATATTCAGCTTGTCCCCTCTTCAACTCCATGGAACCTAAGTCTCTAAACTCACACACTCCTCTAGGGTGTCTTCCATAGACTATCTCAAAAGGACTTCTTCCTGTGGTCCTATTTACACTGTCATTGTAAGCATATTCAGCCTGAGATATCACAAGATCCCAAGTCTGCCCATACTCCTTTGTCAAATAGCTTAGCAAGTTTCCAAGAACCCTATTGATGACCTTAGTTTGACCATCAATTTGAGGATGGTGTGCTGAACTGAAAGAGAGGTTAGTTCCCAGCCTTTTCCATAAGGTTTGCCAAAAATGGCCCATGAACTTGCTATCCCTATCTGACACAATACTCAAAGGGAGTCCATGGATCCTAACTATCTCCTTGAAGAAGAGATGTGCTACATAGCTTGCATCATGAGTAGTTCTACATGGAATGAAATGACTCATCTTAGAGAACCTATCAACAACAACATAGATGCTATCCGTACCTGATTTGGTTTTAGGGAGTCCAACCACAAAGTCCATACTTACACACTCCCAAGGCCTATTTGGAATTGGTAGAGGTTGATAGAGTCTTGCATTGCTTGAACCTCCTTTAGCTCTTTGACATACTCCACATTGCTCTACATGCCTCATGACATCCCTTGCTATCTTAGGCCAAAAGTAGTATCTCTGTACTAACTCCAATGTTTTGTTTATACCAAAATGTCCACTTAGGCTGCCATTATGGTTCTCTTGAATTATATTTTCCCTCATGGATCCTCTAGGTACACAAAGCTAATTACCTTTAAACAACAATCCATTTTGAAGGGTATAATCTACAAAATCACCATGAAAATGGTTCTCAAACTCTAGGCACACCTTTTAGGCTTGTGAGAAGTTTTCATCCTCCTCATATAAGTCTTTAAAACCTGCTATTCCAATGCTTTGCAGCTGTACCTCTTGGACAGTTAATAACTTCCTACTCAAGGCATCTGCTACCTTATTGAGCTACCCTTTCTTGTGCTTGATTATGAAGGTAAAGGATTGAAGATACTCCATCCACTTCAAGTGCCTATTACTAAGCTTCTCCTAATTTTTTATGTAGCTTAAAGCCTGATTATCAGTAAACACCACAAATTCTTTTGGCAAAAGGTAATGCCTCCACTTCTTGAGAGATTGTACCAATGCATACAACTCCAAGTCATAAGCTGAATACTTCTTCTTTGCCTCATTGAGTTTCTCACTGAAGAATGCCATAGGCCATCCTTCTTGACTCAATACACCCCCTACTACTACACCACTTGCATCACATTTAATGGTGAACAACTTATCAAAAGTTGGCAAGAGTAAGATAGGTTTTGTGGCTACCTCTTGTTTCAATGTTTGAAATGCTTTCTCAGCTGCCTCAATCCATTTGAACTTTGTTTTTAGTCCTCCTTTGATGGTGTCTAGCACTGGTGCACAAATCCCACTGAAGTTCCTCACAAACTTTCTATAAAATTGTGCCACGCCATGAAAACTTCTAACTTTAGTCCCTATTTTAGGGGCAGGCCAATTCAAGATTGCCTCCACCTTACTTGGGTCCATTTTCAGATTACCCTTGGACACTAAAAAGCCCAAATAAACCAGTTCTTTCTGCATGAACTCACACTTTTCTAGGTTGATGGCTAATTTCTCTTCATGTAGCTTCTTCATAACCAACCTTAAGTGCTTAAGATGCTCCGCTTTTATTTTTCTATAGATGAGTATATCATCTTGATACACCACTACAAATCTACTTGTGAAGTCCTTCAAGACCTCATTCATTAACCTCATGAAGGTGCTTGGGGCATTGGTAAGCCCAAATGGCATTACAAGCCATTCATACAAACCATCTGTGGTCTTAAAAGTGGTCTTCCACTCATCACCCTCCTTGATTCTGATTTGGTGATAACCACTCTTTAAATCTAGCTTGGTGAAGTACATAGCACCTCCTAAAAAATCCATCAAATCTTCTATTCTTTTAATTGGGAACCTATACCTGATATTGATCCTATTGATAGCCCTGGAGTCTATGCAAAGTCTCCATTTTCCTCCTTTCTTGGATGCTAAGACCATTGGGACTGCACATGGACTAATACCCTTCTTGATCAACCCTTGATCCAATAATTCTTGCACTTGTCTTGCCACTTCTTTGTTATGATTAGGGGTAAGCTTGTATGCTGCTTTATTAGGTAGAGATGCACTAGGTACAAAGTCTATTTGATGAATTATGGTCCTTCTTGGAGGTAGTGTTGCAGGGGTTCCATCACTCATTATATCTCTGAATTCTTTCAGCATTTGTTGCACTTCCAATGGTGTTTCTACCTACAACTTCTTGTCTTCCTCCTTGGCTTCACCATGATAGCACATCCTATGGTCTCCTCATCATGCAATGCTTGTAGGAACTCTTTACCACTGCTAAGCAACACACTAGGTGAATTAGAAGTTCCCTCTTCATTCTCTATTAAGGACTGAATTTTGAAAGTCCTCCCATCCTTCTTGAAAGAAATGGAGTTTTCCTCTCCATCATAGATCACCTTCCTATCAAATTGCCAAGGTCTTCCCAATAGAAGATGGCATGCATCCATGGGCAAGACATCACAAATCACTTTGTCTTTATAGCCTCTAATGGAAAACTCTACCCATGTCTGCTCATTAACTAGCACACTTTGCTCCCGGTTCAACCAAGTCACCTTGTATGGATTTGCATGGGGAACCTTTGTGAGTTTAAGCTTCTTTGCTACTTCCTCTGCTATGATGTTATCAGTAGACCCTGAATCTACTATAACCTTGCAAACCTTGCCTTGTATCTTGCACCTAACTCTAAAAAGAACCCTCCTTTTCTTTGGTTCACCTTGATTGGGCTGCCTTATGAGTACTCTCCTGAACATCAAGTTCACACCCATTTCTGATTCTAACTTGTTGACTTCATTAGTGCATGAGTTTCTGCTATCTTCTTGGGTATAGACTACCCTCTTCTCATTGTTTGAGGCTGATGGTTTATCAGGACACCTATAGGCAAGGTGTCCAAGCTATCCACACTGATAGCACTTCATAGTGGCAAAGTGGGAGCTACTTCTTC
This sequence comes from Chamaecyparis obtusa, assembly GCA_027943335.1. Taxonomy (NCBI): domain Eukaryota; kingdom Viridiplantae; phylum Streptophyta; class Pinopsida; order Cupressales; family Cupressaceae; genus Chamaecyparis; species Chamaecyparis obtusa. Next base: position 1,081,329 of record BSBK01002646.1, on the reverse strand, counting down.
CTGCTCCTCTTCCTCTATTCCCTTGAGAACCTCTTCCTCTACCAAAAGATCATCTTGTACTGATTTCTAAACTTTGTTCCAAGAGTCTTCTCTCTCCTTGGCTTCTTGAGTCACCACTTCTACTAGAACCTCCTCTTTGACCCCCTCTAGAGTCTCTACCTCTTCCCCTATTCTTGGAGTTAGGTTCTTGCTTTCTTCTTTGTTTCTCTTCAAGCTTTTGTTCCATATGCTGACATCCAAGTATTGTGGTGGGAGTAAACAAACTCATTTCCTCTGCTATGCTCCATTTCAAACCACTTAGATACCTTGCCACTTTAATGCTTTCTTCTTCTTTGATCTTGGATCACAAGCTCAACTTGTGGAACTCTTCAGTGTAGGTGGCTACATCCATCTCCTTCTATCTGAGATTCAATCTCCTCCTATGCTACTAGATTTCATAATCTGCTGGTAGGTATGCTTCCTTCACTTTATTAACCATTGCTTTCCAATTAGAGATTGGGTTCTTTCCCTCTTTCTCTCTTTCACCTTGCAAGTAGTTCCACCAGGTTAAAGCTTGTCCTCTCAACCTAGACTTGGCCACTTTGACCTTCTGTGCCTCTAAGATCTCTTCACATTTGAAGTGATTCTCCATGCCTTCAATCCATTGCATCACAAGCTTTGTATCCATCCTGCCAGTCAGTAATGGGACACCTTCAAGTGCCTTGCCCGTGATAGCCTTCAGGGCTTTAAGAAATTGCTCATCTTGAGTTGGAGGATTAGGTCTAGGTACATCATCATCAATGGTTTTCTCTTTCCCTTTGGCATCTTGCTCCTCCATCTTGTCTTTCACCTTATCTACTTTTTCTTGGACATCATCCAAGAGTTGCTCCATTTGCATCAATCTTTCCTACAGGAGTCTATTAGCTTCCTCCTGATCTTCCACCTTCTTAGCAAGCTCTACATTAGTCACCATTTTTGTCTTGTGTGATGATCCAATCGATTCTTCTAATGGTTGAAACATCCACTATTCACTTCCCAAGCCTTAAGAGGCTCTGATACCAATCTGATGGCGAGGCTAGAATAGAATAGCTAGTCTATGCCCCTGATCCTCTCTAGGATCCAAGTGTTCTTCTGACACCTCTGATGGTCTATAGGATTCCTTATTCTTCTAATGATCCCCTGACCTACCTAACCTACCCACCAAGTCAAGCTATCTCATCTCCCAACATTACAAGCTTTGATCACAAGCAACTATCCCTTACATAGGCTCATAAGGGTCTTTTAGGCTTCCAAATCCTTTCCAAGCTCTAATAGTGAATTTTATGAGTTCCAAGGTGTTCTTGGGTCATTTGACACCACTTTAAGGCATTATCAAGTTTGGGTCATCACCCAATTGCATAGTTCCTTTGTAAAAAAGGGCTACTAGAATAAGCCTAATTAGGCCTCCCTCCAGGTTTATAGGGCTATTGACACCTTTTCCTCATAGTACCAAGGATAGGGTTCTTAAGTAACCCTCATTCATTTTCCCAATCCTCAAGGATTCTTGGGGTCTTAGGTCTCCAACAAGCCGTACAGTGCCTGTACCAAGATTGAGGGTTTTAAGGGTTTGGTGGACTTCACAGAGTCACTGATCTGTTTGCATTTCTCCAAGACCTTTCCAAAATTCCTCAAGGTCTCTCCTTCATAACACATTACCTTCTCCTATGTCCCTTGACTCCCTCCAAAGGGCATGCTTTGAAAATCTTCCCACTGTCTGTTAGAGCCTTTTGTCTGTTGACCGCTCCTAGCTGGGCACTGCCAAGCTCGCCTAGGGCTTTGTCAAACACCTACTTGCACCTTCATTTTGGGCCCCTACTTGCACATATATAAAGGGTAGGGTCTTCACTACCTGATCCCAAAGTGCCATGGAGTTACCATGATGGGGATAGGAGCTACAGACCCTACTTCATCAGTTCTTCCAAACTAAACAATGGATTGTCAAGCCTGTCAAACTAAAGAAATACAAATTGAAAAATCAAAACCTAAACTAGAGATTGATAAATGAAGTAAAACAACCACAATATAATTACACAAGCATAAGATATCAATAGCAACACACTAATCCAACACTTCAAGCCATTATAATGACTGTTAAACACAGTTCTTGCAAACACAGTCTACTGTTTCCATACATTTGTCGTACATACTAATTGCCAACCCTACCATTAGGGTTTTTCAAGCCTAATATAGGCTTCTCCTCAAGATTAGAGCCTAGTTAGGGTTAGGAGCCTCCTTGGTGAGGTTTAGTCTTTACAAAAGAAAAGTTGCTAGCAACCTTTAGAGCAATTTTTCTTGCTCGAGCAACTTTTTGCTCACTCCATTCCTAAGACCTTTCTAAGGTATTTTACATGCTTGAATAATTAAAAAAACTCTCCTAACCTTCTATACTTAGACTTATTAATTCTAGAAAAGAAGTGACCTCAGGATACCAACCTGTCCTGAGTCACTATACAACTGAGTAAGGAAAGACACAACAAAAACTAAGCCCTCTACTTAGGCCTTCACACACAAATGAGTAAAACACTCTTATTGTACTTACAACCTTCACTGAAGAAGTGTCTTGCATAACTAAAATGATTGGTGGGAGCCCTTGGTAGGGTGCTCCTGCACCAGCTGACATGTTTCCATAAATTTTTTTTATTTGAGATCTACAATTAAGGGGAAGGCTAAAATTCTAATTGTACTATTGAGGATTGACTCTCATCATGTGAGACGTGAAAGAGGTAGATGGATTATGTTTATAGCTAAATGTGGACCTCTAATCCAGCCATAGACACAACATAGTCATTGCTCACAAAGCGAATAATGAAAATGAGTATGAATTACCCAATTCATGAATTCATAGTGAATCGACTTGTTGCCTCCTAATTAGTTGGGGTGTTTGAATTGCTCTCAGATTGGAGAGCCAAAAACCATAGACCAAGCTAAGATGGAGGATTTGAAAGCTTGAAAAGAATGAAATTGCAATTAATCTAAGATGAAGAATGCAGATTTTTAGCTAGAAATGAAGATGCAAAGTAATCTAAAAAGCTTTAAAATAAGATGAGAATTGAACTAAGCATGTATTAAGAAAATTAAATTAAGATGAGAATGCAATTATACCACTAACATGAAATTATATTAATTATGCAATGAAAATGTTAAAAGCAGGAGAGAGTTGAGACACAAATTGACTATAGTTTTGATACTCTAAATTGCCTCTTCAAAATGAAGAAAAGGAGCTCATAATATAGAAAAGCCAGGAGAGAGGACAAAGAGTTTCTTGGAAAAGAAACGGCTGACTCTTCATCTCCATGGAGGAAGGTGAGACAAATATGAAAGAATTATTTAATTAAATGAATGAATATTGCCACATGGGTGGCTTTTCGAGTAATTTTTGAATTAATAAATCCAAATAAAGATGTCCATTCAAATAACCAAATATTATTTAATTCCATGATGTGTATTAGCTAAAGGTGGTGTAATTAATTTAATTTAAAAGCACTAGGACTTTATAATTAAATTAATTAATCGTAGGGATTATTTAGCCAATAAAGTTGAATATTTAGGAATTAAATATAGTGTATGATTAATGCAAATTTAGGGTTTTTTGCATTTGACACCAAGTCAAATAAAGTTAATTAGGAGACAAAATTACCTAGTACAATAGGACTTTAAAGATGTAGAAATTAAAGAAATGCACCAAAATTGATTAGAATTGTAAGGTACCAATTTTGGGGTATTACATTTTGCCCCTCTTTGAATTGATGTGCGAGCAGCACGTTGATTCAAAGAATAGTCTAATGTGATAGATGATGAGGTTTTAGGATTATCTCTAGAATATAACTTAACCCTCAGAAGTCAAGGTTAGATTGCCAAGACACTAATCAGATCGAGATGCAGAACCAACTTTAGAACGAGGCATGATTCTCCAAAGTCTAAGTTAGATTGCGAACACAACAGTCAGATTACCACTTGAGAGAAAACTGGAATCAGGGTTAGATTGCCCCAATACCCATTGGTAGATGATAACAGATGCAAATTTAGGACTATCTCCAAAATCAGGGTTAGATTTCCCCAATATGAAGCTTATTCCTCCGAGACCCAGGTTAGATTTCCCAAATAACGGTCCAAAAGATATTTCGAGAGCCATCTCCAAAATGAAGCTTGACTTTCAAGAATTAGGGTTAGATCACCCCAATACCTAATGAGATTTCCAGAACCATCTCTAGAATGAAGCTTGGCTCCCGGGGATCCGAGTTAGATTTCTCAGATACCTAAAAGATAAGATGATGAGATGACAAGATGCGAGGCCCAAAGATGCCCCTAGTGATGAGATGCCCCAAGTGATGAGGACTTTTGATTCAGCTCAGACTGATCCAAGAATTGATTTGACAAGATTGAAATGATGCAATCATCCTGCCCCCTCGAGAGTGAAATAAAAAGATGACACATCAGAAAGATGATAAATAGCAAAAGGTTACAGATAGAGACAAAATCGAAGATCCAGAGGAACTCAGAATAGATTAAGGAAGCATCGAGAGGATGCAGAAGTGATTTGGAGCAATTTGGAGGTTTTGTTGACCAAGTTTGACCATGGTTGACCATATTTAACTAGAGTTGACTTTAGATGATAACATTGAAGATCTCAAGAAAATGGTGATGAGATGAGATTTTGGCAAGAAAATGACGCCAGAAGGTTGACTGCACAAGTGTCCAATTCCAAAGGTCCCAATGATTTTAAAATGTGATTTTGAGCTATCTAGGAGTGTAAGATTTTGATTTTGATCCCAAAAATGGATTCAAAATTGTTCATTTAGCTAAGGGTGCAATTTTCACGTAAAATAGAGCACTTTTGAAAATTAGGTCAAAAGCTATATAAGGCCTGGAGGGGTCATTTTCAATTCATTATTCACTATCTTCTAGCGATTTGAGAGCTCTAAGAAAGAGATGGAGGGTGTGCTAGTGCATACACATCATTTTGAGCACTCTCGATGACACAATCGGTGATCAGAGTATGACGCACCTGTAAGTAGTCATTAAACCACCTTGCATTTCAAGTTTTAACATTTTCTTAGGTCATTTAGGCTAGATTTAAGAATGTTTTTAGCCTTGTTCTTCAATCTTCACGTGAGGAAATAGTTTCCTCATGCCAGCCTTAGTCACACCTCATTCGAGAAAATGTTTTCCTTGTGGGGTTTGGGCTTCTTCACCCAGGGCATCTCTGTGAGCTCGCGCAAGACGCTTTGAGATGTCGCATGAGAGTTCATCCTGTCTCACGTGAAGGAACAGTTTCCTCACGTGGGAAGTTGCTACAGTATTTAGAGTTTGTGTTCAATGTGTCATAAAATTAGCCAATTAGAACATTCCAGAGTCGTGTTTAGGATAGACGTATAGCCTCAATTGTTGTTATTGCTTTGAAAAACTACCATGATTGAGATACTAATCCAATGTCATCGCTTGCTTTGTAGGTTGGTTTCCCTGATGTTGCATTCCGGTCTCACCACCCAGTTATCGGCACATTAGTACAAAGATTGAGTGATGCTGAGAGTGCCCACATCAATGGGCTAGGATTGACTTACTTGCATGATATACTGACATTCGGGTAATTCATGGTCTACCAGGTGCACTGGTCGAGCGTTTCCATTTGGAGATGAACACCTTCCACTTGTCGATGGGGGGGATGATAGTCACTCCCGAGGACATTTACAGGATACTGAGGATACCTTTCCACGGTGCCCATGTTGAGTATGATATTTAGCCGAGAGTGCGCACACTGGCATTGAGGGCCATCTTTCAGGATGAGCTAGTGATGGGTTGAGCCATCTCATGGGAGGACCTAATCAGCAGACATGGAGCCAAGCACAGATTAGCAATTGTCTTGGCTATATTCTTGAGCTATTACTTGGTTCCAGATTGAGGACAACATGGATTGGAGTGTGGCTAGGGTCGCATGTTACAATGAATGATGGATAGACCAGCTGCTAGATTTGGATGGGATGAGTGCATGCTCACTCAGATGTACCATGAGATGCACAAGATAGTGTATCAGAGTGTGCAGACCATGGCCATAGGAGCCTCTGTGTTACAGGTATTGGCCTAGGAGCACCTCCCCATATGTAGGCCATTATTTCATGATACCAGATAGTAGATGGAGCCATACATATATAGATATGCAAGTCCTATGACCCAGCTAGTGCTGGGTAAGATAGAGCAGTGGCGGGGACAGCTGGATGACATGGCAGTGGTTATATGGAGACCTTGGGTAGCTATGGGGCCATGGGATGATGCTCGGCATGAGCTCTCATACATGTTTTTATTGCATCCACTGATCAGATGCACCATCACCATCATTGAGCGCTTCCTACTCACACGAGTTCTATGTCAGTTTGGGAGACCACAGGATGTCTCCCAGGAGTATTGCACATACACCCGATTCATTGATGAGACAAAGAAGGGTTGGTAGCCCAAGTTGGATCAAGGAAGATACATGATTGAGGCATGAGTACCACTAACTCGGTGGGACTACATGGTCGATGTCACCAATGCAGGGATGATGCCTGCATACAGAGTTCATATCTTGGCTCACCCCTTCCTGATGTTCATAGATCCTGTTGGCATGGGCTAGAGGGAACAATAGGTTGTGTAGCCTACACAATAGCAATAGGCATAGCAGGAGCAGGGACAATAGGTACTTGTGCAGCAGCAGATACCAGTACAATATCTTGGATAGCAGCAGGTTTCTCAGCAATAGTAGTAGAGAGTCTTGAGGCCAAGGAGTGGGAAAACTCCTATCCCTCCTAGGGCTATGGGTTCAGATGTAGGGGCTGCCAGCAGTGGGATCCATAAGAGGTCCACATGATAGAGGACAGGGGATACATCTTAGCAGCTGCCTCCTGGCAAGGGGGCACATGGCAATGATATTGATATATCAGATCAGGCCACACAAGGGCCACCTTAGATAGCATAGTTATAGGGGGCTCTTAGGAAGAGTCGAGAGGATCAGGCAAATACAGTGGGAGAAGGATGACTATCACACCCAGGTCATTGTCCAGGAGACCCGTGTATTAGAGTGAGACCATGAGATTAGAGGACTGCAAGAGGCACTAGCTAGAGCACAGCTAGAGGCTAGATATGAGGTTGTGTAGTCAGCCTACTATTATATAGCATACGTCGATGTAGTACCAAATCTAGCAGAGCAGGTGCCTCCATTCTCAAAGTATGTTGGAGAAAGAGCCGTTCCTTAGGGACCACCTCCTCAAGCACCACCGCAGGGTCCACCTCCATATGGTCTACCACAGGGACCTCCCCCATAGAGACTAATGCCACTAGCTTCACCCCCTCCAGTAGGTGGTGGGAAGAGCTAGACACATGATTGATATACATTGTAGCCCCATTTTTTATACTGTGCTTGAGTAGCACCATTTTTTTGATGTACATTGACATTGATCGACCAAGATATATATGAGATCACCATTTTGATATCATTGTACTTGTGTATATATTTATTTTATGTTGATGTTTATGAGATGTTTCCTATATGCTTGGATGTATGGATTAGATAGATATGAGATTATGTATGAAAATGTAAATGAGATTGACATGGTTTCTTTATGATATGCAGATGAAAATGCACATGTTTTATGTATGTAATGTGAAATGCAATGATAGATAAATGTAATGTATGATTTGATTTATGTTTATAATGGATGCACATGTAGATGTAGAATGTATGTAAATGAAATTTATGGATGTAACTAGAAATGTAATGAAATCACAATGTATATGATACTAATCATCTCATGCAGGTTGTAGCAATACATGACAAGTACTAACCAAAAGAATGTTTGAAGATCGAGAACGAGGACCGGACACTTGTGCAGCCAAGATGATCCCAGGGTGAAAGATGAGAACCTTTGATGAATGAATCCAAAAGAAGACAATAAAGAGAGCACCAAAACATTGTCTCAATGCAAGCCTAGAATGAAAATACAAGCCTAAGCTAGATGCAAACCTTTGGACTTGGTTGTTGGACCCGTTTATTGTCATCATAGAATTTTTAGCTATGGATGTTCATAGGATGCCATACAACCCTCACTGACATTGAAATCATGAGAATATGAATATGACATTAGTCTTAGATCTATCAGAATGAGGTGTAAACATTAAGGCATAAGAATCCAGAATGACCTAAACACCTATTCCTTTTGATTTAGCAAGTTAACAGAAGCATTAAAACATAGAGGCTAGAATGACTTGAATTTTGCTTGCAGACAAACATGCCAGACACATGAGAGTTTCCCCTTTTGCTAAGTGATTGATTAAGCATATCAAAGGTGCTTGTAGTGACCCTTATGTTCACTTGGCAGGATGAGCATTTGCAATTTCACTTATAGCAGAAAGAAGTCACTCAAAAAAACAAGGAGAAGAACCAACCTCATCAAAGTTTCCATATAAAATGAGTCAAAGTACACATGGCCATCCAACACATGATGAAGGCTCTCATAGTGGATAACCCTCTTATGTAGATTCATTGGATCATTGGAACTAAACCGACAAGTAGAAAGTAAAGGAAAGATCATGCCCTCAGTCTTCACTTCTCTCAGTCAAGAGAGACATCTTAGAGTTTGACAAGGAGAAATGATGAAGCAAAAAGATAAACACACCAAAGAAAAGCTCATCATGCTTCAGAGAGTTTCAAATCCAATTTTTAGTTTCAGCGGATTGATATCAAATCAGAAGTATACAATGCGAGAAGTCTCAATAGGACGACGATAGTAGGCAGACATAGTGAGGACCACTAGTGATTTTTACAGGAGATGAAGTCTCAAGGAGATATCGGAGTACTAACGAAGTATCAGTAGGAAAATGCAATGAGAACCACTGGTGACTGATGTATGAGGGATCCTCAAGGCAAGAGATCCAAGTGATAGCTAGGTATCAGTAGGTAGGCATAGTGAGAACCATTGGTGACCGATACGCGAGAGATCCTCAAGGAGAGAAATCTCAAAAGTAGCTAAGCATCAGTAAGTAGACACAGTGAGAACCACTAGAGACTGATGCAAGAAAATCCTCCGAAAATGATAGGACAATACCCTCTAGACCAGGAAGGTGCCCCCAAGTGTGTGACTAGTTTCAATCCATGTAGAGTCGAGCATAATCTTGAAGGTAACTAAAAGCAAGTGCATGAGCTAGCAAACTAAAGTAGGAAACAAGAAAGCAAGAAAATGAGAAAGCAAACTAAAGCTAGAAAGCAAGAGCCAAGCGGTGCTGCAATAGGTATAGTATTGAGGAACAAGAGGCACTTGTTTACTAGGTTTTCACCATCTTGGTAGAGATTCTATTTTTTCTACCATGACGCCTATTTGCCAGGTTTTCATCAATGTCACATCTTTTTCTTTTTCAATTTTTTTTGTACTTTTCTCTTCTTTTTTTTTGTATTTTTTGATCTTTTGATTTTTTTGTATTTTTTGTATTTTTTTTTTTTTATCATTATCAAGGCGTTTGTTTACTAAGTTTTCATGAGGATAATAGATACATCAAAGTGCCTATTTTCCAAGTTTTCACTAAGATGATCATTTTTCAGGACATTTTGCAATTTTTAGGATTTTTTTAGAATAAAGTATGTACAGGAGCATAGAGAGAATGCCTCAATTGTAGAATCTCTTTAGGTGTAGAGTGTTGATTAACTCTTTGAGCTATTCTCCTTCAGTAGTTGATAGTTGATAAGCACCAAACCCAAATGCTGCAGTGATAACATACAGACCAAGCCAGTTTGGTTCAAATTTTCCTTTCTGTATCCATTGTTGTTGATTCTTGGGGTTTTCTCTTAGGACGAGATCACCCACTTGGAATTCCCTTGGTCTAACTTTCTTATTGTAGCTCTTAGACATTCTTTTCTGGTATGCTCTTATATGATCGAACACCACTTTCCAACATTCATCCAGTAACTCTAACTCTTGTAGCTGAGATATTCTAATGTGTTCATCAGTAATGAGGTTCCTTAGAGAGACTCGCAATGTAGGAATCTCGACCTCAATAGGCAAAACAACATCCATGCCATAGAATAAGGCAAAGGGCATAGCCCCTGTTGGGGTTCAAATGCTTGTTTTGTAGGCCCATAAAGCTAGATTAATATGAAGGTGCCAATCCCTACCAGATTTGTGAATTGTTTTGTGCAAGATCTTGAGAATTATCTTGTTGGAAGCTTCTGCCTGTCCATTACCCTAGGGATAATAGATCAAGGACCAATGTTGAATGATTCTAAACTTAGTACATAATTCTTTTATATCCTTGTTATTGAATTTCCCCCATTGTCAGTGATTATTGAGGAGGGTACACCATATCTACAGATGATGTAATTCAATATGAATCTTGATATAGATTTTCCATCAGCTATAGTTAGAGGCACTACCTTGACCCATTTGGTAAAATAATCTATAGTTGTGATAATGAACTTGTGTCCTCTTGAGGAAGATGGATGTATCTGACCCACTAAATCAAAGGCCCATTACTGAAATGACCAAAAAATGATGAATGAAATGAGCTTCTTGGTAGGAGCATGGATCAAATTTTTGTGAAGCTGACATTGTTTACAAGACTTGGCATATTGTATAGCTTCTTTTTCCATTTTCAGCCACTAGTAACCAACTCTAATAAGTTTACAAGCTAATGTCAGACCGCTCGAATGAGAACCGCATATGCCTTCATGCACCTCAGCTAAGGCATGTTTGGACTCGTCGGGTTCTAGACACCTAAGGAGGGTACTGTCTAGACCTTGCCTATACAAGTCATTAGCAACAATGACATAACATGAAGCACTGTGAATTAGGTGGCATTTTTCATTTTGGGTATAAGTGTCTGGGATAATTTGGTCCCAGAGATAGGAGTAGATATGATGGTAGCGAAATGAATCATGTCCAATGACTAAACAGATTATCTTGGAGTCAGGGGTATTGTAGGCTAGGTAGCCTAATGTCTCCACTAAGAATTCATGTCTGAAGTCATTTTCTGGCATTTGTAACATGGAGGCAAGAGTTGCCATGGCATCAACTGCTTTATTATCTGCTCTTGGAATCTACTAGAAAGTAATGTGTTCAAAGTAATTTTTTAGATCATCAACCATTCATTTATAAGGCACCAACTTTTCATCCATTGTTTTATAGACATCATTAACTTGATTGATAACCAATTGTGAGTCCCCAAAGACCTTAAGCTCATCCACATGCCATTCAATAGCTATATTTATACCATTGATTAAAGCTTCATATTCAACGATGTTATTTGTGCAAGGGAACAACATCTTATGTGCCTTTGGTAAAGATTATCTCTATGGTGTGACAAACAGTATTCTGACACCCGACCCCTACTGGGTAAATGAGCCATCAAAGAACATGTTCCATGTTTGATGTGTAAGAAGCATTATAGACTCATTTGGAAACTCAATTTTCAAGGGTTGATGATCCTTGAGAGGAGCTTCTTCTAGTTGATCTGCAATAGCTTGTCCTTTAATAGCTTTTCACTCCACATACTCAATGTCAAACTCACTGAGTATCATGACCCATTTTGCCAATCTTCCTATAAGAGCAGCTTTGCTGAGTAAGTACTTTAATGGATCAATTTTAGCAATAAGTCTTGTAGTGTGAGAAAGCATATATTGTCGTAATTTCTATGAAGTAAACACTACTGCTAGACAAGCCTTTTCAATGACTAAATAGTTCATCTCATAAGAGACCAGAGTTCAATTGATGTAATAAATGGCTCTTTCCTTGTTATTTTGATCTTCTTGAGCCAAAAGAGCACCCAAAGATGTGTTTGTAGCTGAAATATAAAGGATGAGTGGTTTCCCATTAATAGGAGCCATCAATATTGGTGGATTTTCAAGATATTGCTTGATTTGTGTGAGTCCCTTGTCACATTCTTCATTCCACTCATAAGTCACACCTTTATGTAGAGTTTTGGTGAATGGCTGTGACTTATCGGCCAGCTGTGCAATGAACCACCAAATAGATTGTAGTCTCCCTTGAAGTCCCCTCATTTGACTGATGTTCCTTGGTGGAGGCATGTCCATAATAGCTTGAACCTTTTATGGATCAACTTCTATGCCTTTTATAGAAATGATATATCCTAGTAGTTTACCAGAAGTGACCCCAAATGCACATTTTTTGGGATTGAGTCTCAAACTGAATTGTTCCATCTGATCTAGTATAGGACCTAGATTTACAAGATGTGTTTTCTGCTACATTATTTTATCCAAAGTGTCATCTACATAATCTTCCATTATTTTGTGCATCATGTCATGAAAAATAGTAGTGACATCTCTTTGATAGGTAGCTCCGGAATTTTTTAGTCCGAAGGGCATGACATTCCAAAAAAATGTTCCCCAAGGACATGTGAAGGCTATCTTTTCTTGGTCTTCTGGCACAATTTTTATTTGATTATAACCAGAAAAGCCATCCATTAGAGAGTAAATTTGGTAACCAGTTGTCATGTCCACTATCATTTCAATATTATGTTAGGGAAAATCATCTTTAGGACAAGCTTTGTCTAGATCTCTGAAGTCTGTGCACACACAGATAGACTTATCATGTTTTGTAACTAGAAAAATATTAGAGATCCACTCTGCATAATCAATTGCTCGGATGAAACCAGCCTTGAGAAGTTTTTCTAATTCAGCTTTGACCAAAAGTGCCACATGTGGATGCATCTTTCAAATCTTTTGTTTGATAGGCTTAATGCTTGGTGCAATAGATAGATGATGCATGATTAGATTGGGATCCAATCTAGGAATATCAGAGTAAGTCCATGAAAAATTAATTTTCTTTCTTCGAAAGAAGTTAGTGAACTCTTCCTTCTCTTCTGCGGATAAAGACTGTGCTAGATGAATAATCTATGGTGCAACTTTTGTGCCCAAATTCACTAGCTGTGTCAGCTCAATCAACACTAATGATCTCTCTTGAAAATGACTGGGAAGTGTATCAATTATCTCATCCTTGGGCACCTCAGAGAGTTTTTCACCCTTGGATATGTCTTTTATTTTTACTTTTTCCAACTCTAACACTGCCACAATGTGGTTTTCACCATTAGAGTGCCTATTCTTTTTTCTTTTAATTTTATGACTAAGATACTTGATATCAGCTTTGTTCATGTTGATACTATCTTCACTGGTGGAGAACATTATAGGTTTGACAACATTGAGATAATAGGAAAGAGTGTAGTCATTCTGGAACATAAGGACTTTGTTGGCTAGAGAGGGAGAGTTCCAGTTGATAAGTTCTGGATGGTGGTGTGAAAGAGAAGTGGCAGGTTTAAGTGCATTCATAGTATAGCCATCAAAAGCATGGATGAGCAAGTCAAGACCTAGAGTGATCTCATCCAAAGGTGTGTTTGATTCTTCTTGAGTCCTCACAGCGGAAGTAGAGGGAATGACAATGTTAGTAAATTCACACTCGATCGACCTAACACTAGACCCTTCACCTACTTCAAAAAGGTTTTCATACACATGAACAACATCTATATCTTTATCAAAAGTGGCATCAAACAGAGAATCAAAATCATATTCATGTGAATCAGTGATGCTTGATATGGGAATTCCATCAACACTAGTTGCACCATCTAACTCATCTTCATCTCTTATAGTATTAATGGTTTGCTGAAGTTGATCTTGTTCAAACCACTCTTGGAAATGTGGTGGTATGTACCGTTCATCCTAAAAATCAGGATCAACCATTTGTATTTCTCTCCATTGGTCATATGTGAGTCGATGCACTGAAGCGGTGTCATCAGAATCACTATCAGTCTCTACCAGGTGGACAGGTATAATAGGTTCATCTGGTCCTTCAAAGAGTGCAGAAAATTCCAGAGGAATGGGATATGGAAAAGTATCCTCGTCAGAACTGTTCTCTAATTTATCAGTTGTGGTAATGTCCTCAAATTTTGGCCGTAATTCTGGTTCTAGTTCTGGCTCTGGTACAAACTTGTTAATCCCTAGATGAAAAGGGATTTTCTTGAAGCCTAAACTTGAGGTGTCCTTGTTGTGATGACCTGTGGCTTTAATTGGTTTAAGAAAACCATTGTCATTCACCCCTATAGGGCCACTCCCTTTATAATCGAAGCACTTCATGATTTTGAAGGCTTCACTGTATGGTTCTTGTTCTAAGTCATGAGCAGGAGTGATCTATTCAGATATTTCTTTTCCTTTGTAAAGCCAAGTTGTAATAGCTCTTCCCTCATCTTCATCTTCTAATGGCGTTGTGGCTTTGAAAAAGGCACCATCATAGATTATTTGGGGAGAACAAGAAGAAGGTTTTTTGTTCTTAGAGGGTCTCCCATACGAATGCAGAGATGGAGGTAGAGCTACCAATGATAGCACAGGTTCAATTTGATACCCTCCCATGCCTGTATCCTTAAGCTTCAGAGTTTGTTCCATTTCCTTGAGCTTGGCATCATAGAATTCAGTGGACTCTCTATTAGTTGGAACAAGACTATTTGCAGATTGTGTGAGTGTGTTGCAAGAATAGTTGGTATTGGCAGGAACTGCCACTTCTCTTCCATAGAATGAGAACTTGATACATTGATGATATGTAGATGGAACCGACTGCATTTCATGGATCCATGGTCTACCCAATAGTATATTATATGCTAGAGGAATATCTAGAACTTGGAAAATGACGTCCCTTTCAAAAGGCCCAACTCGGATTGGCAGCACAACCAGACCTTTAGATTTGCGTTCTTCTTCATCATGTGCCTTAATGGTGATTTTCTTATGGACATCTATGCAATCTTCATCATAGCCTAGTTGGGTGATCATTTTAGCATAGAAAATATTGAGGCCAACACCATTGTCAATGAGGATGTGACGGACGCGCTTTGGACCTATCATGACTTCTATATGCAAAGGAGCATTGTGCGGGTGGCTCAGTGAGTGGTCATCTTATTTAGAGAAGGATAGATAGTGGGGTGAGGTCAGGTGACCCACCATAGATTGAAACCGATCAAGATCTAAGTCTTTTGGGATGTTTTCCTCGGTGAGGGCTTTATCTAGAATCTCCCTATGGGCAGGCGAGATCTTCAACAACTCAAAGATAGTAATCTGAGCGTTGGTACGTTGCAGCTAGTCTAGAATGCTATAATTAGCCATGCTAGATGTAGGGACTGATTTCAAGTTCTTGTTGGTGTAATACCCCAAAAATGGGCTGTAGGTTCATTAATCTCCTATATCGACACATCGAACAAAATTGACATCAAAGTCCTAACCTAAGGCACATTGGCACATTATCAAATCCTAATTGATTATCCTAAATTCTGCATTGGGGAATATTCCTTATTCCTAATCATATTAATTATCTCAATTTAATGATGATTTGGTGATAAATCCTATTTATCCTAAAGTTTGATTAATTAAATATTTTGAATATTTAATTAATTAGATTTAATACTACCACTTAATTATTTAATTGAATTTAATTATATTTATTCCTAATTATTATTATTTAAATTTGCCAATAAATCAAAATTCCTATCATTAATTGATTAAATTCTTATTTAATTAATTAAAGCAAGTTGTCATATTTAATGATATTATTTTGGAATAAAAGTTTGATTTAATAATTGATTAACCCATAAATCAATTGTTTTATTTTCAAAATCAGTTAAGTTGAGGATAAATCATTTTATTTATTTAATTCATGATTAATTATGCACATCCAAAAAATAGTTAAACTATAAATTAGAAAATCAATTCAAGTTGTTTTAAAAATAAGCTCAAACTCTATTTTGAGTTGAAAGTTGATCTCAACTTCTGATTTAAATCAAAAAGTTGTTTTTGCATGATTTATTGTGATTTAACTATCTTTAATTCCTTGTTGACTCAAAAATCAACTAAGTGATTTATGGCTTTTTTTCATGCATCCCCAAAGCCCTGGATTTCTATAAAATCAAGGCTCAGCTCTTCAATCTCATATCTCATAATTTTGCAAACTTATGCTGGCAAATTGGTATATGAAGAATTGAAGCTTCTTTGCGAATCAACAACTTTGTGAGATCATTCATATTTTAGCATATCATTGTAGCTTATTTTGCATATCAGTTTTTCATATAGATTAGATTTCATATCATTTTTCATCATAATTGCATAGAAAAACCAAAAATATAGATCAATTTGCATCTAATTCATATCTAGATTTTGCATTCAAATCCTTCATTTAGGTGTCATCAAGGTCACTGATCTCGGTCCAATCTGAGAATACATACTCGCATCTACTAGAAGGCAGTAAATCACTTGGTTAGATTAGTTTTCATTCAACTACACGATTTTGATTTTTTCTATCCTCTAATGTTTTACTGAAGTGTTGTGTCTACAGCTAGGTACAAAATTCACACACACAGTTGGCAGGGCCAACAACATTTTTATCCACAGGTTGTTTCGGAGTAGATGTAGAAGGGTCGGGACCCTTAATGGTTATTTTTGCATGAGAGCGAGTAACAGCATTTGCACAATCTTGAGATGATCTAGGTTTGGAAGAATGAGACCCAGGGCCTCGCAAGACAAATGGAGTCTTAGTCTTAGGAGAATCTCCACTCCCCTTAATAGTAATCACATCGCAATACTCAACCTCAATAGGTTCAATCATACCAATGGCATTGTCATTGGAAGTGTACATGTAATTGACCTTAGCATTGGTGTTCTTAGTCTTGGAAGATTCATCTTTCTCATGAGGAGGAAAGGGATCTTTAAATGCTTGATGTTCTGAATTCTTTTTATGGCTGTCCATAATAATGTCACCGTTGTCAATCAAATCTTGGACCTTATGGCACAGCTAAAGACAAGTAGAAGTCTTGTGACCCTTATTTTGGTGATAATCACAGTATGCATTGGCGTTCCACTAATGAGGTCACAGTTACGGATCATAGAGATGCTTTTCCAAAGGAGTGATTATTTGATTTTGCACAAGAGTCTTATAAACCACATCAAGTGGTTCTCCCAAGGATGTGAACTCACACTTGGGTTGGGATACCCAAGGTTTATTTTTAGTGAATCTCGAAGGCTGTTGAGTTTTTGTTGTAGCCTTCTCTATAGCTTTGACTGCCTGTATACTAGAGGAAATATTGAAAACAAATTTATCAAGCTTCGGGGTCACATTGTCAACCACTCCATCATTCACCACATCTCTATTCCTGTTGAACAAATTCCCTTTATCTTTATTTAAGGAGGAAGACCCTTGTTTGTTGTCTTTTTGCAAAGTCAACTCTCCTTTCTTGATCATAAATGCTTCTATGTGCACAGCTTGTTTAATCATGCTATCAAAGGTTAAGGGACCTTGTAATTGTACTTGATATCCAAAATTTGGGACAAGATTGTCCAAAAAGATGTCGAGCCTTTCAGACTTTGGTAGCTTATGAGGACACTGTGTACATAGTTGTCTCCATCTCTAGAGAAATGTTAGGAAAGGTTCCCCTTGTCACTATTTCAAATTGCAAAGATCTCGAATGTTGACCAGATGCTGAATATTATGCGAATAATGTTGGAGAAATAGATTAGCAAATTCATCAAAGGTCTTAATTCCAGTGGGCAATCGAGAAAACCACTCCATAGCTAGTCCACCCAAGCTATGAGGAAAGAGACGCATAAGGTACATTTGATCGTGCATGAATTCCATAGATAAAGCACCAAAATCCCTCAAGTGATCCTAGGGATCAGTAGTTCCCAAGTATTTGTCATATTTAGGCAGCTCTACACCTTTGGGAAAAGGTGGCATGCAAAGAATCTTATCAAACAGGAAAGGATACATGCTTTCCATTGTGAATTGTTGCACGGGTTTATCTTTATCCCTCGCAAGTTGGATAATTTGCTCTTGCATGTCTCAAATCATCTTTTGCAACTTTGCAGTCTCAATCTCTTACTCTTTGGCCACAAGTGTTTCGACTTGGTAGTCTGGGGGTAATTTAGCCCCTTGTTTGGCCAGCTCTAGAAAATACTTCTCCCTCTCTTCTAGGAGGATCTCCATCATCTTGATAAGGCTCTTGTTGGCTTTCGCTGCATCTATGTCATTTTGAGTTATCATCTCATCATCATTACCAAGGATCTCATAAATGCTTGGGACTTGATTTTGGTCACCTTGGTTTTGATTTTGATCATATGGAGGAGGGAGATAGTGATATGGCTATCGATCACCTTGAGGTTTGTTTTGATATTGGTCTTGATTTTGATCATTTTGGGATTGATCATAGCATTGATCATTTTGAGGTTGATCAGGATGCTGGTGGTTTTGAGATTGCTCATGAGTTTGGCTACATTTTCCTAGTTGGAAATCGAATGGATCTCCCATCTTGTAGGATTGGGCAGCGAACGTAGACCAATAAAAAAATATGAACGATGCCGAAAGGGCGTGGCTAAGGTAATGTCTGACACTTTAATAGGATTGGAAAGGTCGATAGGTTCAAATGAGTTGATAGGTTCGGTGGAGTTAGTAGGTTCAATAATGCTAATAGGATTAGTCCAAGGAAGTGGTCCCTTGAAGTTATGAAACAATGAGTTGTTTTGGAAGAATGAGTTGTCATGTTCTTGAAATGATAAGTCAAGTTGCACTTGAAACAACAAATTATAACACTCTTGGAACACTAGAGGTCATGATTGCGATGGGTTGTCTTTGAGTATACTCAACAAAGAGCAACTTGTGGATCCTTCACAATACTCAGATAGGATAATGGGTTTGAAACAACCTATTTCTTGATTATGAGGTTTACCCCTACCTTGTCCGATACCACGAATGGGGAAAGTATTGCCGCTTCTAATCATAATAGGCATAGATGAAAATGTAACGAGAGAGGACTTGGGATTATGCTAGAACACTCTCTCTAGGAATAATGAAAAGGAGATAAAGGCTAGAATAGCCAAGATGTGAGATGCACCTAGCATGAATCATCAAAGAGAATGGCTAAAACAACCAAGATGTGACTATCACGTCATAAGGTAAAAACACACAAAAAGATAGGACAAATAACAAAGAGACAATATGAGTTTAAGCGGTAATCATTTAGTTCACAGCTCAAGACACTCAGTTTCAGATAGTGGACAACAAGAAAACAGGCAAACAGACCTCAGACAAAAATAAGATTAGGCAGAAAATTCACCAGTCAATGGGATATAACTTGTTGTTTTGCAAATCAAGGTACAGGTTCATGTGAGAAAGTGCTAGGTCACGCGAGAAAATGTCAAACTTCACACGAGAGACTGCAGTCTCGCACGAGGAAGTGCTCTGGAAAGTGAAATTTTGCATGAGAAAAGATCAAAGTTTGACAGTTTGACACATTTTTCAAGGTAAAAGTTAGATTTTGAGACACATCAAGGATTGTTCTCTGACAAGTTTCCAGTTCTCAGACAGTTTAAAGATAGTTTGAATAAACAGTTTCATTTTTTAAGGTTTTAAGCATTCGTTTACAAACATAAAGTTTTAGATCAAGTAGTAGTGATGCAAGAAGTAGTCGTAAACAGTTCAACCAAGGATAAAGCAACTTGGCAAAATCATGGGAGTCTTTATTTAATCATGATGGACAGTTTAAGACTCGATAACAAACACATAGTTATCCCTACAAAAAAAATGGTAAAGAAGACAAAATTTGTGCCTCACAGCTTATGTGCATGCGTTCACCTCACACAGTCATGTCACCCCCTAAAGGGCACCCGTGTTTTTAGTGTTTCCAAGGACTCAATAGTATATGTTCAAAGGTTACCCTTGAAGTAGGGGCTAGTGTCATATACCACCTTCAAATGGCAGGGTGAATGCCTATGGTGAGAATCTAGGGGAGAGATTCTTCCCCCTCCCTACGCAAAGATTATGTCTCCTTTCAGAGGTGATCCAAGTAGGCAACTAACTAAGAAATTTTTTAGTGGGCTTCCGTTCACACTAACCTTTTGTGCCCCTGATATAGGGTTGAGGCCTCGTAGCCACACCAACACCTGAAAGTCATACACCCCCACAAGCAGGGCTAGGAGCGGTGCCGCTCAGTACAACAGATGGAGATTTCTCAAGATGATAGTCAAAATCAAGAGAAAGAAGCTAACATGGCTTTAGAGTCTTTAGAATCAACAAAGCATTCTTTATTATAGTGAGGTGGAATCACCAACAATAGGTGTGTACTCACTTGGGTTATTCCCGGAGGTTCAACTTCTGACATGCCCTCTAAAGGTGACACAAACTTGGCTTGGATTTGAGGGTTTGATTTTCTGGTTCTCTCAAAGAGAGAAGAGCATACTTCTCTACCTCTTCACCTTACCCAAACACACAAGACATATTCATCACTGAGCTAGTTCCTCCTCAACCAATCCATAAGCTTTTGGGTTTTTGGTTCTCTCAAAGAGAGAAGAGCATAATCCCATAACAAGTAGACGTGCTAAAGATTCACTACCTTTCCTTGCTTCCCCAAGTATCTATCATGCTAGCAAGATTTGGGTCTCGGGTTCATCCATAGGAATCACTTCCATGTAATAAAGAGCCTATTACCCTTTTTAGAATAACTGAGAGGAGGGTGAATCAGTTATTGATAGTCCCAAATAAAAAATGTATAATCCAAAACAATTTACTTAAACTTCTACATCTCGGTAACATAAAAGACTATATGGTCTGTGCTTTTACTGATTACTAGTCAATAACATATAATGATTACTAATCAAATCCAACATGTAATATGTAAAGTATGATAGAAAACAATCACCACAATGAACACATAACACAAAAGATTTAACGTGGAAACCCTGTGAAGGAAAAAACCACCTAGGATCGGCAACCCAAAAATTGTTCACTCTTCTGAAGTGAGGTCGGTGAAGACCCAACTCTGTTAAAGGTTACAAACACACTATGAGGTGTGACCTTGTTAGAGGATTTTAGACCAACCATTATCATCCAACTAGTATTCACTATGGGGTTGACAAGATAACAATGTTCATTCTATGAATGATACATATAAGACTTTCCTAGTCCACTCTGTTAAGAGATTTGTCTGTATACAATGGTTAAACTGTAACAGTAGATGATCTGATTACAATACAACTTGAACAATTATGGATTATCAAATCTATGTTAAGCTCATTCAAATCCTCTGATCAATATATCAATTTTGTATCAACAATAATCAATGACTTACTATCGCTCGGTAATAGCTCGATAAAATCTACAGCTTGGTTCTCCTTAACCAGTTTGATCAAGCATACATGAAGCTTGTTCATGCGTTAATTCTATAGTCTTCTTCTTCTGGCATAAGTTTCATAACGAAACCCTAGTCTCTTAAATAGACAAGTAAACCGTTTTCTTCTCCTCCATTAGATTTTGCCGCTTGTTCTCCTTCATCCATTTTTCCACTTAAACCTTTCTCAGCCGATGTGTCAGTAACACATTTTGATTCCATCCTTTAGATATTCCTTGAATTTTGTTAGCCATCGATCTTCGTAACAAACATTATATCCATCTTTGATTTCGAGGTACTTTCCAGCTCATTAATCTTTATCGACAAAAATAATCATTTAGTTCCTTTCTCCTGCTCGGTAAACAAAGAAATATGTCGGTGAACACAAGCTCAGTTTATACTATGCTCGGTATACACTACACTATTCGGTGTATACTATGATGCTTTATCAACCGACCATGCACTGCCTTGTGTCTTTCAACTCTTTTCCTCATCATAGATGAATGAAACATAATCAAGTCAATAACATAAGGGCATAGACTCATCATCAAGTTACCCAATGTATTCCTTATCCTCATCTGTCATATACATCTTCCTCATGTAGATATTTATGTTCTTCATCTCTCTTACTCATTTTCTACAGATGTTTAGGTATTGTAACTTACAAGATAAGTGATGTCAAACTAGTTGACATCAATGACAACATATTACTGATTTAATCATATGTCACATCTAATCAACAACTCGGTGATCTCTAATCACATATCTTCAATTAGGTTCTAAATCAGTTATAGTTCATCAATCTCTCCCTTTGGCATTGATGGCAACTCAAGTAATATGAAATATACCATACACATACCAAACATGTATTCTAAAACTCTGTGAACAAATGTTGTACAAGCTCTCCCTAGCTTAATATGTTTAATCACTACGTTACTCAACAACATTATCAATGCAGTATTCCTTCTGCAAATATGATCTTTTTAGGTCTCAAATTCCTTCTTCTGTTCTAAGTAACCGATCTTCAGTGCTCTCCCTTTCTTTCAGTTTGTCTCTCCCTTAGATAGATGTTTCAATGTTCTCAATGGTGCATATTGTTTCATATTGTTTATCTCTTGCTTTGACAACAATGCCAAAGAAACAAACAAACATATGCTTTGTAGTAGCCATGTAACTCTCTATTTTCCGGTGCATACTCTGTATCTCTATATATTGATATGCCAATATGTTCCAGTTCTCCAAACTTTTTACAACCTTAGAAATGATCCAAAGTGTGAAATATGTTGCATCAACATGAATGATCTTCTGATAAGATTAGGCTGATGCAACATCCAGATCACATTAGTGATCGGTAGATAGGGGACGGACCCCAAGTCTAGTCCTCAAGTTTTGAAATGTATCCTTTAGTAGAGGCTTTGTAAATATGTCTGCAAGTTGTTCTTTAGATGTAACAAATTCTAGCTTAACTTGCTTCTCCTGTACTTGTTCTCTTAAGTAGTGATACTTAATAGATACATGCTTTGTTTTAGAATGCATCACTAGATTCTTTGAAATGTTTATTGCACTAGTGTTGTCACAATATATAATCATTGGCTCAGTGATTACCTCATTCATACCTTCCAACACTTGCTTAATATATGCAATATTTGAACAGTTTGTAGTAGCAACAACATACTCTTCTTTGGCTGTAGACTAAGAAATGCAAGCCTGCTTCTTACTTGTCCATGTAACAAGTCTTTCACCAAAGAAAAATGCTCCTCCGGTGGTACTTTTTTTGTCATCCACATTTCTAGCCCAATCAGCATCGGTATAGACTTTGAGTTCAAATTTTCCTTCCTTAGGATAGCATAATCCATAATCTTCTATTTTCTTCAGGTATCTTAAGATTCTCTTTGTAGAAATCATGTGTGACTCCCTAGGATTTGCAGAAAATCTTGCAACAATTCCCACAACATGTGCTATGTTTGGTCTACTATGCACTACATACATTAACTTACCAATCATAGATTGGTAGAGTGTCTGGTTCACCTCTGTAGTTTCATCTTCCTTAGTCAGTTTACATCCAGTAGCCATCAGTGTTCCCACAGGTTTAGCATCTTCCATGCCAAATGTTCTCAGTATTTCCTTTATGTATTTAGATTGTGTGATGAATATCCCATCACTTTGTTGAATCACTTGTAGTCCTAGAAAGAACTTAATCTCTCCAAACATAGACATTTCAAATTCACTTCTCATTTCATCAGCAAATGCCTTACAGATTTGATCTTGTCCTCCAAATATTATGTCATCCACAAATATTTCAGCAATAAGAATAGTATCACCAGTATCTCATTTCATATACAAATTGTTGTTCTCACTAGTTCTAACAAATCTAATACTTAACAAATAAGTATGCAGCCTTTCATACCAGGCTCTTGGTGCTTGCTTCAAACCATATAAAGCTTTATGTAATCTACATACCATATCTTTCTTGTCTATATCAATGAACCCTTCTAGCTGTTCTATGTAGACTTCTTCTTCAAGTATTCCATTCCAAAATGCCGACTTAACATTCATTTGATAAAATTTGAACTTTTTGTGTGCGGCATATGCAAGTAACATTATGACTCCTTCTAATCTAGCAACAAGTGCAAATGTTTCACCATAATCAATTCCTTCCTCCTATGTATATCCCTTGCATACCAATCTAGCTTTATTTCTTGTTACCTCTCCATTTTCATTTTGCTTGTTTCTGAATATCCACTTAGTACCGATAACATTCTTATCTTTAGGTCTGGGTACTAAGGTCTAGGTTTTTTTCTTCTCTATCTATTCTATTTCCTCTTTCATTGGATTAACCCATTCATCATTTTCTAATGCAACTTTTACATTCTTCGGTTCATATTCACAAACTAGACATGTACCTTGTCTTGTCTTACTCCTTGTTTGCATGCTAGCTTGTCTGTCTCCAATGATTTGTGTCTTAGGATGATGCCTTCTGACAAAACTTGCCAGAATCTAATTTCTTCTTTCTTGTTCATCCTGTGCATGTTCATTTTCTTGCTCGGTAGGTCCTTCCTGCTCATCGGTTTCTGTTTCCTATTCCTCGGTATTGTTTTCCTGCGGACTGGTTGTCACTGTCTGTTGCATCGGTAGGTACTCAGGGTTTTCAATGTAAGTGAATCTACTATAGTCTTTTGGTTCCTTTTTTCTTTCCTCTACATTCTTATCATCAAACTCATCAACTCGAACATCAGTACTTTCAATCATTGTATTAGTAACTCTGTTCAGACACTTGTATGCTTTACTTTTACTGGAATATCATAGAAATATCCCTTCATCGCCTTTTGAGTCAAACTTTCCATTTCTTTCATCTTTCAGAATAAAATATTTACTTCCAAAAATCTTGAAATAACTTACAGTGGGTTTGTGTCCAAACCATAACTCATAGGGTGTCTTATTAGTGTCCTTCTTTAGTTGCACTCGGTTCAGAACATAAACAGCTGTGCTAACAGCTTCTCTCCAGTATGTCTATGCAACATTCTTTTCTATCATTAATGTCCTTGCATAGTCAATGATTGACCTATTCCTCCTTTCAGTAATGCCATTCTACTGAGGTGTCCTCAGTGCAGAGACCTGTCTTTTAATACCATGCTCATTACAAAAATTAGTAAATTCATCTAAGATAAATTCACCTCCTCTATCAGATCTTAAGCATTTCAATTCTTTACCAGTCTCTTTTTCTACTTTTTCTCTATACCACTTGAACATCTTGAATGCCTCAGACTTTTCTTTTAAAAACATGACAGTCATCAACCTAGTATAATCATCAATAAAAAGAATAAAATATTTGTCTCCATAATAACTTTGAGTTCTCATAGGACCACATAGGTCAGTATCACTAACTCAAGTATCTTCTTTGTTGAATAATCTTTTATTTTGAAACTAGACTTAGTCATTTTACCTTTCTAACATTCATGACACATAACATGATCAAGCTTTGACAAGTTAGGAAGACCTCTAACTCTTTTCTTTTTACTAATCTTAATCATGTTATCAAAATTCACATGGCATAACCTCTTATACCATAACCATGCATCTTCATCTTTCATCATCAAACAAGAAGACTGATCATTATCAAGATAAAATAGATTACCTCTGGATTGTGTACTAGTTCCAACAAGTCTTCCTCCATCATCAAATATCCTCACCTTTTTTCTCTCAAAAGCAACTCGGTGGCCTGAATTGTTTAGTTGTGCCACACTTAGAAAATTGTAGTTTAATCCTTTTACCCAATAAGCATTTTCACATTTTAATCTATCATTTATCATCAGGGATTCTTTACCTCTTACCATACAAGGTGCATCATTACCCATTCTTATAGATCCTCCATTGTATTCTTCAAGATAATCAATTTTTTCTTCATCACCAATCATGTGATGTGTACAGCCATGATCTATGATCCATGTATCATTTTTATTAACCTTAGAGATAAGTGTTGTCTCTACATACCTTTCATCTTCTTCTGAATCATCCTTCATTGCCACAAATACCACCTCCACATCATCATCAATGTCAGTATCGGTGATATCTTCTTCCTCAGCAATGTAGCATACCTTCTTGCCTTTATCATTATTGTCTTGGTTGTAGTGTTGGTAGTCTCTGTTGTTTCTTCTCCCATAGCTTCCTTCATATTGGACTTTGGTTTTGTCATCATCTTTCTTGCATGGACATCTAGCAGCAATGTGACCAAATTCTTTACAATTAAAGCATGCTAAAGGTAATTTGCCTCTATATCTTCCTTTTCCTTTAGGCAACCTCCTGGCCATAAGAGCTTCAAGTTCATCAAGCTCATCATCAGTATTTATATCACTATCATCCTTATTATTTCTGCTACTAGACTTACCAATCTTCAGAGAAGTCATGAAAGAGGATTCAACATTCGGTACAACACTATTTTCATAATTATTCAATTCAAATGTTGTAAGCTTTCCAATTAGATTATCAAGAGTGAGTGTTCTGTTAGGTGCTGACCTATTTCATGAATTGCAGATATTCTGATGGCATAGATAGGCAATAGGATCCTTAGTATTTTTCTTACCATAGTGTCTTCATCAATAACTCCATCTGATGCTCTAATAGCGTGAACTACCTCCTTTATTCTGTTTGTGTACTGCACAATGTTTTCACCTTCTTTCATCTTCATGTCATCGAATCTTTCTCTTAAGATTTTGGCCCTTGCTCTCTTGACATTCACATCACCACTATAAACTTGAGAAAGTTTATCCCACATCTACTTAGCATTAGTACAATCCTTGATGTCTTCAAATTCAGCATCTGAACAGGCAGCAACAATCTCCATCATAGTAACATTATGTTCATGCCTATCTCTTAGTTGATCAAGGGTCAAGGGACAAGTGGGTAGTGCAAGGTATCCATTCTCCATCAGATCTAGGGTAGAATTCCCAATTCTGGATATATGCAGCTTCATTCAACTTTGCCATATTATGAAGTTATCCTTGTTTAGCTTTGGCACTTCCCTCTTAAACATTTTGAGACCTTTGTGCTAAAGTCCTTTAAAATCTGTTCCAAGCAACCATAGCTCTGATACCAATTGTTAGAATAACTGAGAGGGGGGTGAATCAGTTATCCACAGTCCCCAATCAAAATGTATAATCCAAAACAATTTACTTAAACTTCTACAGCTCGGTAACATAAAATACTATACTGTTTGTGCTTTTACCGATTACTAGTCAATAACATATAATGATTATTGATCAAATCCAACATGTAATATGTAATGTATGATAACAAACAATCACCACAATGAACACATAACACAAAATATTTAATGTGGAAACCCTGTGAAGGGAACACTAATAGAATTTGGCAAATAAATGACTAAGTGACTAAAACTTTTAGTCATGTGACTAAAATTTTTAGTCACATGACCAAAACTGATCATATTTGGCAAATAAATGACCAATTTGGTCATCGGGTAAAATCATAACTAAAATGACTAAATAAATGACCAAATAAATGACCAATTTGGTCATCGGGTAAAATGACTACATAAATGACTAATTTGGTCATCGGGTAAAATGACCAAATAAATGACTAAATAAATAGTTTGATGGGTTTTTCCTTTTTGGTTCCACAATTTCATTCAATATACAACAAATATTAAATAAAAATAAAAGTTTATACAAAAGATACAAACTAATAATATATTTTTATATTAATATTTGTTAAGGAAAATAAACATGTCACTTAACAAACTTTAAAATTGAAAAGAAAATGTTAAAAGAAGGGAAAAAATATTGTGGAGCGATTAAACAGTGTTGGCAATGTAGAATTGCTTATTTTCAAGCCTATTGGTAATTTGAGACGTGGGTTCTGAATCCCTAATGCTTGGTAATCTCTCTAGTACTAGAAGTGTCAAATCAAAAGAAAGATCCACACACTTATCTTGAGGCTGGGTAGCTAAGGACCAATAACTAAGGTAGGCAAGAATTTTTCACATTTGATTTTTCAAGACTAGCCACTACGTGGCGCTTATTGTAAATGAACATATTTTATTATATTCTATAATTAATTGTATATAAAATAAATAATAAATAAAAATATTATACATATTTTATTATATTAAATATAAATATCATTGAATATATATTTTAAAATATTATTTTATATTATACATTTTATGAAGATTTATATTAAAAGAATTATATCTAATTATAGATATACATGTACAATCAAATGTATTAACCATTTATCGATCAAATTTTTGTTTTAATCTTGTTTGAATCTATATACGTGAATGGCTAAGTTGATTTGAAGCTATAATTACTACTTAAGAAACAAAATACTTATCCCTAAGATTGCACCTTCCTTCAATTCATTTCTAATTTTACATATTATGCTCTCCTACATATCTTTGATTTTAAGTTTGCCAAAATAAAATTCAAACTTAAAGTAATTTCATCCTGCTAAAAAATGTATGGATTGAAAGTGGGAGAATATGGACATCGAGGGTTTCATGTGGGTGGGGTTTCCTTTCATTTGGAGTCTCTACTGTTGAAAGGAACCATGGATATTGAACAAATTCACTCCACGTGAAGGAGTTGCCTCTGTGCAATTGATTAGATACCAGAGACAGTATCATTATGAATTGGATGAGGGGGCCATTTCTCACATAGATCATAGATCCTTGCAGTGGATAATCCCGATCCAGGATTAAGGACGTAGCCATGTGAAATGGGCCCTTTACCCTACTAGAACATTTCGATTTGGTTTGAAATGACCAGCAAAAAGAGGTTCAAATTAGGCGAGATTAGAAATTTTAGCACACTGAGAATGATGTCATCGTCTCAATCCCTGACACCTAGGATCAATGATGGATGATGGTTTAGGGATTCCTCATTCATTCAGTCAGAGCTCATCAAAAAACGAAGAGCAGAGCCCTTTTTGATGGAATTTGAAAGAGCCCGTGAAAAATGATAAAGAATCTGACAAAATTATTTATTCTGCTACAACACAGGTGCAAAATGATCCTGAGAATAATGAGAATTTTTTTTCTTTAGAATGCTTTGATCCATTTTAGTTTATATAGATTCATCTAGTCTTTATTAGATCTATTTTTAGTAACCCTTGTTTTGGTGGACATCTTTTTCTATAAATAAATTTATCTGGGTGTTCAAATTTGTCTTTATCAAAAACCATCTTGTTAGATGTAATTCAGTTTCTAAAAATCCATTTGGGTGTTTCTTATATTTCAAGTTTTGTTACCACATATTTGGATGTGACTAGGTGAAGCTATTAAATTAGAGGAAACAAATAACAAGACCATCCCTTCCTCATATGAATGTCAGTATCCTGATTTTTTTTAGCCAAATGTTTCTTTCCATAACTTTTGCCCATTGATATTCATGGGGTCTCTTTCCCTTATAAAATTGATGGATCAGTTGGTCTAAATTCTCATCTTCTTTATAAGAAAGAGGAATATTAGAAAATTCTACCCTACATTAGAAATGAGCCTACCAAGGAACAATTCTCACTAAGTTCCATGCCCTCTCTTCCTCTATTCCATAAGGGATGATGCTGAGATTGTGCCTCAAGCACTTGACATAAGAGATATCCAGCCCTTGACTCTTAGCCAAAGAAATACCATCTTTGACTCATGCTCCCAATTCCCGCTAATTGCATTATCTTGAATATTTCTAAAATCTTTTCAACAAGTCCATTTTGCATATTTCATTTGACCTTGGCATTCCATGAGATCTCATTTCTTTCAGGTGTTTTTCCAAATGGTTCACATGCCTTGTCTATGCTTCCACATTTTGTGTACAAGTCTTCCTGGGGAGTTGCAACCATAACATTTGGAGAAATTCCTCTATCCTTTATGCTTTGATGGATATCTACACCCTGTTGTAGAGCTCCCATTTCAACACAAGCTGCCAGTCAAATCATTGAAATCATTTCATTGAAAGAAATTAAAATACAGTTTGCAGACATTGGTTGTGGATTTTGCGGGCTTCTGGTGCAGCTTTCACCCATATATGTATGCTCGACAATACAAATACACGTGTCATGAATTGAGACCAAACTCTTGAGCACTCCACAAATTGAACTTTCAAGGAATTTGATGGATGTGATATCACGACATCAACTTGGTTCTAATCTATACTATGTTATCAGTTATGTTTGCAACCAAAGCTTGGAGGCTCCTGCCAATATTGTTGATAGTTTTGAGATGTTTCTAAGAGTGCACCATATGTTTTTGGTTGTTTAATAGGACTAATGAACCTCTTTATCTTCTTTCCATAAATTGCAATAGCTCACATGTTATATCACTTATAATTTGGTGCTGGAAAAGCTACACTTTCTCTGATCTTTTAATGCAACATCATTATTAGTGGTGTCTTTATCACCAATAGACTGATCACTTGCTTCTCGTTTAATGTTTTTATCTACTTTCTAAATATTTTTGCAACCATGGTTATTTAAACTTGAAGAAATACCAACCACAACATCTAAATTCACACATGTTTCCATAATTTGTCCTGATTTCTCCTATTTATCATGCTTACCAGACTCTTCGACTTGGTTAATCTTCTTGCAATCTTCTACAAGAATATTAACTTTAGCATCCACTACAACATGCTTAGTTGCATCTGTCCCGTGAAGCTTCTTTTTTGAATGGAAAGAATTTATAAACAACATTAAAAAATGAAGTAGAAAAGGTGAATAGAACTAGCAAAGATTTGAACAGGAAGAATTTATAAAAAGCATATAAAAAGGAGTCGACTTCATAGGAAGAACACATTTATCAAAGTAATTAAATTTATTATAAAGACAGTTCATGTAACCAACCAATTCCATTTCAATGTCTTGTCGTCAACTTAGAGTATTGACTACTGGGAATATCTGTAAAATGGCTTTGATTGTGGCACATCTTGTTGAATCAATTAAATTTTTTGTTCAATGAGTTGTAAATTTGGGGTTGGTAAGAGCTTTTGATGCTGAGTAAATTTGTATTACATCAAGAGATAAAAGATAAAATTAGTATTAATCTCTTCTAGTTGTTCATCTACCTAAGAAAAATGAATAGCTGATTTGATGAAGTGAATACTAGGTTAATAGTGCTCTCCAAACCAACATTTGAACAAGGAGAAGCTTGATTATCCATATTTTTGTATAATATTGGATCAATTGTGTATAATATGATATGTTGAGCATAATATGTATGTTGTTTCATGATCATCTACGACTTCTTGACTACTATTTTATATATGATATGTTTGTTGAATCTCTGATAAATATATTAATGGTTTTTACCTTCTCTCTGTATGCTAGATATGGAAGAGGGAATGAAATTACAAAAGCGTTAACTGATGATAGATGGGGTTCATTTTTTCCATCCTCTTCAGTAAAAAGTGTTATTCTTTTCCCCCTTTTCTTGCACTGGACTACATTGGGAAAAAGACCACCATATAGAAAAATAGAGACCATGTTTCTATCTGTACTGTACTAGTTGTATGCCTGAGAACAAAAAAAATTACAAAAATGAAACAAGATCATTGACCAACGCTTATATCTTCTAGTGCCACAAATTTTACTATTTATGGTGATAAACCAAGTGCCTTCAACTTTTTATCAAACAAATCAAATAGAAAAGGAAAATCACACCTATATGCTATTAGGACCTCATTCTTTGGACCATCTTAAAAATCTAATATTCTAATCATGAAGATGCTTCCAATCACATGATTCACTTCAAAGAAACTAACAAAAACTAATTTTTTTCTAGATTATTAATCCTAACATTGTAAAATCAAACTTATAAATTTATGCCCATTGATCCACTTTCCTCGATTAACAAAATTTAGGAATGTTCATTTAAGCATATGAGGTTACTGTTTAAATCTAGACAGTAAATTCTTCCTTAGAACACTTGGCCACCATCTTAAAAATTAGACTTGCTAGGAACCTGAATCTTAAAACCATCATAATAGTCCAAATCATGAAGATACTCCTAATAAAAAATAATTCCCACTAAGTATAGTGATACAAACTGAATTTTTGCCAGATCATTCATCCAACCTAACATTAAAGAATCAATTTATGAATCTATACCCATGGTTTCATTTTTCCTGATCCACCAAATCTAGGAATGTCAGTTTTAAGCTTATGTCATTATTTCTTAAATCTAGACTGTTTATTCTTCCTTATCTCTTCTCATCTAATAGGACCTATGGAATCAAAATTTAATTTTTATTCATCACCAACAGTTACAAAATTTCCCATAATCTCTTCTAGTTGTACTGTGTTTAGCATTTACTATTTAATATTTCAGTGTTGTGTGAATGGTGGAGAGAAGAGGAACTATTGTTGATGTTGAGTAGTAGTATTTCACAAATTATGACTTTTTCTTCAAATCACTCCTCATATTAACCATATTTTATATTCTTAACTAAAATCCTTAAAAAATTTATCCATGACATTTCGTAGGGCTCTTCCATCCCTTTCTTAATCTGAATCCATTCTAGATATCTGTTTATATCTTAAACAAATTAAAATGCCTCTGATATCACAACTCTGATACTACTATAATAAGCCAAGATAAAATCTATGAACTTAGGAAAGAGAAATTGTCTCTAAATTTTGAAATGTAATATTTGGAAAGAAAAAATCTGATAAATAATGAAGTTTTCACCATAAAAAACAAGTTTTCCAAGGTCACACATTCCCCTATAAAATAACATTTCCAGAAAAAGAGCACCCTTGAGACTTGAGGAGGTCTGGGAAATGTCCCACCTCTACACCTCCCCATCCCCCAATAATAAAAGTTGGAGATTTTACATTTTCTTGTACTCTTTGACTATTGTAGTCAAGTTTTCAGATATTGTTTAATGATTAAATGGGTTCATTGTAAAGTAAATAGAATTGATCTTTTAATGCTTTGAATCTAGAGTGAGTTAGGCTTGGAATGAGTTCATTTGGTTGCATGTAGTGAAAGTTATCTATATTTGACCAAAAACTATCCAAACCCTGATTGAGGGTAACCTGAGAGGTTTATAATGTGATTTATTTTAAGATCTATGTGGATTGGACCCTTTCATTTTGGAGGTGATGAGGAGTGAGTTTAAATTGACTTCCTTGGAGGTTGCAAGAGTCCATGTAGCATGTAGCTCATTTTTTAGTGCAAGGAAGTGGATGTACAGTCACAGGGAATAGTGTAGCAGTCAGTCACATTGGAGATTGTAGCCTTGTCCACCAAAGAACCAAGAGTTAGGGCCTTGGAGGTAAAGAGAAGTGTTGGAAGGAAAGTATCCTTCATGTCCAAGGCATTGGAGAAGGCAGGGTGCCCAAGGATAGGGTTAGACCATTAACAGTTCAGAGATTGGAAGTGACTGTCCCAATAGGATAGTGATATGGGAAGTTTGTTGTGTTTGGATTGGAAGTTGATCTTAGTGAGTCAAATGGATATGGGGTGTATGGAAAGAGCCCAAGGAGTCTTAGAGTGAATTAGAAGGTCATTCAATGCATGTTCAGTGAAGGAGATACTAGGATAGAAGTGACTGTCTCATAGGAATTGTAGATTTACTGATTTTATGATGTATCTGGTCATTGGTACTGGTAGGCATTGTGAATCTCAATGATTTTGTATCATGGATTTTATCTAGCAGATATTTATTAGATTGTGAGTCATCATTGTTGTTTCTAGATTTGGATATGTTATTGTCTCCAAATACCTTCATACTTCTCAACATAAACCTTATTGTTTACACCATAGGAAACACTAACTGTCCCAATTTGTCTAATCGATGGTTTCCAAAAAAATTCCATTACTAATTTAAAAATGGGCCCATTTTCATTGTTAGTTTAGGATAGGGCGAGTCTATTTTGTAGGAGTTTTTTGGTTGTGTTAGGTGTCAGTTGACTATTTCTCGGGCAGATTTTGTCATTTCTATTTCTCCATTTTTGAATTTCAATAGCATAGAATGATTGCAACATTTCTTGATCATCTGCACATGAAACAATCATGTCTCAATGTACTTGTTATTGTAGGAATGGTTGTTTCAAGTTTGAGTGGATAAATCTCTTGTGTTAGGCTCAACTTGCCTCTTTGAGTCAGAGAGATTTCTTACGCGTAGTAGATTTTTTAACAATCAATCTAGCAGAGAATTAGATTTTAGTATACATCTTTAATTTATTAGATGACTCTGACCCTATGAGATGACTAGGTGCAATATGTCTAAGTCTCATATTAGTTCTCTGTTTGTCTACATCCTAGTCAATTAAAAGATTGAATAGGCTACTTGATTACCTTCATACTTTCCATTGACAAAAATGCACAAATCATGTCCCTAGGACACTATATGAAAAGCTGGCTGAGTACCATGCTTGAGAAATCGTTCATCATCATCAACATCAATACTACCAACCATTTAGCAAGTCAGTGATATTTCGTATTTAATATAATTTACAGAAGCAATGATCATAGAAGTAAGTACCTGCATGATTGACAATTTTAGTGCAGTATTGGCATTGCCATATATTTTTCATGTGTTGTATAATTACTCTGTACTATTATATGAAAATGAAATTATCCCGATAATAATGCTATTTTTAGACAAAAATTAGGGGTGCATTATGCTCTATTCTTCCATGTAAGACGATAGGCATATATTTTTCAGACATCAATATGAATTTGGTTTCATTTTTTCTGAAAATAGTAAAAAATTTGAATGTAACCATGATAGCTAGTTCCTTACGTTATCGTACACCATAAGTAACCTCTACTAATGCTAGAGTATGATGATCATTTGAGAAATACAATCACCTCAACATGCTTGCTGATATGTCATGGTTACATAACCATTTATTGTAGATTAGTTTGGTAATAGGTGTTTTCTTTGGTTATCTCCACAGCATAATAATTGTTGGAAGATCATGTTGTTGGGTAACTTCATTATCTTATCTATGTATGATAATGATAACGCTAATGATTTGTCTTCATATACAATCAATGGATTATGATGTGATATCCACATCTTCAGTAGGCACCATACTTCCTGGTGTCTTGATGATGATTGACAAAGGATGTCATCTTATGAACATGACTGATTATGGATTTATTATTCATCACTTTGATTGGTAATAGAGTCATGATTCACATATTGATTGGACATTGATGTTTGAGTATCCTTTTAATGACGCAATGCATATAAATCACTGAAGGCATCTATAAGGTTCTAGTTCATTAAAGATCTTAAGGTGATGATAGTGATAAGATTTAAGAGAGAGCCATATAAGAATCATCACAATCGGCATATAGAGATAAAAATCATGCATAACTAGAGGCCACTATGAACATGGAAAACATGAATTCATACATCTTGTACCTAGTCAAGCATTTCTTAAATATACCTTAATAGAAAATCTTTGTGTTCAACCCTAAAAGCACGGCTGAAGGAATCATTTAAAAATTCATGCTAAGAACTCTATATTCTATAATGTTCATACACCACAACCATGTTAAACTTAAATTAATGCCCAATTTTAATATTAAGATGTCAAGGATTTACGTGTAACTACTTAACAGTCATAAGATGAAATAATACACTTGAAGCCATCTAACATATATCTAGATGCAAAGTTGTATGAGCAAGTCTCCTTTCTACAGAAAAGGCTGCGAGGAGTCTTTTTTAGGAGAGCTTGGTGCCTTTAACTTGCATTCTTCAAAATTTGAAATTGAACTAATTAACAAAAAAACCTTACTCAAGAGCTATATCAAGTTCAATATTTCAAAATGGTAAGATAAACATCTCAACATGACATTGAATATGATGACCATTGTTATGTGATGCTAAAATACAACTCTCTCCATTTTGCACATACCACAATCATATTTTTCTAAGACCAATACCTAGGTTTTCTAAAGGTGAGGTCCATTACAATTTATAAAGAACTGTCAAAGTGCAATTATTAAAAATCTTATAGCATCATTTCTGTATATTAGGCACTATATTTTGTGCTTCTTGATTAGATGTAACTATTGGTGCTAATAGAAAGTTGGCGTGAAAGATTTAGAATGAAATAAGAAAACTTTCTTGAAATGAGATTTTTATAGAACAAGGGCTTTCTAACTACAAGTTAGAAAAAAATAGTATACTTGAGTCTTCCTAGGATGGACATTAATCAGTGATTAGTTCTCTATATTTTAAGACTTTGGTGTTCACTATTATCGATGCTTCTCATTTCCTTCTCAAAATAATGAATCTTATATTATAACAAAAGAAAACCCTACTCTTCTCTTTATAGCTTTATCATGTATAGATTTAAGGTTTTTGATGGCATTTACATTCATTTGATCATTACTAACAAGATCATTTAAATCTATCCTTAGAAATTTTAGCACCATTTTTTTCACTCTTATCACTGCTCAATGACATCGAAGTGAATGTTCTACTACTCATTGACATTGAAGTGACAACTCTTAGCCTCTTATATGATATGTTCTTTAATAAATGACCTAGACTTGAACTCCTGTTTCCTTGTAAAGCACTAATCTTCCATTATTTTAGGTATACTGCTTGTCTTGTAAATATTGTTTTCACATATTGAACCCATAACTTTCATCTATTATATGTCATTGTCACGGTTTAGTATAACATTATTTATAACTATTAACAGTGATTGGCTACTACTTGACATCAGTTGTTCAAGAGGTGTTGCTTCTCTCTATTGCATTAATCATTTGTCATGTTTATCACTACATCTCAATAATGTGTCCAACTTTGCTCCCAATTACTCATGTCACTTTCAACATTCTCAAGAGTTGTCTTTTATTGTCTCTTAAAGTTTGTCACTGTATCTCCTCACTATTAAAGAATCTTGATGCTCTTCTTTACCTTTGGCATGTGACAGTGCTTTACATTCTAATTTGTGGCCTTAGCATTGGGCTTATCATGACTCTTTTTCAATTTTTCAACAAGACATTTGATAAGGGTCTTTTAGCCTTAGACTCCTAATGGTCTATCTTTTTTCCTTTGATTCAAATAAAACATTACTCTGTATTTCAAGCTCTTAATCTATAGTATATGCCATCAAGGACTCACTATATTTTCATATGATATGATCTTTTCTTGACCTTCAACTTCACTTTATTTGACAGTAACCATATTTTTTATATTAAAATTTTGTGCCTATCCATTTGTCACATTGTGACATTATGAATGTACTTGCACTTTCATCTTGAAAAGAACTAAGTTTGTTGAGAACATGATATCAATAAATAAATGACTAGTAGAAAAACAACAAAACATACCAAATCTTAGCGAGTACCTGTAAAGAAATTGCAAGTTCAAAAGCGTTTCTAAACATGGATTGAAGAAGATGAGAAATATTTCAGAAAAAAGTAGTAGATATTTCAAGGAGAAGACATTTTTGTGCATGAAGAAAAACAAAGGACGCCATATTTTGATTCATAGAAACATTCAAGAGATACATTCAAGAAGATTCCTTGTATAGAACAACACATTTCAATGGAGGAAAGGTATATTTATTGTAAAAATAAGCTTGTTCATAAAGAGAACAATAATTTAAATGTAATGAAACCAAATTTATTTCAAAAGAACAACTGTGATAATCAAAGGAGCAGCGTCTAAGTTACTAGGTTTGTACTAACTAGCCCTGAACATGCTACTCCAGACTGCAAGGTGATATTTTTTGGGAATATCTGATATTTTTATTACTATGCAACCATGAAAATTCACTGGAGGAGTTTGTCCCTTAGAAAACATCTTCCTATATAAGTCAAAATTATCTGCATATAAGGGTACACAGTGACTATTAGAAAGACATTGGATCTCTGCAAAATGTCTAGATATGTAAAAAAATATTAGTAACATGATGTACATATTAGATGTATGTAACTGCAATTGAACTAATGATTTCTAATATAATGATTATGTAAATAGAGGTGCTAGCAGAAGTCTAGAAGGGAGAAAGATGCTGGAGTTTGTTCAAAGATCAAAAGGAGATCTTTTCATGAAAGTTTATTTTTCCTTATCTCCTCAGAATATTTGGAGTGTAGAAGATAATCTTGAACTATCTTGTCCTATTTTAATGTGTTTTATAGTTTTATAAGCTACTAGATGGGCATTTTTCAAGAAATGTAAAGCTAATAAAGGATCTAGGGTCTGGCTTACATTGCCAAAGCATTAAGAATTGCTAATAAATTTTGATAGATAACATTCTAATTAAGGTAAAAGAAACCAAACTGAGTACATAGGGGTGTGCTGAATGTTTTAGAAAAGTTCCCTCATTTTTCAGTTCTATTTAGATCAGTCCAAGTCAAACTGCTATTTCAAATTTTCATGATTATGAATATGCTAGACAGAGTCAATGAAAATAAAGAAAAACAAAACTCTTGTTTTGTAATTTTATTGTTATTCACTAATGTCTTCTATTTAGGGTTTTGGTGGTGTATCAAAATCAAGATTTCATAGATGGGAAAATGCTGATTTCATTATCCCTACTCCAACTCAATCCTGTGAAAATGTTTTTGTGAGTTCAAACTGTCATATTCATAAGCTAACTGTCCTAAATTATTCTCTTGCACCTGGGGAAACTAATCCTTGCACTCCAACTCTCTCCGACCACTTGGCCATTTTCTTGAAGCTGAAGCATTATCAAATGGATGTTGAGATAGTGACCTTGCTTGCAAATTTGAAAACTTAGTTTCTTATGTCTGCTTTCAATTATCATGTTTTTTACTATCTATATATCTTGGAAATTTTTGATATTTGACAGCTGAGTTATGCATGTTGCTAAATCCATATCCCTTTATTTTTGCTAAGAACTCTTGTTTGTTAACTTGAGGCCCACCATTCAACATTCCATTGCCACACCCAGAATCTGCAGAGAATCCATGTTGAGGTAACATTTAACTGAAGACCCACTTGAGGCATTTGAATTGCTAATATCGCAACCAACCTTCATCCCACCAGTATAATGGTTTGAATGCATTTGGAATTTTTGAATCCCAATCCCAATGGGGTTGCCTAGTTCAGAACCATAGTTTGATGCATTGCAGTTAGCGGAGCCATTATGTTTAGCAACTCCTGGCTTTTGCAAAGGTGATCTTACCCAATGATTTTCACCCTTGAAATCCTTGAAATGGGTTTCTTTTAATTGTGCCTTATTTTTATCCTCACGGTCCCAATTTGTAAACGATAGTTTTGGAGAGCCTAGATCTAAGTTAAAATCAGTTGGATAGATATCAACATTAACTGAATTTCTTGGTTTCTCTTTATCTCTCTCCATATTGATATCAACTCGTTCATGCATGTATAGATTTACATTATTCCCTGCTAGGATGATTGTGTTAATCTTCATTAATGTTGTTTGGTGTCACCACCTGGCTATCAAATACTTCAGTAGAAGAATTCACAGCTGGAATTATGCTGAAGTCGGTCAAATCTTGGTGAACTTTGTTGTCTACATTAGAAATAGCTTCAGAAATATCTAGAAGAGATGGACCTTTGATTTTCAGATGACTGATGTAAGGAGATGTTCTTTCAAATACTAAACCAGTATCACTTTTCAAGTGCTCTGAAATAGGCCTCTTAACCCTTTTGTTTCTTTTTTATTTCCAGATTTCACATCCTGTAGATTCAATAGTTCACCACTCAATTCCCTTGAATTTGGATTTCTACAAATTTTTGTTGTTGTTTCCTTCCTGATTTTTATGTCCTTAGATGACTTATCATGTTCAGGATTCTTACATTTATCCCAGACAAATTGATTTGTGCACTCTGTTACTAGCACAGATAGGCTTCTAGAACTTTTTTCCTCCATGTCATTGCCCTTGTCATTTGCAAACTTCTTTCTATCTGTCAATTTTGAACCAATGTCTATGTCAGACTTGAATCCACATTAGTAGAGAATGGAGTCTCCTGAAGACTTTCATCTGTTAAAACAGTCACCATTTTTTAATTCCTCTGTTCTTTCCTTTGGGATTTCATATTTTCTACTAGCAAATTTAGGTGTTGTCTTTCCTCTATCTTCTTTTCCTTCTTCCCATGTGCTTGCATTGATTCCTTGATAATTCACCTGCGTACTGATCTAGTCTTCTCTTGGTTGGTAGCAACTGATGAGAATTTGTCAACGTGACTCTGGTAAGCATCCTTCACTTCCTTGTTTGGAACTTCTTCACATTTTCTGTTAGAAGATTGATCAATAGCAGGACTTTTCATCTTGAGTTCTCGAGCAGACTTCTTAGTGGATGCTTTTGACACATTAGTGGTATTCTTACTGTCTAACATTTTCCTATCCTCTGTGTTAGACACGATGTTCATAGTATCAAAATCCCTTTTCTTGCCCACAATGCCATTTAGTTTTGTGGACTTTAAGGCTTGCCCTGTAATTTTAGTAGCATGAACGAGTTTACCAAATGTCTTCTCTATCAACTGCTCCAATAAATGAGCTTCTTGTCCTTGTATAACTATTTTCAATTGAATGCATCCCTATGAAAAGAATCAAAGCTTGATATTAGTTGTCCACTTTAATGGCCATAAAATTGCTTAACAACAACATGCAAATAGGTATTCCCTCTTATCACTTAAAAATTACATTGAGACAAAATTATGAGTTTCTTATGAAAAATTATAAACAAAGTGGCATGCACTACTAGCACGATGAATCAAATTCATACTGTCATAAAAGTTCTAGTGTAAATAGGATAACAAAAAAACACACTGTCTACCATAAAATATGTACTACAAAGTAAAATAGATAAAACAAGAATAGTTAAAGCAAACAAGCATTTATGCTAAGGGCTTTAGGACAACTATTTGAACCACTCTATAGAACATTTGTAATGGAAGTGGTTTAGCATATTGATATGTAAATGCATGCCTATGAATACAATGAGTTCAGATATCTTAATATATCTATTGGAAAATTCAAAAATTTCAAGAGATATAATTCTTAAGGTGCCTATTATAATAGGGACAAATCCAAAAATGGACACCTCAAGAATGATATTTTTCAGCATTTTTCCAATAGATATTTCTCTAAGATATCTGAGCTAGTTGCTTTTTTTATTTAAAAATCACTCCCTACTGGCATGGTGCCTGATCAAGTAGTGCCCTTTGTTACCATTCATCCTCCTTGGTAAATAAATGACGACAATGACATTTATAGGCTAGAGTTTCAAAATTTATCATTTTTATATAAAAAGTACTCTTTTATATATTTTAGTTTGGCAAGATTGGCCTGATGTACTTTTGTTCAGGCAAAAAGGCATTATTAGTGCTAAACATTATGTCTTATTTGGAAGGAGACTGTAATTGCTGCTGCATTAATTGATAATAGAAATGTTTTTTTTAGTTATCTTTGCTAGAATTTTTAGTGGATCATTCTATCTAACACAAGCCAAGCAATCTAGCAAAAGGGTTGCCCATAAAAATCATAGCAATTCTTCATCTCATGTCAGTGTATCACAATGGGTTTATGTTATTGCATTCAACAATATACTATTTCTTATAGGTTTGAACCACATAGAAACATGCAAAACAAAGTATATGTACAATTATACATTCCAAATATAGTTGGTCTGCATGAAAAAGACATTTTGATTGGAAGCTTTCCTCTGTTTAAATTGATGCTCTCTAATAAACTTGAATACACCTTTTATCCTTGACAATGTAATCGCTTTAAACATCAATACACTGAAATTCAACAGTCACAACACAAAACCCTGAATGGCCTTTAAACACACTCAAAAGGCCTCATGGAGAGGTCCATCACTACTTAGGCAATTACTTATTCAGACTTGCTTCAGGATGAATTGGATGATCAAGACATTTTGACTACAAAATCACTTTTAGAGATTCTAAACCTCACGGCATTAAGTTGCTTGGTTTCCACCAATTTCAGGTGGCCAGTGTAAGTTTTTAATAGTTTCAAGAAACTCTATATTCAAATTTCAAAAAGCTTTAGGAAGAATGACAAGAAATTGCGCTATGAATCCTGAAGTGTTCCCAAAGCTTTCTTCAATTAGATTCTAATGTTCAATTCCATGAAGATATATTATGATTTAGCTATCCTTATGCATTGTCCATTGCATTATATTTATATTTAGGTATATTTTCTGTCTCATTATATATTTAGTATATTATGAGAGTTTGAACATCTGTGTTTGCAGTCTTTGAAGCTACTTGCTGTTATGGCAGCCATACGATTGAACGAGGAACTAGATATGATCGAGGCAACTCTATCTTCTGCATTAATAGAAAGTGCTGGTGTGGATGGTTCCATTATGGGAGAAGCTTATCTACTCCAATGAATGCACTTGCATCAAGCATTTGGGAAGGGGTATGCTTTTTGGTTGTTTTTTCTTGGATTTTTGGGTTATTTATTCTTTTCTTTTAATTTCTTGGATAATCTGTAGTATATAATTTATCTTTGCAGGTTCCACCCTCAAATATTTTGATTACACCAGTTCAATGCAGATCACTATGGAGATAATTTAAATCAGAAATGGAGTACACTGTTGGTCAACCATTGGTTGCTCAGGTTAGTCTCACCAATGAAAAAATTAATAAAAATTTGTTAATTTCATAGCACCATAAAACTATTTATTTTCCCAGGTTATCTAATCACCTAGAATTAAATGACATTTTCTTGTAAATTTTAGCTTTTTGACAAATCAAGATGTGGATTATTTTAGTAGGTTGAGTATTAGGTGGTTTGATAGGACTTTATTTTTCATGACAAGCTTCTGATTTGTTGCTCCTTATGATAGCAAGATCGTTAATATAGACAACAAGAATGACAATGTCTTACCATTATTTCTGGCATAGATTTGGCTCAGAGGGATTTATTTTGAACTTAGAATCTTGAAGTTCAATTTTTGTCAGTCATTTTGAGACTGCACAAACTAATTAGCGAAAGGAAAAGAGTGTGTATGTTAGTAAAAAACTTGACTTCATTTAGGTGTGATAAAACTCAAACAACTCCACATTGCTTTTGCTTGCATTTCTATTTGCCTGTGACCAGAAATAAGTTTGCAATTTTATTAAAAACCACCTACATTCAAATGCTTGTTGGTGATTGTAAATGCTCAATGCCATCAAGGATATTCACTTGATATTCACTGGATAATCACTAGTCATCCTCCCCTTAAGCTTTGATACCCTTGAACTATAGATGGAAAACCTTGAAATCATGTTTAGTGGAAAGTACTAGTATACATGGTATGATTATTCTTTAAAGGGTACTAGCTCAATGGAAGAGCACCTACTTTACAAGTAGGAGGATGATGGTTCGATTCCATCATGCCCTAATATGACTAAATATATGACTAAATAAATGACCAAATAAATGACCAAATAAATGACCAAATAAATGACCAAATAAATGACCAAATAAATGACTAAATAAATGACCAAATAAATGACCAAATAAATGACCAAATAAACTACCAAATGACCAAATAAACTACCAAATGACCAAATAAACGACCAAATAAATGACTAAATATATGACCAAATCAATGACCAAATAAATGACTAAAATAGTTTAGTCATAAATTTGGTCACAAGATAAATGACCGGCAATAAACTACCATTGGTCACGTGACCCAATTTGGTCATTTATCTACAATTTTTGGTAGTTTATTTGGTCATATATTGCTATTTTTGTACTAGTGGAAAAACCACCTGGGACCGGCAACCCAAAAATTGTTCACTCTTCTGAAGTGAGGTCGGTGAAGACCCAACCTTGTTAAAG
Source organism: Chamaecyparis obtusa (assembly GCA_027943335.1). Lineage (NCBI taxonomy): Eukaryota > Viridiplantae > Streptophyta > Pinopsida > Cupressales > Cupressaceae > Chamaecyparis > Chamaecyparis obtusa. The sequence continues at coordinate 1,037,871 of BSBK01002646.1, read as the reverse complement.
GTTACAAACACACTGTGAGGTGTGACCTTGTTAGAGGATTTTAGACCAACCGTTATCGTCCAACCAGTATTCACTATGGGGTTGACAAGATAACAATGTTCATTCTATGAATGATACATATAAGACTTTCCTAGTCCACTTTGTTAAGAGATTTCTCTGTACCGGCAACTCAAAAATTGTTCACTCTTCTGAAGTGAGGTCGGTGAAGACCCAACCCTGTTAAAGGTTACAAACACACTGTGAGGTGTGACCTTGTTAGAGGATTTTAGACCAACCGTTATCGTCCAACCAGTATTCACTATGGGGTTGACAGGATAACAATGTTCATTCTATGAATGATACATATAAGACTTTCCTAGTCCACTTTGTTAAGAGATTTCTCTGTATACAATGGTTAAACTGTAACAGTAGGTGATTTGATTACAATACAACTTCAATTGCGGATTATCATATCTATGTTAAGCTCATTCAAATCCTCTGATCAATATATCAATTCTGTATCAACAATAATCAATGACTTACTGTTGCTCAGTAATAGCTTTCTGATGCTCGATAAACTCTATAGTTTGGTTCTCCTTAACCAGTTTGATTAGGCATACATGAAGCTTGTTCATGCGTTAATTCTATAGTCTTCTTCTTCCGGCATAAGTTTCATAACAAAACCCTAGTCTCTTAAATAGATAAGTAAACAATTTTCTTCTCCTCCATTAGATTTTTTTGCTTGTTCTCCTTCATCCATTTTTCCGCTTAAACCTTTTTCGGCCGATGTGTTAGTAACACATTTTGATTCCATCCTTTAGATCTTCCTTGAATTTTGTTAGCCATCGATCTTTGTAACAAACATTATCTCAATCTCTGATTTCAAGGTACTTTTCAGCTCATCAATCTTTATCAGCTAAACTAATCATTTAGTTCCTTTCTCCTGCTTGGTTAACAAAGAAATGTGTTGGTGAACACAAGCTTGGTTTATACTGTGCTCGGTATACACTACACTGCTTGGTGTATACTATGATGCTTCATCAACCGACCACACTACCTTGTGGCTTTCAGCTTTTTTCCTCATCATAGATGAATGAAACATAATCAAGTCAATAACATAAGGTCATAGACTCATCAAAAAATTACCCAATGTATTCCTTATCCTCATCTGTCATATACAGCTTCCTCATGTAGATATTATTGTTCTTCATCTCTCTTACTCCTTTTCTACAGATGTTTAGGTATTGTAACTTACAAGATAAGTGTTGTCAAACTAGTTGACATCAATGACAACATATTATTGATTTAATCATGTCATATCTAATCAGCAACTCGGCGATCTCTAATCATAGATCTTCAATTAGGTTCTAAATTAGTTGTAGTTAATCATACCCTAGCTCACTATCAAGACCCTTAAGAAATCTTCACAAGGCCCTAGTTATACTATGTGATGAAAGCAATAAACAACTAAAGTCTTTTTGAGTGTCTTCAACAATCGTCCTGCAAGCAAACCGTTAGCAAGTTTTATCTTTGTCACACGCCCTATAGACCACTGTTATGTTGTCAAAAAATAGAGATATAAAATAACAACAAATGATAAATGTCAGGAACAGTAATCAGTAAATTACAGAAATCGAGAAATTTAAAACTCTGATGCCAAGTCTCGTGTGAGGAAGTATAGCATTGCGTGTGAGAAAGTGCAGGGTCTGGAGCGATAAAGTGCTTTTTCACATGAGAGAATGCTAATGAAAGAAAAACTTCATGCGGTATGCTAAAAAATCTCGCGCGAGAATCCGTACATAGTGAAGTATGGATGTACGACAGAGTGCAGAATGTTTATCAGAATTTTTTTGAGAGTGAGGCCAGAAATCAATTTTCTGCTCCACGGTGGGTGCCAAAATGTTTATAGCTGAACGTGGACCTCTAATCCATCCATAGACACAACATAGTCATTGCTCACAAAGCGAATTACGAAAATGAGTATGAATTACCCAATTCACGAATTCATAGTGAATCGACCTGTTGCCTCCTAATTAGTTGGGGTGTTTGAATTACTCTCAGATTGGAGAGCCAACAACCATAGACCAAGCTAAGACAGAGGATTTGAAAGCTTGAAAAGAATGAAATTACAATTAATCTAAGATGAAGAATGCAGATTTTTAGCTAGAAATGAAGATGCAAAGTAATCTAAAAAGCTTTAAAATAAGATGAGAATTGAACTAAGCATATATATTAAGCAAACTAAATTAAGATGAGAATGCAATTATACCACTAACATGAAATTATACTAATTATGCAATGAAAATCTTAAAAACATGAGAGAATTGAGACACAAATTGACTATAGTTTTGATACTCTAAATTGCCTCTTCAAAATGAAGAAAAGGAGCTCATAATATAGAAAAGCCGAGAGAGAGGATGAAAAGTTTCGTGGAAAAGAAACAACTGACTCTTCATCTCCATGGAGGAAGGTGAGACAAATATGAAAGAATTATTTAATTAAATGAATGAATATTGCCACATGGGTGGCTTTTCGAGTAATTTTTGAATTAATAAATCCAAATAAAGATGTCCATTCAAATAACCAAATATTATTTAATTCCATGATGTGTATTAGCTAAAGGGGGTGGAATTAATTTAATTTAAAAGCACTAGGACTTTAGAATTAAATTAATTAATCATAGGGATTATTTAGCCAATAAAGTTGAATATTTAAGAATTAAATATAGTGTATGATTAATGCAAATTTATGATTTTTTGCATTTGACACCAAGTCAAATAAAGTCAATTAGGAGACAAAATTGCCTAGTACAATAGGACTTTAAAGATGTAGAAATTGAAGAAATGCACCAAAATTGATTAGAATTGTAAGGTGCCAATTTTGGGGTATTACAGATTGTACCCAAAGAGGATTGGGAAGAGAGGACTTGCATTTTGGGGTGGTGGAACCAAATGACATTTTGTCAAAAAGTGTGTCATGTATGAATATATTTGCAGTCAATTTGATGACGACTTAAAGGTGGACAATCTGAATGAAGATAGAGATGCTAAGGCTTGTGATATTTCTATTAGGATTCAACTATGTAGTTTTTGAGTCAAATGCATTGATCCATGTTTCGTGAGTAGGGGTTCATAGGAACCAATCTCTCATGAGAATAAATCGAACACTTAGCACTCATTGCATCTAGGTGATGCTCATAGATGCTCATAGATGTCAAACATCAAACAGTGAGCCCTCTCGGGAGGTCACCCATCCTAGTACTACTACAACTCAAGTTGAATCCTGATAGCAATATCACAATTTGACTTGATGTGGAAAAACTACTTAACAATTGATGAGCTAAAGTGACTTTATAATGAATGGTACATTAGGCACAACACTTGTTGAAGGTTTTGCAAATGGGGTTGCAAGCTAAGCAAATTTAACCTTGGAGGAAACTCCATGGTTAAGCATGCTTGATTTGAAGTAGTACTGGGATGGGTGACCTTTTAGGAAGACCCCATGCTTCACCTCTATGAGCATCACTTGGATGCAATGAGTGCTAAATATGGTATTCATTTATATGAGAGATGAATTCTTGTAAACCACTTACTTATGAAACATGGATCAATGAGTTTGACTCTAAAACTACACAGTTGAATCCTTATAACAATATTGAAATTTGACTTACTGAACTTCCCAAAATAAATTATTCCCTAATCAAAATTCATTTTAGAAAAACCAACCTAAAAAAATTTGAAAATAAATTAATGTTGGGTCTTTTCATTCCTTTAACTACTACACCTCATAGACCTTATTAAAATGCCTCCATCCATTCATTCTTCGCCAATGCAACTTCCCCACGAATTTCTGTTGAGATTAGCACATCAGAACAGCAATTGTCATTCACATAAGTAAATGGCCATGAGACTGCATACGAAGACGATGTTGGCGATAGGTGGTGTTTCGTATTAGCTAATCATTCGATCATAAGTTGCGAATGTCAATCCCATCCACTACCCATCTCAATCTCACAGCATTATGTAGAGAGGGTCGGTTGAAAGAGGTGCTACACTTTCTGCTTACAACACAAAAACCCACATCAGAATCTCGTACATATCTCCAACTATTGCAGCTCTGTATTACCAAGAATGCGCTTTCAGAAGGTAAACAAATTCACTCTTTCATCACAGACAATGGATTCGCGTTTGCTGCAAGCACATTTTTTCAAAATAAGCTTGTCAACATGTATGTTAAGTGCGGAAGTTTGGTGGATGGTTCTAAAGTCTTTGATGACATGATAGAACGAGACAGCGTCTCCTGGAATTCTGTCATTGCAGGCTACAGAAGACATGGATGTCCTCAAGAGGTATTGGCTCTGTTTAATCAAATGCAACGAACAGGAGTTCAACCTGATCAGCTCACCTTTGCCAGTGTACTCCCAGCCTGTGCCCAAATAAGAGCTTTGGAAAAGGGTATGGACATCCATCAAATCATAATGGAAATGGGGTTTCTATCAGATGTTGTAGTTGCAAGTGCTCTGCTTGACATGTATGTAAAATGTGGAAGTGTGCAGAAAGCACGCGAGTTGTTTGACAAAATGCCTCAACGAAATGTGGTCTCTTGGAATTCGATGATTACTGGATATGCACAAAATGGTGCTTTGGACCAGGCTTTAAGCCTTATCAGAGAAATGCCTCGGTCAGACGTGGTCTCATGGAATGCTATGGTTGCAGGGTATGCGCAAAATGGGTTCGTTGAGAAGGCTTTAGAGGCGTTTAAGCAAATGCAGTTGGCAGGTTTAAAGCCAAACGCCACGACATTTGCCAGCATCCTCCCAGCCTATACCAAAAAGGAATTTTTGGAACAGGGTATGGCTATCCATCAAAGTATAATAAAGAGCGGATTTATATCAGAAGATGTTGTTGCAAGTGCCCTGTTAGACATGTATGCAAAACGTGGAATCATACACAAAGCGCGTGAGCTGTTTGACAAAATGGCACGGCGAAATGTAATCTCTTGGACTGCACTGGTTTCTGGATATGCACACAATGGGCTTTCTGAAGAGGCCTTGGAATGTTTCAAGCAAATGCAATTTGCAGGCGTGAAGCCAAACTCCACAACCTTTGCAAGCATCCTTTCAACCTCTGCCAAGGTGGTAGATTTAGAACAGGGGATGGAAATCCATCAAAGATTAATTGAAAGCGGACATATGTCAGATGTGATAGTTGTGAATGCCTTGATAGAAATGTATGCAAAATATGGAAGCATATTGAAGGCACGCGAACTGTTTGACAAAACATTTCAACGAAATGTGGTTTCATGGACTTTGATGATATCAGGTTATGCAAAAAATGGACTCGTTGAGGATGCCTTGGAGACTTTTAAGCAAATGCAATTGGCAGGTGTAAAGCCAAACTCCGCAACCATTTCCAGCATCCTCCCAGCATGTGCCAAAATGGGAGCTTTAGAACAGGGTATGGACATCCATCAAAGCATAACCGAAAGTGGATTTTTGTCAGATGTCGCAGTTGTGAATGCGTTGATAGACATGTATGCAAAATGTGGAAGCATGCACAAGGCAGTTAAATTATTTGATAAAACTTCTCAACGAGATGTCATTTCTTGGACTGCAATGGTTGCAGGATTTGCACAAAATGGGCTTGCTGAAAAGGCCTTGGAGACTTTTAGGCAAATGCAACTGGTAGGTGTAAAGCCAAACTCCACAACCTTTGCCAGCATCCTTCCCGCCTGTGCCAAAATGGGGGCTCTGGAGCAGGGTATGGACATCCATCAAAGCATAATTGAGTTTGGATTATCATCAGATGTTGTAGTTGTTAATACCCTGATAGACATGTATGCAAAGTGTGGAAGCATACAGAAGGCACATGAACTCTTTGACAAAATGTCTCAACCAGATGTGGTCTCATGGACTGCAGTAATTGCAGGGTATGCACAAAATGGTCTTTGTAAGGATGCTCTATCACTTTTTGAACTAATGAAGCACTCTGGAATATACCCCAACCATGTAAGCTTTGCTTGTGTTTTATTTGCATGCAGCCATGCAGGTTTAGTAGAGGAGGGCTGCAAATACTTTAATGGCATAAGTGACTCTCATTGCGTTACACCTATAATTGATCATTATGTGTCCATGGTTGATCTTCTTGGCCGTGCTGGCTATCTTGAGGAAACTCTAAATTTTGTTATCAAAATGCCAACTAAACCTGTGGTGGTTGTGTGGATATGTTTGCTTGATGCCTGTAGATCACACAAGAACATAGGATTAGGAGTATTTACAACTAATACTCTTTCTGAGCTGGACCCCAAAAATGCTGCAACATACGTTCTTATGTCAAACATCTATGCAGAAGTGGGAAGGTGGGATGAGGTTCAAAAGGTAAGAAGACTGATGAAAGATAAAAAACTAAAAAAGATACCTGGATGTAGTTGGATTGAAGTTCATAAAATAGTACATGCTTTTTGTGTAGGAGACACGTAAAACTGTAGAAATATACACTTTTGCGAAAAATGTCTTGGAGAGGTGAAGGCAGCAGGCTATTTTCCATATTCAAGACATCTGTTGAAGGATATGGAGGAAAATAACCATCCGTTTGGCAATTCTATCCGGATTGTTAAGCAAATCCCCTGGAACAACTATTAGATTTTTCTAGAAGCTGTGGACTGCCACACTGCATTCAAATTTACCTTTGAGACTGTTGCAAGACAAATTTGTTGGGAGAGAGCATTTATTGGTTCCGTGGTTTCAAATAAAAACAACATTCTTGCCATTATTATGGGCAGTGCTAAGCGAAGCAACCTGTATGCACAGTCCTGCATTATGACAAGGTGCATTGTTTCAGATCTGTAGTGGTAAGAAGGGATCAGGTTTTATTCATGTTTCAGACCTGCAGTGGTAAGAAGGGATCAGGTTTTATTCATTGTCTCAGAAAAAAAAGCATCTCCATAAATCAAATAAGGTGGGTTTACCTTGTTTTGTAAAGCTAAATTAAAGTTGGGAAAGTTTGTTAAGTCCATACTTATCATATGCACTGTCAAAGAGATGAAGGAAATAACTAAAGTAAAAGCGGTGCTAAAGCTGGGGAATAATTTGAGTCAAAATTTATTATAGTCACTGTGAAAGAAAACAACAGAATAATTAAAGTAAAAGCGATTTGAATAACTTGGGCCCTTGGAAGTCTGGGAATCCTTGCTGTCCGCTCTCTCATAAATTGCTTCTTTTACCTGCTCTACTCACATTCGTTGCAGTTTAATATTGATCACAGTTTTTAGGAGACATCAAATTTTAAGAGTTCATAATAGTGTTTAAGAGTGCTTCAAGTTTTATCTGTGTAGTTGATAATACTATTTGAGAGTGTTTAAATTTCTCAATTGTTGCAAAGGTCAGTTATGGCATCTGTTGTGGTTGGTGTTGTTCTTGAGAAGCTTGGCGGGATGTTGATAGAAGACATAAACAAGGAGGTTTCACTTGTCTGTAACTTCAGAAGTGACTTTGAATGGCTGAGCAAGAAGCTCACAAATTTAAGAGACTATCTCAGAGATGCAGATGTCCAGAGTGCACACAATGTGTCCATGAAAAGATGCCTGCTGGATGTTGCAGAGATCACTTGGGATGCAGAGGACATACTGGACGAATGTGCTTCTTCAATCAAGAGGTACTAATAATGAAATCTCCCAATCCTCTTGTGTCAGTGCTTTCAGTTATTCTCGATTAGTGTTTCACTATAAAATGGCAAGTGGGATTAAGCACGTGAAAGATAGAATGAAGTCCATCATGGAAGATGGAAAGGAGCTGAAGCTTGTTGGGGATGCCACTCATTCAGACCAACCTTCCATGATTACAGTGCAGAATCTAAACTGGAAGGGGTCAGCTATAATAGAGAGCGGTTCACATCCAGTGGCTATTGAGTCCAAGGTTGAACAAGTCATCCTCCCACTCGGTGACCCTGTTGTGCCCGTCATTGCCATCGTTGGTTGGGTAGCGTGGTGAAGCATTTTTAATGTGAAATGTTTTCATCAGAGTAAATAATAGGTATGAGCAATTCATATGGCTTTCTATTTCTCAGACATACTCCCTTAAAAAGTTGCAGGTTGCTTTGGCCATGGAACTAGATTTGAACGAGGTCATTAATGAGAGGATAGATGAGGTGAAGGCAGCAGAGTTGATTCATGGCCGTTCAGAAAGCACAAGGTTCCTCATTGTGTTGGATGATGTGTGGAGGGCAACCAAGCAAGAGAACCTGGTATTGGCACTGGGCTTTCTTAGGGGGAGTAACTCCCAGAGCAAAATTGTGGTCACAACACAAAGCAAACATGTTTGCAGCAACATGAATGCTCGTGTTTATGAGTTGCAGCCTTTGTCAAAAGAAGAGAGCCGTAACCTGTTTTGTTCTTTTGCTTTTCATAGAAATCAACCGCCAAATCATCTTGAAGGAATTGTTCATCAAATCGAAGGGGAATGTTAGAGACTACCCTTGGCTGTCAAAACAGTGGCAGTGTCTCTCGCGAATAAGACATTGTCGGAGTGGGATTCCAAATTGGAGCAGCTAAGAGTGGCGTCTTCTACTGAAGATCCAATTATGCAGATTCTCAAGCTGAGTAATGATTCTCTTCCTGCTCATCTTAAGCCCTGTTTTGTGTATCTTTGATTCTTTTTGGAAGATGAGGTAATAGAGTTCCAATATCTCATACACCTGTGGGTAGCAGGACATGTTCCTCAAGGAGGGGACCAGGTACATATTGGATGGAGTTATATTTGTCACCTTCACAGCTTATGTTTGGTGGAGAGACTAGATGACATGTATGATGTGGATTTCAGGTATCAACATATACAGAGATTGTTCAAATTGCATGATTTATTGCTTGATTCGGCCATTAGCATAGCAAAAGAAAGTCAATGTACATTTAGTGTGGAAGAAGCCTTGAAGAAAGGTCTCACTATGCAAATGGGTAGGAGGTATTGCAGGATTTTAATGGGCAAGAGAAGCATAGGCAATAATGTAGGTGTGATGGCAAGAAACTGGGCATATTCTGCATCATGTCTATACACTTCATTTTCATAAAATAGATGCATTTGAAATATTCCAACAATCTTGCTTAATGGTGCAAGAGTACTGCACGTACTTGATTTTAGTGGCACCGGAATTCCGTTATTGCGAGATTGTGTTGGGAATTTGAAACTCTTTAGAATCTTGAATTTAAGTAAGACAAATTTTACTGTGGTATCAGACTGTGTGAAAAGCAGTAAGAGTCTTTGCTTCCTTGCCATTTGTTATTGTAGGAATCTAGAACACTTCCCTAAGTGGATTGGTGAACTTCATTGCCTAGAACATCTGGATATCCGCACAATGACTGAGAAACCCCTGCCAAAGGGAATATCAAATCTTGTACCTTTGGAGGTACTGAAATTAGATTGGTATTGCAAACTATCTACGGAGGAGAATGAATTCTTAGAGTTGAGGCATTTTGTTAGTTTGGTCAACCTCTGCAAAGTGAACATAAGTATTCATCACGATGTTGAATTGAAAAGTATAGGAGACGGGATCCTTGCAGCATTGGTGAAGATGCGTGCTCTCACAATAGATAACAATCGTTCTTATGAAGGTAATCTTCCACCTCTATCAGAGAAAATGTTAGCTATGAAGGATCTTGAGTACCTTTCCTTATTTCAGCTTGCAGTGCCAAATTGGATATGTGGTTTCACAAATTTGATTCAATTTAAGTTACAGAATTGCCATTGTGCTGAATATCCAACACTAGAAATGATGCCTAACTTAATAAGGTTGGAGTTGGTAACCAATACAAATAGCGAGGCTTTGCCAAAAGGGTTTCGGAAGTCCCCGGGGTTCCCTCAGCTACGTTATTTTAAATTTTTTAATTTTTCACTGTTAGAGGAGTTGCCAAAATTAGAGGATGGAGTGATGTCAGACATTGAGATACTAAAAATAGACTCATGTGAAAATCTGAAAAAAGTTCCATGTGGATTTGAGCTCATGAAAAGTCTGAAAAAGTGTCACTTTACCCATGTGGCAGTGAGCCATATGTTTGATAAGGGCAGGGAATTATAAAATAAAATAAAAACTAAATCCCAATGTCAAAATTAAAAGTGACATTGTGGAATAATGAAACGTAGGAGGGGTGAATTTTTTTAATTTCCTTTTGCAATGTAAATGATCATTCATTATCATTTGTATGAATGTAAGTTGAATGGCTCACAACGAGCCCAAGGCTCTGACATCATAAGGGATGAAGCCGCGATCATGCCCTTGGCGAATTTGGCGGCGTGGATGCCCCACAGTCCTTGGCTCTAAGCCGAAGAGGTTTCAGGCACGTGTGGGCCCGTATCGGGTTCCTAAATCGTCTTTGTGGTGGCCTTCACTGGTTGGTAGCTCGCAGGCTTCGTGCCTCGCTGGGCTGCCTCGCAAGTCTGAACCCTCCATAAAAATAAAATAAAAAATACCCAAACATAATAAAGTTTCAATGTTCTTTTAAATTATTTACAAATGAAATTTTCACTTCTATTTCTATGATTGATTCTAGAGTTTGCAATAGTATTAGACCTATGGAAGGCTCTAAAGTTTGCACCCAAATTTATGCATGACATTTTATTGGTTTTGAGACAACTCTATCTACATCATTCCTCTTACAAAAAAAAGAAAGAAAGACATCTTTAAATCTACACCCTTAACAATTATAATTCAACTTTCAAGGATGATTTTATAGATAATTATTTACTTTTTTAAGGAAATTGGCTAATATATAAATATTAAGGATTTGTTCGTGGAAGGAGGAATGATGTGGTAATGCTACCAAGTGTAAATGTAAATTATATGTTAAGAGTTAGAAACTTGCTAAATGTGTTTCTAGCATTAGATTTTTTTGCCAAAAGGAGTTAGTATTGTTACTTAAGATCTTGATAGCTAGATAATAAACAAAATAGTTAGGAATAACAATTACAAACAAGGTAAAAGGTGTTCAAAATATAGTTTTTCTTTTTTAATTTTTTTTAAAACATATTATTAACATTTTGATTATTATCTTATACCATTGTATTGGAAAATTCTATTTTATTTTGACCAATTTTGATATAAAATGGATGTGGGAGACTATGTTGAAGCCTATACTATAATTGTGATGAAATCAGTTTTATTTTTTAAGGACTGTGTTCAACGCTATTGATCGACATATTTCATGACAATAATGAAGTATCATTTTGGTAGGAAGATCAACTAATTTGGGAAGTGGCTAGGAATAATACTTACGCATAGTCTAAATAATTACACACCTATAAAAGACTAGTCATGTACATTGCAAAATATTTAGAAAAATGATTTGTTTGACCTGAATACTTTTCCTATTTTTCTTGTTTGGAAAATAATTTTATTTTAAAAATAGTTGCATTATGATCTATGTAGCTAGCATCGGTTCCCAATTTTGTAATCCCTACATTTCGTTGGTTTAGGTGTAGTGCCCACCCATAGTTTACTTTTCAGTTTTATATTGCCAAACTCTTTTAAGCCACTTTTATGTGTGTGTCTATTATTTCAATTTTATTATGTGATTTTGGATGTATAACATTACATAGTGATTTGATATTGGTTAATTACGTGATATCATATATTTGTAGTTAGATGATGTTAGTTACATTGATGATGATTATTTATATTTTTAAAATGTTGTTTATGTTTACGATTTTACTTACTTCATACTTGCATGTGTATTGCTATCATGTATATTTTTACTTTTCTGTTTGACGTGTTTGATATGGTTGAGGGACAAAGTCATAGTTACCTACTTGCGAGATCCACATGATGTCTCGATCCCTACTATTGCTTGTTATCTGTGTGTGTGTGTGTGTGTGTGTGTGTGTGTGTGTGTGTGTGTTTGTTTGTTTTTTATGTAGGTTTGTAGGTACCGAGAATCGACTTCCCTGAATTGTCAGGATGAGCGTGCCCTATCGCAAGTCTCAATTGTAAGAAAGGGGAGATAATATTCAGATCCAAATCTCAACCTAAGTCATTTTATTGTCCTGAAATAGTCGACAAGTTTCTGATATTCTACCCTTCTGAATTTGTCTAGGTGACGTGAGTCCATAAACCTTTCCCTTGAGCATGATTATTGTTTTATTTGGTTCAGTTGGTCTTGGCTATTTGGTGTGATTATTGTGAGATAATTAAACAATTTATAAGATTAATTATGTGGTCTAAATAATTAAATCTTATTAAATATAAAAAATTAATATGAAAGTATTTAATTAAGGAAAATTAATTAAGTACATTTATTAATTAAAAAGACTTAATTGAAAGTCAAATGGTGGAATCAGAGATTTAAATAATTTATTAAATTAAAACTTGAGGAAAATTGAATAAAATAATAAAGTGTATTAAAATATTATTCTTTTAGTTAAAATTAATATGCAATTAGTTGCACATTCAATTTAAATAAACTTAATAAATAAAGTAAATGTTATTAGTTGAGTGAACTAATATAAACAAGAATTACAAAAACAAACACATGGAGTTATTATTGAGAAAATAGAATAAATCAAACAAAAAGAGAAGGTGATAGAAACAAAGTTGGAGAGTTAAGTTGAGTTCCAGATTTGCATGGTGGAGTTGGAATTTGAGAGCTTTTTTCTTTATGAGGAGGAATTTGACCATTATTCTACACATAAGTTTGCAGGTTTTGGAGGAAGGATTGAATTGAAGGATTTTTGAAAAGCTTGAAATTTTTTAACATTTTTCTGGTATTCGTCATATTTCTTCAATTGGTGGTTTGAGGTAGGGTTTGAAAACTCTCATAGGTTTAATTCTTGTATTTCAGAAAGATTGTTTTCTTCGTGTTTGCCAAATTGTGGTAGGGTTTTGAATTAAAGTTTTTATGGTTTTATCGTTGGAGGTTTTGGATTTGAAAAGTTTTTTGGGTTTTGTTGTGTGAGAAGAAATTCTGGTATTTTATTATGTATATGAGTATACGTGTATTAATTTATATATATGCATAATCTTTTATACTATTCTAGAAGCCCTCGCATTTTAGATTCAAAAAGAAACTTATGTCCTGGTTAAAACCCTAGGTTGTTCAAGGTGAAAACTTATAGAAATTTGATTTTAAAAAATATAAAATTTAGATCCAATAAAGGTTTGATTGAATTATTATCAAACAATTGAATGTGAAAACCCAATTGAAATTAAATAGTAAAACTAGGTTCTTGAAAATCAATTATTTTTTTCAATAGAAATAAAATTATGCATGTATATTTTTGAAAGTCACCTTTTATTTAAATAATAATAATAATAATAATAATAATAAAATACATTTGCTGGAATAGTACAGACGAAATGTCTAATAAAGATAATTTAAAAAAAAGAATATATATATATAATGTTATTGACGTGGGGTGGGGAGGACCCACTCCCCACCCCACGACACTGTTCTGCGACAGCAGTGGTCGTTAGATGACAGGCTTGCTGTCGTAGGCAACAACACTATCGTAGAGGCAACGTGGGGGAGAGGGGTCAAATCCCCCCTCCCCCCACTTACCTTGTTTATATATATGTTTTTTTTTAAATATTTTTTATTTTATTAAAATATTAATTATTATTTATTAATTAAAATATTAATAATTAATAAATTTATTATTATTAAAAATATGTTACTTAATAAAGTTAATTTGTATTATGATTTAATTTAGCTAAATATTATTAAGTTATTAATGTTAATTAATTTAAAATAGATTTATTTAGTTATGATGAAATATTTCTTTATGTTTGAATTAAATTGGTGATTTAATGGAGTATATATGCATGGAATATGGATTCGAACAATTATATTTTAAATCAATGGGAAGATAATTGTGTTGTTTGTTATATATTTGAATTTGTGATTTGATGGTTATTACTTAATCTTATTGTGGAATTGGGGATTAAGTCAACCTTTAGGAATTATACCAAAGGCTCAGGATGTGATTCTTGTGATGTTTTACATGTTCTTTTTGTTAATGGTTTTGTGTTATTATTTCATGCATTGTGAAGTGTTATCGGTTCGTTACCAGAGGCAGGTTTAGGGTTGATGTGTTATGTTTATTTGCCTTGCATACTTCTATGGCAGTCGATCTTTTTTATAACCAAACCTTATGGAAGTTTGATTTTATTACGATGGAAGATATTTATGTGTTTTCATCTTAGAACCATAATTCTAATGTTATGATTCATAATGACCTATGAGTAATGTTTTGAGATGTATGAACTTAAGCTAGGTTATCTAGGTGTTAAAGGGGAATTAGCTTTCTTTGGAGGCATCAGAGCCCAAAAGTGGCTACCTGGGTATCCTTAATAAGTTACTTAAATAAGTGATAATATAATTAAATAGGATTTTAAAATAAATTAATAAGATAATTGATTTCTTGCCCATGTCTTGAATGCTAGTATAGGCTAAGGATGAGGGCGGGAGAAGATGTTTGCTCATCTAGTAGTGGCGGTGAGTTCTAACATAATTGATTATCCTTGTCTACATGAGAGGATTTCAAGTTCCGCATATGATCATACTTGGGAGTCGGAGTCCAATGAGATCATTCCAAGGGGTTGACATATGTGATAACACTTCCTTGATTTCATCTTAGATTTTCTACATGTGTTGGTTGCGTCTGGGTTAGTATGTATACCTTGAGTTATTGAGTTGTACCCTTAAGATAGGAACTTATAGCAATCTTTCTTAGTTTTAGCTGATGATTGATTGCGGTATTGTTATTTGAGTGGGGTCTAATGTTTTCTCCTCAGCAAGGTGGGAGTAGAACCACAGGTTTCCTCAAGGTCGGGAGGTAGTGATTCTTTTACCATTTGAGAGTCTGGCATTCATGTTCTAGTGCTAGATGGTCCTTGTTGCAGTTGCTTCTTGTCCTATCTTCTTGGGAGACTTATTCATAGTCTTCTTTATTTATGCTCGCAATTAGTTATATTTGCATACCCTACGACTTGTGCAATGGATGTGGGTATATATGTATACTATATTATTTAGATGTATTTATGATGTATTGTGTAGAAGATTTAGATGATTATTGTAATTAATAGATTAAATTCTATTTATGCAATTCTATGTTAAGGAACCCTTGAGATTTGTAATCTGTAAATGAGAATTTGTATATAAGTATTTCTGAACTTTATGTTTTATTTCTTCTTTGTTATTCAATATTGTTTGTAAACTTTTAAGAAAAAAAAATTATACTATAAACTTAGTAACATGTTTTAGGTTAATATCTCTTGGGTTCCCTGGCGGGACATTATACTTGGTATCAAAGCCCATGTTTCAACACTGGGAACTCTAGGAATTTTGTATGCCCATTAGGTCTCTAGTAGTTAAAACATGAAACAAAAATTAGACATACAACACTCTTGTATTTTAGACTATTGTTTTACGATTTCTTCACGTCTTATTTATTTCGTCCTTCTTGTTGAATGTTGTAGTCACTAAAAATATATCTATTGCTAGAGGCAAAAGTGGAGGCCATAGTAGATGACATGGAAGGAACATAC
Source organism: Chamaecyparis obtusa (assembly GCA_027943335.1). Classification (NCBI taxonomy): domain Eukaryota; kingdom Viridiplantae; phylum Streptophyta; class Pinopsida; order Cupressales; family Cupressaceae; genus Chamaecyparis; species Chamaecyparis obtusa. Next base: position 1,022,368 of record BSBK01002646.1, on the reverse strand, counting down.
TTCCTAGCCCTCCTGTGAATTAGAGAGTTGAGGAGAGAAGGGAAGAGAATGGTGGTGAACATCATGGTGATTCAGGAGAACTCAATGCTATGAAGATTCTCTAGACTATTGTAGAACGTCTGCCCATACAAGACAAGCTTGAACATGAAGCATCACACCATTTTGATAATGAGGAGAGACAAAGATCCTGAAGTCTAAGAGGAAGGGACACTACCCTCAGATAGGGAGCCGTAAAGGCCAATCAGATTAGAGACCTTCTAAGATCATGAAATCCTCATTTTAATGGTCTTGGCACTAGTTTCGAGGTAGATACTTGGCTTATTGCATTAGATCGATATTTTTCTGTGCACATGTTCAATACGAATGTTAGGGAAAGATGTGTCATTATGCACCTCGAAGGTTTTGCAGCTTCTTGGTGGAAAATTGAGGAGAAAAAACTAGGACTTACCATGGAGACTATTACTTAGGAGATTTTTCTCGAGAACTTCCTAGAATGCTTCTTATTTGATTAGTGGTAGCAACAATGCATGGATGAGTTCCACAATCTGTGGCAACTATCTATGACTATCCAAGATTATGAGTGTCATTTCTTTGATCTCAAGCCTTATGTAGAATTTACTGATAATTCACCACTTATGTTGCAACATTTCATCAGGGGGCTCAATGGTCACATCATTGGATGAGTTAAGGTTCTCGAACCCAAGACCCTCAAGGAAGCGGTTAATAAGGCTACTTTGGTGGGGACAAATTTGGCTCTAGGGCATGGTGGACAGATAGGAGTTCAGACCAGTGTTCCTAAACTTTCAAGCTATAGAGGGAATCAAAACCAAGTTGCAGGGAACTTCAGGATACCTCCTCCCTACTTCATAGTCAACAGTAGAAGGGGACTAACCCTCCAGCATAGAATGGTGGTCCTCAATCTAAGAACCGTAACTTTTTGTGCAACATGCACAATCAGTCCAGTCAACCTGCACAGAGCACACATTCAATTGTAAGTAGAGGCAATTATCAGCAGTCTAGTGCACCCTTTGATGGGAGAGGTCATGATAGAGGCAATGGTTTCTTCTCATGTGGACAGTATGGTCACATTATAGTGAATTTCCCTCAACGTGCATCACAATTTTTAGGATAGAGACCTGCATCTTCTGAGCCTACTGTAGGGGATGCAAACATATATCACAAAGTATTTGCGGTAGTGGATCATCGCCAAGTAGAGCATCAAGGTACTGTGGTAGGAACTTCTGGTGCTACTAGAGGTATTTATCTTTCTATCTTATTTGATTCAGGAGTTACAGATTCTTTTATATCTTCTTTTGTAGTAGAGAGATATGGGCTAGTGGAAATAAAGCAGGAGATTGGTTAGCAAGAAGAGTTAGCCTATGTGGCAAGGATAGATCAATGAACTCTCTAGTGCATAAATTTGAGTTGAACCTGGGTAAACTCATCACCTGGATTGACCTTCGTGTGATTCCTTTGGGATCATATGATATTTTCCTTGGGATGAATTGGTTAGGTTCTCACAGAGACAACATTGATTTTAGACAAAACATAATCAAAGTCAAAGATGATGTTGGAAAGGATTGTGAGATAGTGGGAATTCAATGTCCTATATCTCTTCGTATGATTTCCTCTATGAAACTCAAGTGAAACATGCAAAAGGGATGTCAACTATTTTCTATAACTATGAATGAGCTGGATGAAGTAGAAATGGAAGAAAAGACTCTTGATCATCCTATACTTCATGAATTCGTTGATGTCTTTCCTAGTGAGACTTCAGGTATGCCACCAAAGCGTGACATAGATTTTCACATTGATCTTGTTCTAGGAGCACAACCTATATTTAGAGCTCCTTAACGGATGACCACACATGAGTTGTGTGAGATTAATCTTCAATTAGAGGATCTTTTAGTGAAGGGTAGTATTTGGCCAAGTGTTTCACCATGGGAGCACATGTACTCTTTGTTAAGAAGAAAGATGGATCTTTACACTTGTGTATTGACTATAGACAATTGAACAAGGTAACAATCAAGAACAACTACCCTTTTCCAATGATTGGTGATCTCTTTGATCACATAAAAGGAGCCAAGATATTCTCCAATATTGATCTCAAGTCAGGATACCATTAGTTACACATTTAGGACACAAATATGAACACAAAACTGCATTTCAAACTTGCTATGGACAGTTACTTTTGGTTTGACAAATGCTCCATCTGTTTTCATGTGTTTGATGAATGGAGTATTTCATTCTTAGATTGATCATTTTGTTCTCGTCTTCTTGGATGATATATTGATATATTCTAAATCCATAGAGGATCATGAGGAACATCTACAACTAATTTTGCAATGTCTTCATGACAATCAGTTGTATGCCAATCCAACAAAGTGTGACTTCTTTCAATCTATTGTTTAGTATTTGGGACATGTAATCTTAGGTGAGGGTATTTTAGTGGATTCTTCCAAGATTCAGGCTATACTAGATTGGCCAAATCCCACCAATGTATCCAAAGTCTGTACTTTCATGGGATTGGCATGATACTATTGTAGGTTTGTCAAAGACTTCTCTAAGGTTGCATATCAAATTACTTCTCTCCAAAGGAAAGGAAAGAAGTATGTTTGGACAGAGAAGTGTGAAGAGGATTTCCAAAACCTCAAGAAGTGTCTGACCAACTCACCTATCCTAGCAATACCCGACCCAATAGGTGATTTTATGGTGTGTGCTAATGCTTCTTTGGAAGGTCTAGGAGCAGTCCTTATGAAGGAAGGATGTGTGATTGCTTATGAATATCGCAAACTCAAGGAGCGCAAATTGAACTATCCTACACATGATCTTGAGTTAGTAGCAGTAGTTCATGCATTAGTTTGATGGAGACATTTTATATTAGGAAATCGATTTGAGATTCATAGTGATCATCCCAGCTTACAATATATCTTTACCCAACCTAATTTGAATGCTAAGCAGAGGCGATGGATGTAGTTTCTTTGTGAGTATGAATTTTAGGTCAAGTACATCCAGGGTAAGAATAATGTGGTAGTTGACACCTTGAGTCACAGGAGGCATGAGATGATAAATTTCACTCTTGGTGTAGATTTGTAGAGTTGTATAGTACTCCAGACACTTCCTACAAATACTTGGTACAAGGAAGTAAGAGTTGAGATTAAGTCAGCGAGACCTTTGGAAGGAAGGTTCTCAGGCTATGTTTTAGATTTAGATAGTCTTTTGTGTTATATGATCTAGATATATGTACTTCCATTAAATGATCTTTGTACCTTGATCTTATCTGAGGCTCATTGTGCACCTTATTTGGCACATCCAGGTGTCAAGAAGATGCATGTGGAACTTTGACAACTATAATACTAGTTTGATATGAAATGTGACATTGCTGATTTTGTGGCTAGATGTCTAGAGTGTCAGAGGGTTAAGGAAGACCACCAGCATCTAGTAGGACTTTTACAGCCTAATCTCATTCCATCATGGAAGTGGGATATCATCTTGATGGATTTCATCATAGGTTTTCATATGACTCCCCAAAGACATGATACCATCATGGTTACTGTTGTCTGGGTGACCAAAATGGCATAATTTTCTCCTATGAGAGAATCCCATACAAAAACTTTAGTAGATAGAGTCTTTATGCAAGATATTGTGAGATTACATGGTATTCCTTGCAAGATTATATCAGATAGGGATCCAATATTCACTTTTGCATTTTAGACTTCCTTACAACATGATCTTGGAGCACAACTAAGTTTTAGTTTGACATATCACCCTGACACCAATGGTCAGACAAAGTGAGTTAATCAGGTGCTTGAGGATATGTTGAGGATGTATGTCATGGATAGACAGACTCACGAGGAGGACTATTTATATTTGTTAGAGTTTTCCTTAAAAAATGGTTATCATAGTTCGATTGGTATGTCTCCTTTTTAGGTTTTTCATGTCCATCCTTGTCGCACACCCTTGAGTTGGGATAGGCTAGAGGATCATATTCTATTAGGTCCTTAGATGCTTCAAGATATGGAGCAATAGGTGGAACACAACCGTGAGCATGTGACCACAACTCAAGATAGGCAAAAGAAGTATGAAGAGGATCATACAGTGGACAAGCACTTTACAACTGGTACTAAGGTGTTTTTGAGAGTGCGTCCATGTAAGAGTCTGATTCGTTATGGAAAGGTGTAAGAATTTTCCTAAGGTAATGAATGTAATGCCAAGATCTAGAAGCTCAAGAGATAGCACAAATAAGAGAGATAAGATAATATGATCAAATGAATAATTCAATAATGATCAAGAGATAATGGATAATAGATATATACAATGTATATGTGCTTGACTATATAGATAATGTATGATAACTAGAATATATGCAAGTGATAAGCTATCAACTAGACAAGGTGTAGTCACATGTCCACCAAAGGTGGATCATCCTCCATTGTACATCAAATTATGTACAACATATGCAACAATGAGAGGATGATAATGTGATAAGAGCACTAAAGGTGGATCTCACACACAAAGAGGTATGAGATGCCAACTATCACCACCTAAAATGGAAATTCTCCTACATCATGTGCTAAAATGAAATGCAAACTCCTAGGTGTCTCAAAGACAACTAATATGAAAATGAATTATCATAAGTAAACTTAAGTAAAGTGTAATTAGTAAATACTTAATTACACCAACACCCCCCCTTAAGTGAAACTTAGGGGAATGCACTTAAGTTCACAATGATGTATGGGTCCTGACTACTGGACCATGTTAGGTACCCATGTACAAACTTCAAGTGCAAAGGATATGCTAAGAAATCTTTCATAAAGTGGAGAAAGAGGGAAAACGTCATGAGAAAAATGCTCCCCCAAAAGAGAGATAAGTACAATAATAGAAAATGAGAGAGACGACCTCATGTGAGGAAAAGATCCACCCATAAGAAATATCATACACCCCCAAGAGAGATCGCAACTGAAGCAACTTTCTCTCAGTGAAGGGTTTGGTGAAGATGTTTGCAACTTGCTCTATTGTAGGACAATACTGCATCTCAATGAGCTGATCCTGTATTAGCTCTTTGATGAAGTGCATATGAACCTCGATGTGTTTGGTTCGCTGATGCTAGACTGGATGTCTAGAGATCTCTATAGCACCCTGATTATCACAATGAATGATGGTAGTTCATGGAATATTGAAACCAAACTCCTTTAGGATATGATGAAGCCAAATAGCCTATATAGATGCAGTAACAACCCCTCGATACTCAGGCTCAGTCAAAGAGAGAGCAGTAGCTTGTTGCTTCTTACTCTGCCAACAAATGGGGCTTGAACCAAGATGAAACATCTAACCTAAAGTAGAGTTGCAACCATGAAGATCGCCTACCCAATCTGAGTCTGTATATCCAACCAAATGAAGTCATGTACCTACTGCATAGTGAATCCCATGCGTATGTGTACCATGTATGTAGTGTAATATACATTTGGCTAACTTCCAATGAAGCTCATGTGTCTCTTTCATGAAGCAAGAAACCATGCAAACTACAAAGGATATGTCAGGTCATGTATGTGTCAAGTAGATGAGACTTCCAACAAGCTGTCTATATAATGTAGCATCAACAAGTGGTGTGGAACACTTAGCCTCTAACTTGACACCTAAAAAAAAGGGAGTGGGTGCAACCTTGCAATCACTCATGTGAAATCGATCAAGTAAATCAAGAGCATACTTGGGCTAAGAAAGTGTGATCACTACTGAGAACTGTGTGATCTCAATAACAAGAAAATAGTGAAGTAAACCCAAGTCTTTCATAGAAAATATGTCCTGCAAAGAAGACTTGACACTGCCAATGATGGATGTAGTACTCCTTGTGATGATCAAGTCAATAACATAAAGCACAAGTATCAAGTGTAAGTCATCTTGCCAAAGAATGTAGACATTCAAATTTGAATGACACCTGGTGAACCCTGCTATGAGAAGGAAGGAATCCATCATGGAATACCAAGCCCTAGGAGCCTGTTTGAGGCCATAGATAGATTTCCTTAACCTGCAAACCATAGTAGTATCCTAGATGAATCTCTGTGGCTGCTCCATATAAATCTCCTCATGAAGATCCCCATGCAGAAATGCACTCTTGACATCCATGTGATGTACAACCCAACCATGAGCTATAACAATAACAAGTGTCAAACGAATGGAGTTCATCTTGGCTATAGGTGCAAATGTCTCGGTGTAGTCAATACCAGGAACATGAGAGAAAACTTTTGCAACAAGTCTAGCCTTATACTTATCCACACTTCCATCCATTGCAAATTTGGTCCAATAGATCCACTTACATAGAACCAAATTTCCTCCCTTAGGAAGAGGAACCAAGTCCCAAGTGTTATTCCTCATCAAATATTTATACTCATCCTCCATAGCTTTGTCCCACTCAGGAACTCCTAAAGCTTCCTTAAATGTTTGTGGATCTGAAGCAATTGCAATATAAGCATGCTGAAATGAGTTGTGTTGTGTTGTGACCTTTCCCTCCTAGTGTCTGAAGGATTCCCCACAAGTGAACCTTCTAAATCAAGTGTTTGTTGTGCCCAATGAGATCTAGTGGAAGAAAAAGATGAAGACTATGTCATGACCCTACTTAGGTGGAAGCCTGGGAGTTGGGGTTGAAGGAATTTCATCTTCCAAGTCACTATCATCACTATTATTATCCAAAATGGAGGAATTGGGAGGAGTTGAAGAAGTCAAACTAGGACAATTCTCTTCAAAGTGAACACTCCTCTCAAAGAAGATCTCATGTGTCTCAGGATCCATAATCTTGTATGCCTTAAGAGTCTTGGGATAACCAATAAATATTCAAGGCTTGCTTTGTGGTTCCAATGCCTTGCATTTATGTGGAGGTATGTGTGCCCAAGATGGACAAACAAAGACTCTAAAATATTTCACAACAAGTTTTGTACCACACAAAGCCTCAAAAGGAGTGACTCCATCCAAGGCTTTATGAGGAGTTCTATTTTGGATGTGAGTGGCACAACATATAGCTTCAGCATAAAAATATTGGTCAAGAGACTTAGCATGAATCATACAAGTGGCCATCTCCTTAAGGGTTCTATTATTCCTTTCTGCAACACCATTTTGTTGTGCAATGTAGGCAACTGAATCCTGAAGATCAATACCCTCAAGTGTGCAAAATTCTATAAGCCTTTAGTTCACATATTCCCTTCCATTATTTGTTGAAAGAATCTTGATGGCTTTCCCTGATTACTTCTCAACACGGCCTTTAAGGTGATAAATTTATCAAACACTTCACTCTTCTGACCAAGAAAGTAGACCCAAGTGTAGCAAGAAAATTCATCAATGAAGGTGAGTACATACTGAGCCTTTCAAAATTATGGCACTGGAAATGGGCCCATTACATCACTATGAACCAACTCAAGAAGAAATGTTTCTCTGTAAGACATCCCCTTGTCAAAATTCTCTCCGGGATGCTTGCCCACTTCACAACCTGAACATACACCCTCTAAATACTTGACTTGAGGTAGACCTTTGACCATATCCTTGTTGCTAAGCTACAGAAGATACTGATAGTTGAGATGTCCAAATCTTTCATGCCAAAGTTTACTTTTTGAATTTGAGTGTGTCAACAAGGCATGTGAAGGAGTCTTAGGTATAAAATGAGAAAATGAATAAAGACTTGTGTCATGATTTGCATTTTCCTATTGCCACCATAGAATCATCCTTAAGTTTTTTCACTACAACTGAATCAGGAAGGAACTCAACTTTCTTGCCACCTCCATAGTGAGTGATTTGGTAAATTGAAAGGAGGTATGTGCTAAGGTTTGGAACATAGAGAACATCTTTGAAAGCTCCATTTTCCATTTCAACTTCCCCTTTTCCTTCAACTTCCACTTGTGTATCATCTCCTACATAGATGTGAGGTACCATAGATGGTTTAAAAGAATAAAATTTCTCCTTTGTAGCACCCATATGATGTGTGGCACCTAAATCAAAGATCCATTCCTTTGAAATAGTTGTACTTTCCACCAATGCTTTCCCTTTACCCTTTGAAGTGGAAGGTGATGAATCCTTTCCCTTCTAGGCAGTTGGAAAATCAATATGATGCTTATTGATTATGTTTGCCAACTCATCAATTTTTTTCTTGTGGCATTGATGCTCATCATGATTTGGCTTCTTGCAATATGCAAAATTTTTCTTCTCCTTAGAATTGTTCCCCTTGTTGTTGTTGGGAGAAGACTTACCTTGTTGCAAGGAGGAAGATTGTTGTGTGTCTAATTGTGATTTGGCCTTCCACTACTTTTTCTTCTTGTTGGAACCTTTACCACCTTGATTCCTTTGATTCCCATTATTAGCCACCAATGCCTTAGATTTTGAAGACTTGAGAATCCCCATACTCATCAATTTTTCTTGTTCTAAGACCAACATTTTGGAAAATGACTCAAATGAAGGCTTAGTGAAGGCACTACCCATGGTCAACTTGTGAGTATTATAACTTGAAATAAAAGTTGCATATTTAGGAGGAAGATGTTTCAACAAGTGACTAATCAACTTCACATCCTTCATGGGATTACCACAATCCTCAATTTGTGCTCTATAATCATTGAATTTGTTGAGATAATCTTGTTGGAAATATTCAGGAATTAACCGAGTTACTGAGAGGGGAGGGGTGAATCAGTAACTCCAAATTTTCTTTCAATTACAGATGAATTAACATGTAATTTACTTTAACCTTTGCATACAGAAAGCATGAAACTTAAAAGCATTCACAATAATGACACATAGATTTGGTTACCCAGAAACCTTCCAAAAAGAAAGTAAAACTGGGGTGGGGATGAAACCCACAAAGCTTTAATACTGCAGAATAAAGTTGGCCGGTTAAGGCTTACAATTTGATCACTTCTGATGATCTGCCCTGTTAGGAGCAATAAGGATTGCTAAATCCACCCTGTTAAAGGATTTACAAACATACAATGAAGTATGCACTCGGTAAAGAGATTTTACAAAAGACTGTTAAGTCTACCCGGTTAAAGGATTTAGTACTGATTCACCTATTAGGATGAAACAGTAGATCTCTTGCTTTGCAACTGGATTGCTGATTGAGATTCGCTGATGTACTGATCACCTTCTGTGATGAATTTGTCTTTGTTGTTCCTTATACTGCTGAAGCCCTTTGTAATTCGCTTATCTCTGCCTTTATTTTTCACATACATGCTTACTACATTCTTCTTGACATTTTTACAACATTGTTTATATACAAGTCTTAAACAATTAATTACAATTACAATTACAAAGTTGGCTTGACAAATAAGCATAAGTGCTACTAAGTCGGCCCAAGTATGGTTACACGGTTCCTGCAAACTAACTCGGTGACTTTCTGATACTCGGCGTCCACTGCATTACTCGGCATCATCATGCACTTGGTAGAAGTGAAGGCACGGTTCATACTGACCACTTGGTAGGTTTTGAACTCAGTAAATACTGGTGACTCGATAGACATGATGTTACTCGATTTACACTGTCCTGCTCGGTTTGCACTGTCTGCTCGGTTTGCACTGTCTGCTCGGTTTGCACTGTCTGCTCGGTTTGCACTGTCTACTCGGTTTGCACTATCTGCTCGGTTTGCACTATCTGCTCGGTTTGCACCCAGAATGCAAATAAGTGTTGTCACTAGTGGCAATTCTGCTTAATGCCAACAATCTCCCCCTTTGGCATTAGTGACAAAAACACTTATTGGCCAAAACTTATATACATGAATCATGCTGAGTTTTATTTTGATTTTTTAAAATTTGTCTTTGTTATAGGGCTTTATACATTGTCTCCCCCTTTCAATGTGCTAACTGTTTCTATACAAATCTTCTTCTATACATATATCTCCCTCTATACATATCTCCCCCTTTTTGACGATAATGTCAAAGGTGTATATACAAGTTATTTACAGAGAGAATCCAAAATTTGATAGAAAAACAAAATGTACCTTCATTATTAGTGCTAGGGTTCTGTCCCAACTTTCTTGCAGAATCTTGCATGTTTGGATTGCAATTTGGACTTCTGTAGAGAGTTCAATCATGTGATCTGCGATAGAGAACTGATTGTCATGAATCAATGTTTTGGAATGTTCAATGTGCTTATACATTGTATTCATGATGGGAAGGATCATGTGTTGGATGTCTAGCAGTGTGGACCGGATCCTTGTGTCTTCTTTCAGTAGATCTGACTGCATATTTGATAGGTATGAGATTTTCATGTGATGAGAAGAGCTTGAACTTGGTTTAAGTTGTAGCTTCTGTATGCTAATCTTCATATCCTCATCCATTTTATCCTTAACATCCTTTGTGAACTCGGCAATATTACACAATCTGGCCAAAAGAGAGGTAGCATTCGAATAGGTAGATTCAATGTTTGACAAAACTGAAGACAATTCTACTTGGTTAATAGCTATGTGTTGAGCAATGTGCTCAAGCACTTTATTGTTGAATCTCTTCTCGGCTCTTTCAACTAACTTTTCTGTCCCAGATGAATCCTCATTGTATTTATTAACTGCTTCTGCTAATTGTAGCAAAACATGTTGGGAGGAGTCTACTTTAATACCTAATGCATCAGAGAAAATGTCCTTAGAATCCTTGATGATTTGATATTCCTTGTCTCTCTCCTCTTTAAGCTTCTTTTGCTTTGCTTTCCTTTGGAGGATCTCACTTATATTTTGCATTTGGTCCGCTGATAGATTTGAAAAATCCAATGTTGGAATCTCTATTTCTTCATCTAAGTCTATATCCTCTACTATATTCTTACCCAAAAATTTTATACTCGGTTGAGCTTTAGGCTTATCTGTACTTAATGCCTTAGTAGTAGTGACAGTAGACATAGTTGGACTGGCTATAGAGACTGGCACACTGTCTACTGGAGAGCTTAAAATATTTACACTTGTAGATTCAAAAACTGGAAAACTTACTGCTGGAAAACTTGATGATGAGGGAGACTGCAACTCGGTAGAAGAAATGGTAGTTGCTTCTGTTGTTGCAATAGATGGTTGGACAAATGTTGAAGTTGTCACAACCATGCTTGAAGGTGTCTCCGGGCTGGATGTAGAAACTTTTACTGGAGAGGTAGGAAGTGATGCAATGACTTCTGCTGCTATCCTCACAGTATCATCTACCTCAGTGGCTTCTTCTTGTTCATCACTGTCATCTTCAATGTCTTTTATTATGACCATTTCAATAGTCGGTTGGTGAAGGTGGTATATGTTCTTCCATGTAGCATTTGCAGCCTTCACAACTGATTCAATATTGTTGATCAGAATCAAACAAGTATTGAACTTTAATGTCATCTTATTTTCATTTTCTTTTAATGCCTTCTTTACTTCATTATTTTTCAAGCTCGACATTAACTGTCTTAGGGTTTGATCAAATATGTCTATCACAGTTTGCTTTGCATTGCTCCATCTCATTTTTATTGGATTTAATAGAACTGCTGGAACCTGTGGGGCTATTTCTTCAGGAGAGTATTTCCACTGTCCCATCTTTTCAATAACAACATCTTCTATTTCCTTCTATTCTGTTTCCGATCTGGTTTCATATTTAAAAGATTTTATGTTACTTACTCTAGATCCTGATCCGTCTCTAAAGAGTTTGATCCTTTCTTGAAAGTTTAGAGGAGGCCTTTTGAATACTATGTCTTTATCTACCTTGTCTGCCTTGTCTGCCTTGTCTCTTGCACTTCTCCTTGTAAATACAGCAGTGGGAGGCTTAGGTGCCTTAGTGATGAATACCTTTCCTTTCTTCTTTGCAGGTTCTGGTTCCTCTATTTTCTCATCCTTTTCCTCTTCTTCTTCATCTTTTTCTCCTTTGTCCTCGGTTATCATTTGCATTTTGGCTATCCTCTTCTTTCCTTTGTTTACCGCCTGTGGAAGCTTTATGCTTAGTTCAATTCTCACCTTAGCTTCATCATATGTTCCAAAATATGGAGCTTTGGGATTGACAGGCTGATTAAGAAGAGCTTCAATGATATTCTTGGTTTCATCAATATTTACCTCATAAGGAAGAGGTTTTACATATACAGTCCTCGGTTTAGCTGCTTGAATATATACATTGTCACAATCCACCATAAAACAAATGTCATCCTTGTAATCTTCCACCAACTTCTGTGGAATCTGGAATCTGTCATTCATTTTCTCTTTGAAAGACTCAAAATAATTATCCATGATGCTTTCAAAATTTTCACCCATTTATGAGATGTATTCATTTATTTCATAAAGGACTGGCACATCTTTTCTCCATACAAATTTTCCTTTAGAAGGGAAGAATTTCTGAGCATAGAAGAATAAACAGACCAATAAGGATCCAAACTTACATGGATTGTTTTTGGAAGTTTGAATGCTTTCCATGTTTTTGTTAAACTGCTTTAACAATAAGTCTGCTAGGTCAAATGTTAAGTTGTTCTTGACCACTTTGTATGCTAGGTCAATAGCTTCACAGGAGACACTATTCTGTCGACTAGAACTGTATATCTTATGGGCAATAATGTGTGTACCAAACTTCAGTTCAGCATCGGTAATGCTGCTAACTTTCATGCCTCTACCGTCCCACTCGGCTAGGGTTTTCTTCTCTAGTTCCATCCGACCTAGGGTTTTGGTAGTTTTTGCTTTGTTCAACATGGGAAGACCGGTGATTTGATGAATCATCTTCTTTGTGATCTCTATGGGTTGTTCAAGCCAAATCTTGCCATCATGTACACGGCTGAGAATGTATCTAACCCATTTATCTCAAAAGTTTCGAGGTAGATGTGCAATGTGAACTAAACCTTTATCTTCCAAATGTTTGTGCTTGGGTTTCAAAATACCATCCACACACAGTTCCTCACGCACAATATCTAGTTCTAGGTTCCCCATTTCATGAATTGAACAGTTGAAATGATTGCGAATATCGTTAATAAGTAGTACCTTAGGAGGAATCTGAGATTGAGCTCTGTTCGGATCTAGGGCTGCTGCAATTGCGGGCACGATCTTGAAATCTGGTGCTTTCCATTCCCCTTGGACTAACATATCTGATCCTTTCTTCGCTGAGGTGCTGGATGATGCCATGGTAGTTCACAAAAAATTCCTTTCGCAAAAGTGTTGAATCGCTGGGTTGCTCTTGAAATTTTCTACTCTCAAAGTGTTAAAGGTTCACGGTGAAGAATGAGTTCGATTACTTGCCTTTTGTTTACAACTCTGTCATTAATGCTCAGTACAAATTAGGGTATGAATTCTGACAGACTGTCACCCACTAAGAATTAATTGCTCGGTAAAGACTTCGCAACTCGGTGAACTCGAGAATTCATATTGCTCCGACCTCGCTCGGTAAAGACTGGTACCGACCTTGCTCGGTAAAGACTGGTACCGACCTTGCTCGGTAAAGACTGATACTGACCTTGCTCGGTAAAAACTGATACCGACCTTCCTGTGATCTTACTGCATCTTGCATGCTGATTTAGATTTTTTTTTTTTTTTTTTTTTTTAAAATTCAGTTCTGGAACTGCTTGAGATTGGTTTATGAGAATACAGTTCCAGTGCTTTCTTGGAAATTTAGTTTGAGTCGGTAGAGCCACCCATTCCATTACTTGGACTGGTTTTCTCGGTAGATTTAGGAATCCATTTTTGTCTCACCTATTTCCTGACCTTAGTTGCTTCATTCTTCTTTCCATCTTCAACTTCACTAGCATTCATGCAGTTTTTGGCTATGTGATCAAGTTTAGTGCATTTGAAGCATCTTACGGTAGTATCTCTTTTCCTTAGATGATGTTTTATGCAATTCATGCCAATGTATCCATATTCTCCACAGTAATGACATCTACACCAGGTGTTGTAGTCCCATCCAAACATTGCTTTCATAATTTGTTCTACTGGATTGAATATTTTGGATCTGCACTTGGATGCCTTGTGACCTTGTTTGTTGCATTTGTGACAATTACCTCTGAATCTTGGTTTTTCCCTGCATTCATTTGCTTTGTGACCAGGTTGATTGCAGTTGTAGCATTTTCCATTGAATTCTGCCTTTTTATTGCTCCAACATTTATTTGAAGTATGTCCTATTTTACCACAGTGATTACAAGTAGGTTTTTGATTCCTTTGAGTACCTTGCTTAGAAGATTCACCTTCTCCTTTGTATCCAAGTCTTGCTTTTCCTTTTTGCCTATGAAGATTTCGCTCATACAGCTGATTCAAGTCTTCTTGACTTTTCAGCATTCCTTCATTGATTTGTTTTTCAGCGTTTAGGTCATCCACCAATCTTAGATTGATTTCCTTTTCAGATCTTAGTTCTTCTCTTGTGCTTTCTATTTCTGATCTTAGATTTAGAATTTTCTCATTTGTATGAGAGATCTGATCAATTAGGTTTTCTAGTTGAAGGGTTTTATTTTGGACTTCAATGTTCCTTCCATCTAATTCATCTTTCAACTTGTTTCTTTGTTCCAAGATCTCACAAAATCTTGTAGAGTGTAGCTCTTGTTCTCTTTTTAATTTTCTCACTTCTTCCTGCAGAGACCCATTCTTTTCTAGGAGTTCTTTGACAGCATTGTTTGCTTCATCTGAGCTATTAGAGGGAAAGAGATCTTCAATCTTTTCTTCAATGTAATTCTGATCATTCATCTGATTTGCAAGTTCCTTCCTTCTTCTTAGGGATTGGGAAAGATGTTCTTTTGCTTCTTTAAGTTTAGCTATGGCCATTTCCAGATCTAGCTTTTCATTTTCAATCACCTTGTTCAGTTTGAATACCTCCATTGTCCTGGATCTTTGCTCAAGCTAGTTAAGCTTTGTCTTGAGAACCAATGCTGCTCTAATACCAATTGTTGGAAATATTCAGGAATTAACCGAGTTACTGAGAGGGGAGTGGTGAATCAGTAACTCCAAATTTTCTTTCAATTACAGATGAATTAACATGTAATTTACTTTAACCTTTGCATACAGAAAGCATGAAACTTAAAAGCATTCACAATAATGACACATAGATTTGGTTACCCAGAAACCATCCAAAAAGAAAGTAAAACTGGGGTGGGGATGAAACCCACAAAGCTTTAATACTGCAGAATAAAGTTGGCTGGTTAAGGCTTACAATTTGATCACTTCTGATGATCTGCCCTGTTAGGCGCAATAAGGATTGCTAAATCCACCCTGTTAAAAGATTTACAAACATACAATGAAGTATGCACTCGGTAAAGAGATTTTACAAAAGACTGTTAAGTCTACCCGGTTAAAGGATTTAGTACTGATTCACCTATTAGGATGAAACAGTAGATCTCTTGCTTTGCAACTAGATTGCTGATTGAGATTCGCTGATGTACTGATCACCTTCTGTGATGAATTTGTCTTTGCTATTCCTTATACTGCTGAAGCCCTTTGTAATTCGCTTATCTCTGCCTTTCTTTCTTTTTCACATACATGCTTACTACATTCTTCTTGACATTTTTACAACATTGTTTATATACAAGTCTTAAACAATTAATTACAATTACAATTACAAAGTTGGCTTGACAAATAAGCATAAGTGCTACTAAGTCAGCCCAAGTATGGTTACACGGTTCCTGCAAACTAACTCGGTGACTTTCTGATACTTGGCGTCCACTGCATTACTCGGCATCGTCATGCACTCGGTAGAAGTGAAGGCATGGTTCATACTGACCACTCGGTAGGTTTTGAACTCGATAAATACTGGTGACTCGGTAGACATGATGTTACTTGGTTTACACTGTCTGCTCGGTTTGCACTGTTTTCTCGGTTTGCACCCAGAATGCAAATAAATGTTGTCACTAGTGGAAATTCTGCTTAATGCCAACAAATCTTGGATTGTCTCAAAATTCCCATGCTCTAATTTGAGAAGATCGGTCTCAATTGAGAATCCCATTTCTTCATCCACTTTACCAAATAAATCTGCAAGTTTATCCCAAGCGTCTCTAGCATTGTTCATGGATTTGATGTGATACATGATAGCTTCAGAAACATTTTTTCTGAAGACTCCTAAAGCCTTAAATTTTTTGGATGACCAATTAGCTATTGCAAAAACATCATCATTAGTAGGTTTTTTAATTGTATCATCCACATAAGGATTTAAACCTTTTACCATTAACTTGCTCCATATATTATCTTTCCATGTAGCATAGTTATGTGGAGTTAATTTTGCAATAGAACTCATGATGCAAAATGAAAGAGAGAGACACCAACACACAAGACACCAACCAATTCACTCAATCAAAGAACCCCCCCCCCCCACCAATATATATATATATATATATATATATATATATATATATATATATATATATATATATATATATATATATATATATATATATATATATATATATATATATATATATATATATATATATATATATATATATATATATATATATATATATTGATGATGATGATGATGATGATGATGATTTTGACACTTTATATCTATTGCGTGCACAATTGCCACTTGCCAATTTTGGGCCAAAGTGGACTTCTAATTTTGAAATTTACAACTTCCTTTATGAGGCTAAATTAGAATTAAATAAATATTGCTCAGAATCAAAACAAATCCTAAGAATTAAAATGATCATATAAGGACAATAAGAAACTATTTATGAACGTAATATTTTTTCCCAAATAAGGCTACAATCTGATAGAAAATTTGGAAAGTACTCAAAAAATTATACACTTTCAAAACAAATGACACCTGAAAATGTGTCTGTTGTTAGAATAACTGAGAGGGGGGTGAATCAGTTATCCAGTGTCCCAAAACAAAATGTATAATCCAAAACAAATTCTTCAACTTTTGCTACTCGGTAAACATAAAATATTTTCACTGTCTGTGTTTTTACCGATTGTCAGTCTAAAACTTATAGCAGTTATCGATCAAATCTAACATGTAATATGAAAAGTATGATAACAAACAAATATCACAATCAACACACAACACAAGAGATTTAACGTGGAAACCCTATGAAGGGAAATACCACCTGGGATCGGCAACCCAAAAATTGTTCACTCTTCTAAAGTGAGGTCGGTGAAGACCCAACCTTGTTAAAGGTTTACAAACACACTGTTAGGTGTGACCTTGTTAGAGGATTTTAGACTAGAAGTTATCATCCAACCAGCAATCACTTTGGGGTTGACAGGATAACAATGTTCACTCTATGAATGAAACATCAAAAGACTTTCCTAGTCCACTCGGTTAAGATATTTGACTGTGTACAATAGTTAAATATGTAATAGTAGATGATCTACCTTGAAACAACTTCAATTGCAGTTTACAAATCAATGTTCAGCTCATTCAAATCTTTCTGATCAATATACCATTTCAGATTCAATACTATATCAACTTACTGTCCGTCGATAATTACTCTCTGTAGCTCGGTAATTGTTCTACAGCTTGGTTCTCATAAACCAGTATGATCAGAATGCATGAAAAATTGTTCACGTGATAATTCTGCAATATCTTCTTCTTCCGACTTCTTTCAACAATGAAATCAATGTCTCTTATATAGATGAGTAAATCATTTTCTTTTCCTCCATCAAATTTTTCCGCTTAATCTTATTCATTGATTTTGCCGCTTTAACCTTCTTCGGTTGATGTGTCAGTAACACATTTCAATCTACTCCATTAGGCCCTTCTTGAATTATGTTAGTCATCGATCTTCATAACAAACCTTATCTGTTACCTCAATTTCATACGATTTACAGTTCACCACTTTATCGGCTAAACTAATCATTTAATTCCTTTTTATTTTGCTCGGTTAACAAAGAAATGTGTCACTGAACACAAGCTCGGTTAACAAAGAAATGCATTGGTGAACACCAGCTTGGTTAACACTACGCTCGGTATACACTACACTCCATCGGTGTATACTGGAATGCTTTATTTACTGACAACACTGCTTTGTGTCTTTCAGCTCTATTCTTCATCATAAATGAATGCAACATAATAAAGTCAATTTCATCAAGTCATAGACTCATCAACAAGTTACTTAGTGTATTCCTTATCCTCGTCTGACATATACATCTTCCTCATGTAGATATTTCTATTCTTCATCTCTTTCTCCTTTCTTCAGATGTGTCGGTATAGTAACTTACAAGATAAGTATTGTCAAGCTAGTTGACATCAATGACAACATAATACTGATTTAATCATCTTGCATATCTAATCAGCAACTCCTTAGTGATCTTTCAATCATAGATTCTTCATTCAGTGTTCTAAATCAGTTGTAGTTCATCAATCTCTCCCTTTGGCATTGATGGAAACTCAAGTAATATGAAATGTACCATACACATACCAAATATGTATTCTACAACTCTGTGATCAAATGTTGTGTAATGTAAGCTCTCCCTAGCTTAATATGTTTAATCACCACGTTACTAAACAACATTAAAAAAAATACAACTTTGTCATTCTCTCCCTTAGGTAGTTCTCATCAGTGCATATCTCTCCCTTTCCTTTTCATATTATTTATCTCTCCCTTTGACAATAATGCCAAAGAAACAAATAAATAATCAGCTCTTGTAGTAGCTAAGTAACTCTTTGTTGTCCAATACAATCTCTGTATCTTTGTCTACTGATATCCCAATCTGTTTCAGTTCGTCAAACTTAATCACAACCTTGAACAATATCCAAAGTGTGAACTATGTTGCATCAACATGTGTGATCATCTGATAAGTGTAAGCTGATGCAACATCCACATCACATTAGTGACCGATAGACAGGGGACGGACCCCAAGTCTAGTCCTCAAGTATTCAAATGTGTCCTTCAGTAGAGGCTTTGTAAAGATATCTGCAAGTTGTTCTTTAGATGTAACAAATTCTAACTTCACTTGCTTCTCTTGCACTTGTTCTCTTAAGTAGTGATACTTAATTGATATATGCTTTGTCTTAGAGTACATCACTAGATTCTTTGAAATATTAATAGCACTTGTGTTGTCATAGTATATAATCACCAGGTCAGTGATTACCTCATTCATTCCTTCTAACACTTTCTTGATATATGCAATGTTTGAGAAATTAGTAGCAGTAGCAACATACTCTACTTCAGCTATAGACTAAGAAATACAAGCCTGCTTTTTACTTGTCTAGATTACAAGTCTTTCACCAAAGAAGAATGCTCCTCCGGTGGTGCTTTTTCTGTCATCCACATTTCCAGCCCAATCAGCATTGGTATAAACCTTCAACTCAAACTTACCTTCCTTAGGATACCATAATCCATAATCCTCTATCTTTTTCAGGTATCTTAAGATCCTTTTAGTAGAAATCATGTGTGATTCTCTAGGATTAGTAGAATATCTAGCAACAATTCCCACAACATGTGCTATATCTGGTCTACTGTGAACTACATACATTAGCTTACCAATCATGGATCCGTAAAGTGTCTGGTTTACCTTTGTAGTTTCATCTTCCTTAGTCAATTTACATCTAGTAGCCATTGGTGTTCCCACAGGTTTAGCATCTTCCATGCCAAATGTCTTCAAGACTTCTTTTATGTACTTGGACTATGTGATGAATATCCCATCACTCTACTGAATCACTTGTAATTCGAGAAAGAATTTAATCTCTCCGAACATAGACATTTCAAACTCATTCCTCATGTCATCAAAAAAAGATTTACATACATGATCTTGACCTCCAAAAATAATATCATCAACAAAAATTTCAGCAATAAGAATAGTGTCATCAGTATCACCTTTCATGTACAAATTGTTGTTTTCACTGGTTCTTACAAATCCAATACTTAACAAGTAAGTATGCAGCCTTTCATACCATGCTCTGGGTGATTGCTTCAAACCATATAAAGCTTTGTGTAATCTACATACCATATTTCTGTTGTCTAGATCAACGAATCCTTCAGGTTGTTCTATGTAGACCTCTTCTTCAAGTATACCATTCAGAAATGTTGACTTCACATCCATTTGATAAACCTTAAATTTCTTGTGTGCAACATATGCAAGTAGCATTCTAAGTCCTTCCAATCTAGCAACAGGTGCAAATGTCTCACCATATTCAATGCCTTCTTCCTATGCATATCCCTTGCATACCAATCTCGCTTTATTTCTTGTCACTTCACCATTTTCATTCAGTTTGTTTCTGAATATCTATTTAGTACTGATAACATTCTTATCTTTAGATCGGGGTACTAAGGACCAAGTTTTGTTCTTCTCTAGTTGTTCTATTTCCTCTTTCATTGCATTAACCCATTCTTCATTCTCTAATGCAACTTTCACATTCTTTGGTTCAAATTCACAAACTAGACATGTACCTTGTCTTGTTTTGCTTCTTGTCTGCATGCTAGCTTATCTATCTCCAATAATTTGTGTCTTAGGATGATGTCTTCTGACAAAACTAGCTAGTACTCAGTTTCTCCTTTCTTGTTCATCTTGTTTAGGTTCATGTGCTTTCTCGGTAGCTCCATCTTGTTCGTCAGTTTCCCTTTCCTATTCCTCGGGGTTATTTTCCTGTTGACTAGTTATCATAGGTTGTGACTTTGGTAGATAATCAAGAAGTTCAATGTAAGTGAATCTACCATAGTCTTCTAGTTCCTTTCTTTCTTCTGTGTTCTTGTCATCAAACTCATCAACACAGACATTAGTACTTTCAATCATCTTATTTGTAACCTTATTCAGACAGTTGTGCGCTTTACTCTTAGTAGAATATCTTAAGAATATTCCTTCATCACCTTTAGAATCAAATTTCCCATTTCTCTCATCTTTCAAAATAAAAAATTTTCTTCCAAAAATCCTGAAATAACTTATAGTAGGTTTGTGTCCAAACCATAGCTCATAAGGTGTCCAATTGGTGTCCTTCTTCAGTTGTACTCGGTTAAGCACATATACAGCTGTACTGACAACTTCTCTCCAATATGTCTGAACAACATTCTTTTGTATCATCAGTGTTCTAACATAATCAATTATTGACCTGTTCCTTCTTTTAGCAATCCCATTCTCCTGAGGTGTTCTTGATGCAGAGACCTGTCTCTTAATACCATGCTCATTACAGAAATTAGTAAATTCATCAGAGATAAATTCACCTCCTCTATCAGATCTTAAGAACTTAATTTCTTTACCAATCTCTTTTTCTACCTTTGCCTTATACCACTTAAACATCTTAAATGCTTCAAATTTCTCTTTTGAGAACATAACATTCATCAGTCTAGTATAGTCATCAACAAAAAGAATAAAATATCTATCACCATAATAGCTCTGAGTTCTCATAGGACCACATAGGTCGGTATGAACCAAGTCAAGTATCTTCTTTGTTGAGTAGTCTTTGCTCTTAAAACTAGACTTAGTCATCTTACCTTTCTGAAATTCATGACACATTGCATGATCCGGTTTTGATAAGTTAGGCAACCCTCTAACTCTTTTCCTCTTACTAATCTTGATCATGTTACCAAAGTTTACATGGCATAACCTTTTATGCCACAACCATGCATCTTCATCCTTCATTAATAAACAAGAAGACTAATCAATATCAAGATAAAATAGATTACCTTTGGATTCTGTACCGATTCCGACAAGTCTTCCTCCATCATCATAGATTCTTATCTTTCTGCTCTCAAAATCAAGTCGGTGGCCTGAGTTATTCAGCTATGCCACACTTAACAAATTATAGTTCAGTCCATCTACCTAGTATGCATTTTCACATTTTATTCTATCATTAATCATCAGTGAGCCTTTACCTCTTACCATACAAGGTGCATCATTTCCCATCCTTACAAATCCTCCATCATATTCATCAAGTAGATCAAATTTCTCTATATCACCAGTCATATGATGTGTACATTCATTGTCTATGATCCATGTATCATTTCTACTTATGTTAGAGATCAATGTTGTTTCTTCATGTTTCTCTTCTTCCTATAAATCATCTTTCATAGCAACAAATACTACTACATCATCATCAGTGTCAGATTCATATTCAAATTCTTTGGCTATGTAACATACCTTTTTCCCTGTATCATAGATATCTTGGTTATCTCTATTGTTGTGTAAGTAGCCTCTGTTGACTCTTCTCCCATAGCTTCCTTCGGATTGGTCTTTGGATCTATCATCATCTTTCTTATATTCGGACATCTAGCAGCGATGTGGCCAACTTCTTTACAATTAAAACATGCTAAGGGTAGCTTGCCTCTATACTTTCCCTTACCTTTGGGCAATCTTCTAGCCATAAGAGCTTCAAGCTCATGAAGTTCATCATCGGTATTACTATCACTATCATTATTCTTATCATTCCTGCTACTAGACTTACCAATCTTCAAAGAGGACATGAAAGTAGATTCAACAGAAGGTACAACACTATTGTCAAAGTTATTCAATTCAAAAGTTGTAAGCTTACCGATCAGTGTGTCAAGAGTAAGGTTGGATGTAGCCCTTGTTTCATGAATTGCAGAGATCTTGATCGCATAAACTAGCAACAAAGTTCTGAGAATCTTGCTTGTCACTGTTTCATCATCAATAACTCCATTGGATGCTCTAATAGCATGTACTACCTCTTTTAGTCTATTTGTGTATTGCACAATGTTCTCACCTTCTTTCATCTTCATATCATCAAATCGACCTCTTAGGCTTTCTACTCTGGCTCTCTTAACATTCACATCTCCACTTTATATTAGAGTCAGTTTATCCCACATGGCTTTGGCAGTTGTGCATCCCTTAATGTCTTCAAATTTGGCATTGGTACAGGCAGCAACAAGTTCCATCATAGTAATATTGTGTTCATGCCTGTCCTTTAGTTGATCAAGTGTCAAGGGACCTGGTGTCGGTTCAATGTAGCCATTCTCCATCAGTTCTAGTGCAGAATTCTCAATTCTAGATATGTGCAACTTCATCCAGATTTGCCATACTGTGAAGTTCTCTTTGTTCAACTTTGGCACTTCCCTCTTATACATCTTGTGACCTTTTTGCTAGAGTCCTTAAAACTCTATTCTAAGAAACCACTACTCTGATACCAATTGAAATATGCAAAGTATGATAACAAAAAAATATCACAATCAACACATAACACGAGATTTAATGTGGAAACACTATGAAGGGAAAAACCACTTGGGACCGGCAACCCAAAAATTGTTCACTCTTCTGAAGTGAGGTCAGTGAAGACCCAACCCTGTTAAAGGTTTACAAAGACACTGTTAGGTGTGACCTTGTTAGAGGATTTTAGACCAAAAGTTATTGTCCAACCAGCAGTCACTCTGGGGTTGACAGGATAACAATGTTCACTTTATGAATGAAACATCAAAAGACTTTCTTAGTCCACTCGGTTAAGAGATTTGACTGTGTACAACGGTTAAATATGTAACAATAGATGATCTGCCTTGAAAAAACTTCAATTGTAGTTTATAGATCAATGTTTAGCTCATTCAAATCTTTATGATCAATATACCACTTCAGATTCAATACTATATCAACTTACTGTCTGTCGGTAATTACTCTATGTAGCTTGGTAATTGTTCTGCAGCTCAGTTCTTATTAACCAATATGATCAGAATGCATGAAAACTTGTTCATGTGATAATTTTGCAGTATCTTCTTCTTCCGGCTTCTTTCAACAATGAAATCAATGTCTCTTATATAGACGAGTAAATCATTTTCTTTTCCTCCATCAGATTTTGCCGCTTAATCTTATTCATTGATTTTTGCAACTTTAACCTTCTTCAGATGATGTGTCAGTAACACGTTTCAATCTACTCCATTAGATCCTTCTTGAATTATGTTAGCCGTCGATCTTCATAACAAACCTTATCTGTTACCTCGATTTCATACACTTTACAGCTCATCACTTTATCAGCTAAACTGATAATTTAATTCCTTTTTGTTCTGCTCGGTTAACAAAGAAATGTGTCGATGAACTCAAGCTCGGTTAACACCACGCTCAGTATACACTACACTTCGTCGGTGTATACTAGAATGCTTTATTTATCGACAACACTGTTTTGTGTCTTTTAGCTCTATTCTTCATCATAGATGAATGCAACATAATAAAGTCAATTTGATCAAGTCATAGACTCATCAACAAGTTACTCAGTGTATTCCTTATCCTCGTCTGACATATACATCTTCCTCATGTAGATATTTTGTTTCTTCATCTCTTTCTCCTTTCTTCAGATGTGTCGGTATAGTAACTTACAAGATAAGTATTGTCAAGCTAGTTAACATCAATGATAACATAATATTGATTTAATCATCTTGCATTTCTAATCAGAAACTCCTTAGTGATCTTTCAATCATAGATTCTTCATTCAGTGTTCTAAATCAATTGTAGTTCATCATCTATATGAGCCTGAAAGAAGCCTCTAAAGTTGCAAAATTGAGGATCAGGAAAGTATAGTCACCAAAAATTGTAATTTCTACAAAATTCATGATCCAAAACACAAATTAACACCACCACTGAAAAGTTCAAGAAATTCTAGCCAAGATAAAAAAAAATTGCACTCAATTTGGAGCCCAGATGACCAAGTTGTGGTCTCCAAAAGTCAAACTGCAAAACTGAAATTGCAAATGGTGAGGGCTGCAATTTTTTCAAACCTCACTAACATTAAAAAAAATATAAGGTTAAATTTGATGTCCAAACGGTCATCACAACAGTGCAAATTTTCCCAGAAATGATGGTCAAACAATCGTCAAATTTAATTGCACAAAATGGAAACACAATCAATGAGTTAAATTTGACGTCTTGGAGACTGTCAATTTCTTTTAAAAAATTTCCTGTGTGATGACTAAATGGTCATCAAATTTATGACACTTAACACTGCGAAAAAATGCAATTTTTTTTTTAAAATACCGCTTTCGGCTAGTGCCATGTGTCAATGACCAATTGGGTTGTCTATCTGCATGTCATGTCGACATGGCACAGGGCTAGCAGCTTGCCTGGCGTGGACTATCCAAGGTTGTTTCCATATGGGTTGACCAAATCTTTAGTCCCACATTGGGTTTGTGTGGATATCGGCCCAATTTTTATGGGAATGGTCACAAAGACAATACAAAGTCCCCCGGTTCTAGCTGTGTGGGTGGTTGAGCCTGTCTGGGTCGGTCGGTCGAGCTATCAGTTAAGTCATCCACTTGAGCCGGTTGTCAAGCTAGTCGCTACAAGCGGGTGGAATTATTTCCCAAGCCGAGAGGTGGAGTCGACCTTTGTGATTTCCCAATAGAGTCATCAACCGAGTCGGCTTAACTTCTCGTGCGGTCGATGAGCTGAGACTGAGAGCTCAGCTCAAGTGTATAATTCTTCTTTGTTCCATAAGGGGATTTAGTCCCACATTTTTAGGATGGGGAAATGAGCTGCAATTTATATTATAACCTCCACACTTTGAAAGTAAAGAAGCTCTCAGGCTTAGGGTGAACTGGCCCGAGCTCTGGCCTATGCCTGACGGTTGACTTAGCTGAACTGGCTGAAGACTAATGCGGCTGGGGATTGTCTACTTAGTCTACACCCTTACGTATTGTCTGAGGAATATTACTGACAGTCTACAATAACCCTACAAGGCCAAATAGGCTAATTTTTTGCCACAAAATATATCCAGATCCAAAAAATTGACAGGAATTGAAGATCCCAAAAATAATTGATAGAAATTGAAATAAAAATCAGATCTGAAATAAAATTTGCAAAAGCAATATTACCCAACTACAGATCGGGCCTTAGAAGTCCAATTTGCAAACAAAATTTGCCTCAAATTTGAATTTTTCCCAAGATAGGCAAATTTGTAGTCAAAATTTATGGAAACAACCACCTGGATGCAATGGTGAGGTCTGATCTTGGTCAAAATGCTCCTACAAAATGTTGATTCTAGATTTGGTTTGTGGCCCTTCAAATGTTGAAGCAACAATGGCTCTCCAATGACTATGCAATGAAGACTCCTATGGCTCTGATACCATGTAAGAATTTTCCTTAGGAAATGAATGTAATGTCAAGATCTAGAAGCTCAAGAGATAGCACAAATAAGAGAGACAAGATAATATCATCAAATGAATAATTCAATAATGATCAAATGATAATGGATAATAGATGTATACAATGTATATGTTCCTGAATATATAGGCAATGTATGACAACTAGAATATATGCAAGTGATAAGCTATCAACTAGACAAGGTGTAGTCACATGTCCACCAAAGGTGGATCATCCTCCATTATACATCAAAGTATGTGCAACATGTGCAACAATGAGAGGATGATAATGTGATACACTAAAGATCGATGGATCTCACACACAAAGAGGTATGAGATGACAAATATAACCACCTAAAGTGGAAATTCTCTTACACCATGTGCTAAAATGAAATGCAAAATCCTAGGTGTCTCAAAGACAATTAATATGCAAATGTATTATCCTAAGTAAACTTAAGTAAAGTGCAATTAGTAAATACTTAATTACACCAACAAAAGGGTTCAAAGTTCGTACCTCATTTTGTTTTCCCATTTGAGATTCTTGAGAGGATAGGACCGGTTTCTTATTGTCTTGCTTTGCCACCCAGCTTATCTCATGTTCATGACATTTTCCATGTTTCTGTACTTAGACAGTATATACCTGTGTATACATAAAATGCTACAAGAGAATAAGTATTAAGTATACTTCACCAGAACATGAGAGTTGAGGTCGTCCCTTGAGGTGATCAAATCCCCAAGAAGGCCTCCTAAAAAATGAAAATAAGACTGTGTAATTCTTGTACACTCAAGGTCACCCAAAGGCACGAGAGGAGGGAATACATGTGTGGCCTTAGGGTTTAAAAGAGACTTGATCTTTTTAATTCTAAACCCAAATGTGAAGGTTAATTTTAAGCCCAGAATTGAAAATGTATGGAAAATACTTCAAACAAAATGTCTAAGGCTAAATATAATTACAAAATCATATTCCTTGCATTTTTCTGATGAATTTTAATTTTTTTTTGCTAAAATATGATTTTTTATGCCCAAGTTATGAGTGTTTGAAGTTGAAAAGAAGGGCTGAATTTGAATGAGTTCACTTGATTTTTGATGAGGAATATGATAAATGAGTTTGGAGATCTGGATAGAGGACTGAATCATCTTTCCAACACTTTTTGAATCATCCAAAATGGAGTTAATTTGAAAAAGTTATGAGTGTTTTCGTGAAGTTTTTCTCTTATGTGTTGTAAGGATGAAAGGGGTTAAAATAAGCTCCTGGTAGTCATCCCTTGGGCCTCATGTGACCACAGGCTGGACAAAAAGGGTTGAAGGCCTAGCAGAGCCCCTGGTCCTCCATATGACCAAAGGCTAGGTTCCTGCAAAAAAATAAAATAATAAACAAAAGTTAAAAACATTTATTGATAATAATAAAATATATACATAACAATTTGAAATGTACACAAAAATGAAAATTAAAAAAAATAAACCATTTTTTAACTTGTAGGAGGCTGACAATTTTATTTTATTTATGCTTATTTATTTTTTATTATTTGTTTATTTTTAAAAAAGGGAGGGGGGAGGGGGTGGGCTGACTGTGCAAACCACAACCCCCCATGGACTACGTTTTGCATAGCTCGCGGACTATGCAAACCACAGACCCACACGAACTGTGCTCACACAGTCCTGCGTGGACTGCGCTTGTATAATCCCACAAGGATTGTTTGAATTTGTTTTTTTATTGTATTACCTTTTTAATTTTATTTTTAAAAAATAGATTTGACTAAAACAAAAAAAATTCTACATTATTATATTTTTTCTATTTTTTTCTCTCTTTTTTTTAAAGAAAAGATTACAAAGAAAGTAGAAGATTTTTTTTTTGATATTTTTGCAAAATAAAAATCTAAATGTGTCAAATACACATAAAGTAGACAACTAAGATTCAAAATGTATAATTAATGTATATCTTCCTATAACTTGAAATTATCAAAATATGAAAAACATAGGAAATAATATATCAACAAAAATCTCTTGCCTCCTCCAAGCACAACTGTGAGACTATTTTCACAATTTTGGACTTTTTGTAGAAGTTACTCTCCAAGTGCTTCTTGAACCTACAAGTCAAAAGCTCACAAAAAAAACACACAAACACACATTAAAAGGTTAGTTTGAACCCTTGAAGTAGGTCCCACCAGGTGTGCCTGAATGTATATACATGAAATGTTACAAGAGAATAAGTATTAAGAAACTTACACTTAGTCTAACATAATATGCATACCTCAAATGATATGAAAATATATGCAAATATGATGAAATAATAATGAGAAATACGATTCAAACTATTCTACATAAAAGCATGCAAACCTCAAAATGATAAAGTGTGGATGTTGTGTAGTAGTTGGTATGTCGTTGCCCACAAATCTTGCAACATGACAATGTATGAAAGAAGCTTATAGAATACAGAGAGGAGCTCTCAATTTATAAGATTTTTGAGAAAATGGATGGTTGAGATTGAAATTTGGATGGAGGGTCAAGATTGCATAGGATTGATGAAGTGGCCATGAGGTGGATGCCAAGTAGATGCCAAGTGGATTAGGGTTTTGACCATTCAAAGGGGGAAATATTCTCACACATGTGTGAGAAACCTTTGAAAGTGACATGTCCATGACAATGTGTAAGAGGGTGTAAGATGGCCAAAGTTTCTCACACATGTGTGAGCAACTTGAGAAAATGACATGTCAATGACATGGGTCAAAAGGTGGAAGAGGATGGGAAAACCAAGGTTTCTCACACATGTGTGAGAAACTTTGGAAAATGACATGTCAATGACATGGGTCAAAAGGTGGAAGAGGATGCAAGAATCGAGGTTACTCACACATGTGTGAGAAACTTTGGAAAATGACATATGCGAGACAAGTGTGTAAGAGCCACATGTGACTTATACGAGTCACATGTGACTTGGGTTTGCTAATGGGTAAAAGTATGATATTTTGTCATCTTTGAGGCTAACTAGACAGACTCAGCTGATTTAGACTCGGTCGAGTCCTACTCAGCCGAGCATAACACAATCGAGTACATGTAGGTGCCACGTAGCACCGAAGGGCACCTATGTGACCTATTAGACTCAGCCGAGTAGAACTCGATTGAGTCCAAAATGTATTTTAAATACCCCAAAAAACCTCCAAAGCCCCTCATTTTTACATTGAGGGGCTAAAGAATAGCAGGGTCGAGCAATAGTGTCTACTCGGCCGAGTTCCGGGTAGGGGGCATTTTTTTATTTTTTTAGTGTTTTTTATTTTTTTCTTGTATTTATATGGAAAAAATAATATTATTTTTTTACTTAGCATTATAATTTATTTATTTTTTCATTTTTGAGCAATAAGCATTTGTAGACTATATATTATTGATGTTAAACGTAAACGTAAAACCTAAAAACATAAAAACATAAACGTAAAACCTAAAAACGTAAACCTAAAATGTAAACCCAAAAGTTTGAAACTTAAATGTAAACCTAAAACCTAAAAACATATATAATTTACCCAAAACGTAAACTCAAACCTAAAAACATGTAAATAGAATGCAATACATGGTTAATTTAAACAATTTTTCAATAAAATTTATTTAAAATGATTAAGAGATATAGCTTATATATCATACTAATTTATTTTCCAAAATAAATATATATCAAGAACATATAGATCTTAAAATCCTTTGCATATTTTTTTAGACAAAATTATACTTAACACCTAATAATACCTAATAAGACATAATAGGACCCTTAAGATCCAACAGGACCCAATACAACCCTTAAGATCCTTAAGACCCAATAGCTGACCTAATAGGACCAATTAAGATATAATACGACCCTTAAGACCTAATAGGACCACTTAAGACCTATTAGGACACTTAAGACCTAATCGGACCACTTAAGACCTAATAGGAGCCTTAAGACCCAATAGGACCCAATAAGACCTAATAGGACCCTTAAGACCCAATAGGACCCTTAAGACCTAATAGGACCTTTAAGACCCAATAGGACCTAATTAAGACCCTTAAGACCCAATAGGACCCAATAAGACCCATAAGACCCTTAAGACCCAATTAAGACCCTTAGATATCCCCTCTAGCTAAAAATAATGAAACCTTGGAGGTGATCCTAACTCAACTAATAATATATATCTTCTCCCCAAAATGGGTTAAGTATTTAAACTAGATAATTTTCACCCTCCTAAAATTCATAAGGAAAAATCTATGTTCCATCTTATGCTTTGCATGGAAGTATTTTGTCCATGGAAAAAGTGCAAAAAACTAAAGGAAATCCATTGTTTCATGGAAGAATGATTTCATCTAGTGCCTAATTATTTTCAAATGAACCCCTTTCCAAATTATTATATTTCCACCGTTTCTTTTAGTATTTATAATGTTTTTCCCTCCCTAGTTATGGATTTACATGTTAGTAAACCGTTTTAAAATTTATCTAAAAATTATTGTCAATTGAATCTAGGTAGATTTTGGATTTGTATTAAATTCATTTTTCTCATGTGCTTTTAAATATGTATTTATGCATGAATTAGTAAATTTTGTGTGCATGAATTAGTTCTAGTACCATGCTTATACATGTAAATGCATGAATTTAAATTATGTTTTTATTTAAATATTATGTATATGTAAATGCATTCAAATTAGTTCATGTTTGAAGTTAAATGTTTTCATGTTCAAGAAGTATGTATGTAAATCTAGTTACCTTTTAATTTATTTTTAAAAACATGTTCTTTCGAACAACACGTACACACACACACACACATAATGAATGTATGTGCCCACTTGCAGCGAGCATTATATATATATATATATATATATATATATATATATATATATATATATATATATATATATATATATATATATATATATATATATATATATATATATATATATATATATATATATATATATATATATATATATATATAACTTTTGTGTGCACATCATGGATTCTAGTGGTTTAGAGCATAGTGTCCATAATAGTCAGGGATCACGAGCTTCCTCAAACCAGCATGGTACCCAGGCCCCACATAGTAGAGAAAGTCGTAGAGATGAGACTATATCTAGGATATAGGTTGCTCTAACTGTGTTAGAGCGAACAATGTATAATAGTACTACTCTCCCTAATAGGGATAAATTGACATCTATACACACTAAGCTCATGATTATGATTTAGAAGGTTGTATCATACAATCCATATGATGATGTATCTATTGATTCTTTTTATTAGTCTCTCTAGCACTATCACAGGGACAATGGGTTGGAGGACAATTGATTTAGATGGTTCAGTTACTCAGGTTAAGAACATGTTTGGGGCCCATTACATAGATAAGACGGTGGTTAGAGCATACAAGGTCACAAAATGTACAGATGACTTAGTGGCCCCTTTTATATATACTAGATGGTTGGCGGCCCATCATATGTGGCCCCAAAAGGATGAGGTTCCCCTATATTTCTGCAAACAATTGATTGCAAAGTTTCATTTGGGCTATGATATCGATTACAAAAATTTACCTCCACATGTTGGGCAAGGTTGGGGAGATATCAGGATAAGTGTAGACAACCAGATTTACCACAACCCCATAGTAAGAGGGCATTGGTGGGTCAAAACCTTTTAGTTCTTCCAAAAGGTCTGGAGACTTACACTGGAGCTGGATAGGTTGTAGCTGAGGATGCACATGTAGATATGTATTCTAGCATTTCCACCATCGTGACTCAGGTCGATGAGTTGTCATCTGATTGTGTTGGTAGCCACATGCTTAGATCACAAACAAGCGCAAGCATATCACCTTCTATTCCATTTTATGATCCTTACATCAAATTTGATCTTCCTACTCCAGATGAGATAGCACAACTACCAGAGGATCATCTGTGTGACATGAGCTCTATTTTTGTGATTGATCTCCTGGTAGCTTACCAGAGGATTTCTACGTTGCACAAGATTGAGCCATGTAATATTCTTACTTTCATTGGAGGAGGACACGGTAGATCCTCCACATGAAGCAGTCGAGGACAAGGAGATGCAAAGGCAGGTACCTCCAGATAGGACAACATCCAGATACATCCTATAGCTCCACAAAATAGTGTGGATGATCTTACACTGCCTCCACAACATACACAGGCTCCCTACAACAAACACTTACAACCTCACGATTTCACACTGGATTCTCAAATTCTCTTATGGATTAGGCCATTGATCCTGATGTGATGTCCTTATAGTCTTCTGAGTTATCTGACCTTGGACGTGCATTATAGCAAGTAAGAAACCATTTAATTTCAAGATTCAAGAACAATCAATTAATTACATTATATATATATATATATATATATATATATATATATATATATATATATATATATATATATATATATATATATATATATATAT
The DNA here is from genome assembly GCA_027943335.1 of Chamaecyparis obtusa. Classification (NCBI taxonomy): domain Eukaryota; kingdom Viridiplantae; phylum Streptophyta; class Pinopsida; order Cupressales; family Cupressaceae; genus Chamaecyparis; species Chamaecyparis obtusa. Next base: position 990,093 of record BSBK01002646.1, on the reverse strand, counting down.
TTAGTTCTATAATTTATTTAAATTTAAATTTATTTGAACCTGGTACTGGACACTGCGATGGGTGCTGCATATGAAGATTTAGAGGAGCCCACTGATCTAATTCATCAAGATACAGAGGTAAAATAATTTAATTTAAATTATAATTTATTTGTTAAGTTTTTAAATCTACATTTTAATTTAAGCTCAAGACATTATATGTTAATTTTATTTGTAAATTGTTACATTTACATTTATAGACTCAGGTCCAACAAGACAAGGATTCACACAGACCTGACCATCTAGCACATGATGGTAGTCATTGACGTTGTTGATGTGTTCATAGATTTATATTTGCATGTGGCATTGATTTTGATCTAGTACACATACATGTATTTATTTCTAGACATTTATGTTGATATATAGACATTTACATTGATCTATTTATGTTTTAAATTGATCTAGATATATGTTTTACATTGATATCTAGACATTTACATTGATATATATATATATATATATATATATATATATATATATATATATATATATATATATATATATATATATATAGACATTTACATTGATCTACATGTTTGATTTTTGTGATATAAACATTTACATTGATACATGTTTTGTGTTGATCTATAGACATTTACATTGATACATGTTTGATTTTTGTGATGTGTACATTTGTTTAGATAGATATATATAGATATTTTCAAACTAAAAAAAATCAGTGCACATGTGTAGACATATGTTTATAAATAGATACATTTAAATCAAATTTCAATTTAATTGTTTGCCCAACTAATCAATCTTTAACTAATTAATCAATCTTATTGAAGCCTAATGAATCAATCTAACTAGTGTTCAATCTAATCAATCTAAATTAATCAAGCTATTAATATGACCCCTTAATCCCTATTATGAACCCTTAAGCCCTATCTAGAAAAATTAATTGAAAACTAATTAATCAATCTAACTGAACAATATAATCAATCAAGTTAAAATTAATCAAGCTAATATATGCACCCTTAAGCCCTATCTATATCAATTAAACTTGAACAATCTAATCAATCTTTAAAACCTAACAAATTAATCTTTAATTGATGTTAAATCTAATCAATCTAAATTCAATTTACCTAGAATCAATCCAATCAATTTATAATATAGATAAATTAATTGAAACCTAACTAATCAATCTTTAACTGATGTTCAATCTAATCTAGATCTAAATTCAATTTACCTAGAATCAATCTAATCAATTTAGAATATCTAGATCAATTAAACTTGAAAAATCTAATCAATACCTAATAATACCTAATCATACATAATAAGACATAATAGGATCCTTAAGACCTAATAATACCTAATCATACATAATAAGACATAATAGGATCCTTAAGACCTAATAATACCTAATAATACATAATAAGGCCCTTAAGACATAATAGGACCCTTAAGCCCCGATAAGACCCAATAAGACCTAATTAAGACCCTTAAGACCCAATACCTAACCTAATAGGACCAATTAAGACATAATAGACCTAATAATACCTAATTAAGACCTAATAGGACCTGATAGGACCTAATAATACCTAATAAGACATAATAATACCTAATAAGACATAATAGGACCTAATAATACCCAATTATACCTAATAAGATATAATAAGACCCTTAAGACCTAACAAGACCTAATAATACCTAATAAGACATAATAGGACCCTTAAGACCTAATAGGACCTACAAATACCTAATAGGACCCTTAAGACCTAATAGGAACCTTAATACCATTTAAGACATAATATGACCCTTAAGACCTAATAGGACCTAATTAAGACCTAATATGACCTAATATGACCTAATTAAGACCTGATAGGAACTAATTAAGACCCAATAAGACCCTTAAGACCCATAATACCCTTAAGACCTAATAATACCTAATTAAGACCTAATAGGACCAATTAAGACATAATAGGACCCTTAAGACCTAATAGGACCTCATTAAGACCCAATAAGATCCTTAAGACCCTTAAGACCCTTAAGACCTAATAATACCTAATTAAGACCTAATAGGATCAATTAAGACATAATAGGACCCTTAAGACCTAATAAGACCTAATAGGACCTAATTAAGACCCAATAAGACCCTTAAAACCCATAAGACCCTTAAGACCTAATAGGACCTAATAAGACCTAATAGGACCTAATAGGACCTAATAGGACCTAATTAAGACCTAGTAGGACCTAATTAAGATCCAATAAGACCCTCAAGTCCTAATAATACCTAATTACGACCTAATAGGACCAATTAAGACATAATATGACCCTTAATACCTACTATGACCTAATTAAGACCTAATAAGACCTAATAGGACCTAATTCAGACCTAATTAAGACCCTTAAGACCCATAAGATCCTTAAGACCTAATAATACCTAATTAAGACCTAATAGGACTAATTAAGACATAATAGGACCCTTAAGACCAAATAGGACCTAATTAAGACCTAATAGGACCTAATTAAGACCCAATAAGACACTTAAGACCCTTAAGACCTAATAATACCTAATTAAGACCTAATAGGACCAATTAAGATGTAATAGGACCCTTAAGACCTAATAGGACCTAATTAAGACCTAATAGGACATAATAGGACCTAATAGGGCCTAATTAAAACCCAATAAGACCCTTAAGACTTAATAAGACTTAATAAGACCTAATTAATACCTAATTAAGACCCTTAAGACCCAATACCTGACCTAATAGGACAATTAAGGCATAATAGGACCTAATAATACCTAATTAACATGTAATATGATCTAATAGGACCTAATAATACCTAATAATACCTAATAAGACATAATAATACCTAATAAGACATAATAGGACCTAATAATACCTAACATGACCTAATAGGACCCTTAAGACCATTAAGACCTAATAGGACCTAATAATACCTAATTAAGACCCAATATGACCTAATTAAGACCGAATAGGACCCAATATGACCTAATTAAGAGCCTTAAGACCTAATAGGATCACTTAAGACCTAATAGGACTGGACTTAAGACCTAATAGGACCTAATTAAAAAAAGTATTGAAAGGTCTAATCAATTAAAATTCTTGATTTACCTAGAATCAATCTAATCAATTTCTAATATAGACTGGAATTATTCAATCTAGAATCAATCTATTCTAATCAATTGAAAAAATTATTGAAAGGTCTAATCAATTAAAATTCAATTTACCTATCTAATCAATCTATTCAATTTCTAAATAATATAGACTGGAATTATTCAATCTAGAACCAATCTATTCTAATCAATTGAAAAAAGTATTGAAAGGTCTAATCAATTAAAATTTAATTTACAGAATCAATCTAATAAATTTAGAAATATAGACTGGAAAATTATTCAATCTAATAAATCTAATCTAATAAATTGAAAAAAGTATTTATTGAACTTGGTCTAATCAATAAAAATTCAATTTAGGTTTAATCAATATAATTTCAATCTAATCATGAATTTCAAATCATTTATAGTCTGTAAGTTTCAAATAGGATTTTTAAGTACACACAAATTAAAAGCCTTCAAGTTAAAGCTCCTGATACATGTAGTCTGGATCCTCTCTATCCTTTATTATTTCCAAAAGTTTTTCATTCTCTTTAATAGACAAGTTCCACTTTTGGTTTCCACGTGACCCTTTTTTTGGCACAGTTTCAAACTGCAATTTTGTCACTATAACCAAGTGACTATAATGTAGAACTCTCTGTCCAGACATGTATTCAATAAATTGAACTCCAATTTTGTTGATCTTATCTTGTTGATAATAGGTTCCTTCAATAACAACCGAACCAGTTGGATATTGTTGTCCATCACCATAAAAAATTTCTTGAGGCAACTTGTATTTTTCATTAGTGCATCTTAATAGATAATAATCTACACCTTCTACATTCTCAGGATTCGCAACCACAAAAAAAAATATCACCTATACAATTTATATGTATGCAAGTTTACATATATTTATATAAACCTCATAAATTATATATATAGAAACATGCACTTGTAATGTAACTAGAAATAAGAAACACACACATGTAACAACTAAATCAGAAACACATTCATAATCAACTGAATATATAGGATCATGGATGTCTGTGTCATTGTCATCATCTTCATAAGGAGGCATTCTGATTAACTCTTTCTGATCCCATTGTGAAACATATCCATTTACAATATTAACACATTGACTCATTGTGTTGTTAAGATAATCTTTACAAAAGCATGATTTATCTCTTCATTGAATCAGTGGAGGCTTGTGTTGTCCTGCAATCATCACTTTATGCAAAATTCTAATTCCAACAATTGATTGACAATTGTAAGGATTGGATCGATTGATATCTTAGTTCAATTATGAAAAATGTGAAATGCATGTACATACATTGCATTCTACACACACACACACACACACATAGACTCAACAAGTTAAAACACATGTGACATGTATAATACATAGTTTTTAGAATTTGAGTTTTAAAAATGAAAGTTTTAAATTTACCGATCACTTCCCAAAAGTAACATTTGTTGTATTTTGTGTCTTGAGTAGCGAAATGATTTTGACATCATTCAACAATTTTCTTTGAATTCTCTATCATGTTACCTAGATATATTTTTAACAATTTAGTATATATATTTATAATTATTTTATTTCTAGCAAATGAAGATTAAAGAACATACATAATGTAAATTTATACTCAAGTAAACAAGTTGAATATCAAATGTATGTACCTTGAAGCTCATGTTGTCGGAGTGCACGCTTCACACATGCTCCTGCCCCATCATGATTTCCTTTTCCATGTCCACTTTCAAAGAAGTTCCAAAGAAACTTAACATTGTGTCTAGCATGTTGCATGACTAACTAATTAAAGGCTTTTGAAGACTTAAATTGACCTACAATTTAAATTTAAAAAAATGTACACACATGAAAATTTAACTTTTAAATAAATATATATATATAGAATTGAAAGATTTTAAAAGAAAATATAATGTACTTACCCACACACCCATCAAACCAGATCCAATGTTGCGAAGCATTTATCCCACGATTCGTAAGGTTGTTGAAAAACATGCCGAAACAATGAGCCACGTAGCTCCTATCATGAACCCTATCATCACTGGTATAGAAATGAACCTCCTTGATGATAATGCGTTCATTTTGATCTATACTTTCTATCTCATCCAAATTGAATTGTGCATGTCTATAGGTCACATGCATAACTATTGCAACTTGATCAGAATGATAATATTGAATCTGGAGCTCTGTTTGAGGGGAAAATGTATAGTTCTCCGCAAAATATACAATTGAAAGAATACAACCAGGTGGGAAACAATTTTTGGAATCACAAAATTATTTAGCTTGCCATCATGCACCATGACAATGTTGGATATGTGGATAAGCATAGATCAAAATCTGTCCATGAACTAAAGGTGCGGTAATTCACTCTCCTTTAATGCAATTTTTTTGATTCACCTCTTGTCTTCATTTGGTATGTCTCATATTCAAATCTCTTCCACTGGACTAGTTTTGTAACATCAATATTATCAAATTGTAAAGGAAATTTCTATAAATTTCCACAATCATTGTATTCATTTTTTATACACTGGACATTGAATTCATCTGATTCTTCTGATTTATCACATAAAATGGGCTTTACAAATTTTGTTGTACTTCCAGTAACCATATCTATATTAAGTACTGTCATAACCTTTTTATATGATTGCAAGTATAAGTGAAACTCAACATGCTTTCAACAACATGTTTCACAAACCTTATTTATGCGTACAAAGAAAGGGTGCAACATCTCAAACATTCTCTGACCTATTTTCACATCTGATAACTCTTGTTTGAATGCTTCAACAATTTACTTTGTGTAGTATCGACAAAATGTTTTGGATATGAAATCTTCATATCAGTCTCTTCATCTTTTATTTGCATAGTGTCTCTTCTATTGGAAGAAAAATGAGAGTGGTTGGTCCAAAAATCAATGACTCGTCTTCTTACATCTTCAAAAAATTTGTCTTTACAAGGAACTCTACAAATCTATACCCAATTTTTTTCAATGTCCATATCCAACATATTTCTCTTCCTAATATATCCTTGAACAGTTCTTTGAGATACCTTGAGTAAATCAGAAATTGCTCGAACTTGATTTCTATGTGTCAATCTCTTACTAGAAATCATAGTCATCAACGCTCTTCTAGAAATATTTGAACCCAATCCTCCATGATCTTCCATATTAACAAATCTCAATGCATCTTGTAAATTTTGAATTATTGTCTCTTTTACTTGACCTCCTACCATTTCCCTATTATCAATACCCAACAACTCCAAAACTGGAGTCGTTTCTTTTTTCCTGAATAACTTTGCAAACAATTGTGCTTTTCCCACCAAAGATTTATCCTCAAAATATTCCTTCCACATCTTTTTGAGATGAAATTTAATAGTAGTTTCAGGTACTAGGTGCTCCGGTGCAATTTGACTAATAAGTGATTCCTCATTCATGTCCATCAAATTTTGCATTGTAGGATACATATGTATACTTCGACTACTACCAATATCCTCCCCTAGTTGAGTTGTACCTTCTTCAACATCGATAGGTTCTTCTTCAACATCGACCGATTGATAATCAACAAGTTTTGTATGACCTTTCATTTTGTCATCCCTTTTACGATCATATTTCCTTGTTCTAGTCCTTTTATTTCTCATTTCTCAAATCTCTAAGCAAGACATTTTTTATTGCTTTACTCCTTCGTCACTGAAAAACTTTCCTTTACACTTCTCCGAAAATAAAATATCTCTGTAACTTCCTCAAAAAAATATCTCCTAGCTTCAAAAACCCCCTATATTCTAAAATAAGAGTTAAAATTCACAATTGATATATATATATATATATATATATATATATATATATATATATATATATATATATATATATATATATATATATATATATATATATATATATATATATATATATAACTTATATATAACCTTCTATTTGAAAGGGTGGGTCGCCCACACGACTGCTCATGGGGGGCCGACCCCTAAGGGTACTTGACCTAGTAGGACTCGGTCGAGTCCTAGTCGACCGAGTTAGGATTGAACGAGTCATCCTAGGTGGCATGCCATGTTGGAAGCCAAACCTTCAAAAACACAAAAAATGCATAATTTTGCACTCATGGTGTTCCTTTATTTGCTGAAAATAGAAAATATAAAAAAACTAAAGGTACCCTTTTCTAGATCTCGGAACTACGATTTTGGACATATAAATTTTATATCATTTCAATTACAAAATGTTAAATGAATTTTCTAAAAACTACATGTAGGTATATTAAGCTTTGAAAAGTCGTTGATTCAGAAAATATAGAAAAATGCTAAATCAATGAAAAAATAATTAAAATCATATACGACACTAGAGAAGAGAGTTCTCTTAAAAATATATAATTTATTTAATTTTTGGTATAGTTTTGATAGGGGAAAAGTGGCGAGAGACAAAAACTATTGATTTCAGGTAAGTTCGACTTTGAATACTTATAACGGGCAAACTATGGATCAAAAACACTTCTTTCTTTTTTCCTACACTAGATATACATGTCATCTAAAACATATTCTAAAATTGGAGGAAAAAACAATGTTTTGCTTATAATGATTTGACGGGAATTAAACCCCCCGATTTGCAGTATTTTTCAAGAAATGAAAAATAGACCTAAAAAATTAAAAAAAACATATTAATTTTAAAAAATCATAGGCATAAAATTCATCCTATTTCACACATTTCATCAGTTTACATCATCTTCAAATTCTAAACAGAAATGTGACTTTTATGTCCTTGAAGTTTTTCAGTTTTGGTGTTGTTAGCCTTTTCCTTTGTAAAAGGGTGACAACTTATTGTGCTTTTACTCTAATCTCTTGATTAGGATTTTGCAAATGATTAGGGATTGATTAGGTGGAAGATTAGGATTAATTAGTGGGAAAGTGGGTTGACTTGGGTTAGAAGGATGAGTTATGTTAGGGAAGTGAGGTTAGGTAAGGGTTAAAGTTAAGAGTCATGTGCTCAAATAGAATTAAATGCAATATTTAATTCAAAGTAGGATAAAAGGAGATTAATTAAGTAAACAAGGTCATTTACTTCATTAAATGGAGGATTAAAAGAAATGAGAAATAGGCTAGGATAAGATTAAATAAATGTAAATTTATTTAATCAAGGATAGTGGAGAAAGAGAAGTGTAATTAAATAAATGTGAACTTATTTAATTAAAGGTAGAATAAGGTTAATTATTAAATAAATAATAAATGTCTGTTTAATTGGCTAGAATAAGGGTAATTGTTAAGAAATTTTTTGATGTCTACAATACCAGATGTTGCACATGTTCTTGACTGGAATACTTTGCAGGTAGAGGATGAGAAGCTAGCTTTGGAGCGTGTTCGCATTCTTCAATGATGAGAGTTGAACCTCATGCATCACACCATTGAGAAAGTAAGGGTCTAGTGGGACCCTACTGATGCGTCGTTAGGGAGGACTTGGGAGGACGCAATGATATTATGAGATTTATATCCCTATTTGTTTGTAGGCTTCCAGGAGTAAGCCTAATTTTAGGGGAGGTGGATGTAGTGCCCACCCATATTTTCCTTTTCATTTTTATATTGCCAAACTCTTTTAGGTCACTTTTATGTGTGCGTTGATTATTTCTATTTTATTATGTGATTTTGGATGTATAACATTACATGGTGATTTGATATTGGTTAATTATGGGATATCATATATTTGTAGTTAGATGATGTTAGTTACGTGCGCGCGCGCGCGTGCACGCGCATGCTTGTCTTTATGTATGTTTGTAGGTATCGGGCATCAACTTTCCTGAATTGTTAGGATGAGTGTGCCCTATCACACGTCTCAATGGTAAGAGAGGGGAGATAATATTCAGATCCAAATTCCAACCTAAGCCATTTTATTGTCCTGAAATAGTGCACAAGTTTATGATATTCTACCCTTCTAAATACGTCCAGGTGATGTGAGTCCATAAACCTTTCACTTGAGCATGATTATTGTTTTATTTGGTTTAGTTGGTCTTGGCTAGTTGGTGTGATTATTGTGAGATAATTAAATAATTTATTAAGATTAATTATGTGGTCTAAATAATTAAATATTATTAAATATAGAAAATTAATGTGAAGGTATTTAATAAAAGAAAATTAATTAAGTACATTTTATCAATTAAAAAGACTTAATTAAAAGTCAAATGGTGGAATTAAAGATTTAAATAATTTATTAAATTCAAACTTGAGGAAAATTGAATAAAATAATAAAGTGTATTAAAATATTATTCTTTTAGTTAAAATTAATATGCAGTTAGTTGCAAATTCAATTTAAATAAAATTAATAAATAAAGTAAATGTTATTAGTTGAGGGAACTAATAAAAACAAGAATTACAAAAAAGCACATGGAGTTATTATTGAGAAAATGGAATAAATCAGGCAAAAAGAGAAGGTGGTTGAAACAAAGTTGGTGAGTTAAGTTGAGTTCTAGATTTGCATGGTGGAGTTGGAATTTGAGAGCTTTTTTTTTAAAGCCAAAGTGGGGTATCCACCATATTTATATTAATATAAACTAATTCAATGACTCCCCCGTGGAAGAATCAGGAAGAAACCCCGGGATCGTAGTCGTATACAAGTTAGAAAATATGATGATTTTTACATTTGGGTTTGCACATGAAACCCACGAATCCTGATAGGATGATACATTAGAACAAAAATATCCCCAAAATTTTGGTAGGGATCAAACCTAGACCAGGGATAACATATTGTGTGCTGATAACTACAAAATTTCAAAATAGGCCTATCAAACATGCCTATGAAATACAACCTAATTACAAGATTTCAAAATAGGCCAATCAAATATGCCTATGGAATACAACAGGTGTATGACTTTTTACAGGAATAATCATTCATCCATAGGAGAGGATGATGCCCAAGCATTTTCCCAACTAGCAGGCGGAGCCAAGACATTGCCAACTTCCCAACCATCGAGCGTGTTCTGAGCCGCTGGACGAGTGTTAGAAGAGTGACCGGGTGAGAGAGGTACATTTAGGTCAGGGACCTATTTTGAATTACCAGAGGGAAACTTTTAGCATGATGGAGGTTGAACCAAAGGAAGTGGCGATAACAAAAAATCCAAAACCGAGTGTGCCAGACATCGAATTTTATCCACAAGAACTTTCCCAAGAGCTGAACCCACAATCTGCAAATTGTTAATAACTATTTGAAAGCTCTTCTTTTCCATGGCCCATTTGAAGCAGTCATATGCCATCAGGTGTTCATGGCTCACCATAATGTCGTGATGTAGGAACAATCCACCAATCAACGCGGAACTTGACCAAAGGTCATAACTCTGGAGTGCCACCATGAGCCGTGCACCATGAATAAATTGAGGCCGAACCACCTTATTGGTGATGTAAACTACTAAATCCACTGACTGCAATAGGTCCATTAGATTGGAGAGAAAAATAGACAGAGCTTTTTCTTTTATGAGGAGGAATTTGGTCATTATTCCACACATAGGTTTGCAGGTTTTGGAGGAAGGATTGAATTGAAGGATTTTTTAAAAGATTGAGATTTTTCAACATTTTTCTGGTCTTTGTCATATTTCTTCAATTGGTGGTTTGAGGTAGCATTTGAAAACTCTCGTAGGTTTAATTCTTGTATTTCAGAAAGATTATTTTCTTCATGTTTGTCAGATTGTGCTAGGGTTTTGAATTGAAGTTTTTATGGTTTTATTGTTGGAGGTTTTGGATTTTAAATTTTTTTTGGGTTTTGTTGCGTGAGAAGAAATTTTGGCATTTTATTATGCAATATGAGCACACATGTATTAATTTATCTATATGCATAATCTTTTATAGTATTCTAGAAGCCCTTGCATTTTAAATTTAAAAAGGAAAGTATGTTCTAGTTAAAACCCTAGGTTGTTCAAGGTGAAAACCTGCAGAAAATTGTTTTAGGAAAATAAGAAATTTAGATCCAATAGGGTTTGATTGGATTATTAAATAGAGTATTCGAGAGAACAATAGAAATTGAAATCATCAAACAATTGAATGTGAAAACCCAATTGAAATTAAATAGTAAAACCAGGTTCTTGAAAATCAATTGCTTTTTTTAATAGAAGTAAAATTATGCATGTATATTTTTGAAAGTCTCTTTATACATACATACATACATACATGTATGTATGGATGTATGTGTGTGTGTGTGTGTGTGTGTGTGTGTATAATGTTATTGATGTGGGGTGGATCGAGTCCCCACCCGACAACATTGCTACGATGATAGTGGTTTCCGCATGATAGGATAGGCTGTTGGACGACAGGCCAAGTTGTCGGATGACATCTTAGGTTGTCGGATGGCAGGCTAGGCTGCTGGACAACAGCTCAGACCATCGCATGATAGGCTTGTTGTCGTAGGAAGCAACATTGTTGTAGAGGCAGTGTAGGGGAGAGGGGTCAAATCCCCCCTACTTACCTTATTTATATATATGTTTTTTAAAAAAAATTATTTTTTATATTTTATTAAAATATTTATTATTATTTATTAATTAAAATATTAATAATTAATATATTTATTATTATAAAAAATATGTTAGTTATTAACGTCAATTAATTTAAAATAGATTTATTTAGTTATGATGAAATATTTCTTTATGTTTGATTTAAAATTGTGATTTAATGGATGATATATGCATGGAATATGGATTCGAACAATTTTATTTTAAATTGATTCGAACATAATTGTGTTGTTCATTATATATATGAATTTTTGATTTGATGGTTATTGCTTAATCTTATTGTGTAAATGTTTTGGAGTTGGAGATTAAATCAACCTTTACGAATTATACTAGAGACTTGGGATGTGATTCCTGAGATATTTTATTTGTTCTTTCTGTCAATGGTTTTATGTTATTATTTCATGAATTGTGAAGTGGTATCAATTTTTTACTAGAGGCAGGATTAGGGTTGATGTGTTATGTTTGTTTGCCTTGCATACTTCTGTGGCAGTCGATCTTTGTTATAACCCAACCTTATGGAAGTTTGATTTTATTATGATGGAAGATATTTGTGTGTGTTCCTATTATATCTTGGAACTAGAATCCTGATGTTATGATTCGTAATGACCTATGAGTAATGTTTTGAGATGTATGAACTTAGGGTAGGTTATCTAGGTGTTAAAGGGGAAGTGGCTTTCTTTGGAGGCACCGGAGCCTAGAAGTGGCTACCTGGGTATCCTTAGTAAGTTACTTAAATAAGTGATAATATAAATAAAGAGGGTTTTAAAATAAATTAATAAGATAATGGATTCCTTGACCATGCCTTGAGTGCTAGTATAGGCTAGGATGGGGGTGGGAGAAGATGCCTTCCCATCTAGTAGTGGTGGTGATTTCTAGCATGGTCAGTTATCCTTTTCCACATGAGAGGATTTCAGGTTCCTCATATGATCACACTTGGGAGTCAGAGTCCAGTGAGGTCATTCCAAGGGGTTGAAATATGTGATGTCACTTCCTTGATTTTATCTTAGATTACTACATGTGTTAGTTGCCTCTGGGTTGTATATACCTTGATTTATTGAGTTGTACCCTTAAGATAGGAACTTATAGGACCCTTTCTTAGTTTTACCTGATGATTGATTGTGGTATTATTATCCAAGTGGGGCCTGATGCTATCTCCTCAACAAGGTGGCAGTGGAGCCACAGGTTTCCACAAGGTCGGGAGGTAGTGATTTTTTTACCATTTAAGACTCCGACATTCCTATTCCAGTTTTTGATGATCCTTGTTGTGGTTTCTTCTTATCATATCTTCTTGGGAGACTTGCTCCTATTCTTGTTTATTTGTGCTTGCACTCAGTTGTATTTTCATATCTTGCAAATTGTGTAGTGGATGTGGGTTTTTACGTATACTATATCATTCAGATGTATTTATTGATGTACTATGTAGAAGATTTAGATGATTATTGTAATTAAAAGATTAAATTGTATTTATGTAATTATATGTTAAGGAACCCTTGAGATTTGTGATCTGTAAGTGCGAATTTGTATATAAGTATTTATGAACTTTATGGTTTACTTCCTCTTTTTTATTCAATCTTATTTGTAAACTTTTAAGAAAAAAAAATTATACTATAAACTTAGTAACATGTTTTAGGTTAATATCTCCTGGCTTCCCTGGTGGGGCATTACATTAGGCGTATTTTTGTATTTGGATTTATTATGTCCATCATATTTAATAAATTTTAGAAGCCTTTGTATGGATTTTCTTATGGTTAAATTTGCACAAGTATTGCTCCTTTTGATCCTCCATTTCCCTAGAATGTTATGTTTAAATGTTTAATAAGGTATCTTTTGGATTATGTTCATTTTAAATTTACGTTATTGGTAGCAGTTTCTCTTGAGTGTATAATGAAATAAATTCTTTTAAGATCTAATAGGCCATCACTCTTATATTGTCCTTTTTATATTAAGTTAACATTATTATAGAGTATTGTGCTATAAGAAATATATACGTATTTCCTTTTCTAAGTTTGAGCTAGAATCTTATTGGGTATTTGATCATCAACCTTTAAAATTATTGATGTAGGAAAGTATGAGTAGATTTTATGGGAAGTATAGAAGTTGAATATGAAATATCAATAATATTCTAAAAAATATTTTATTAGTACATTAAGAATAGTGTTGGAAACACGTAAAATGTTATAATTTTCTTTAAGAATTATTTTATCCATGCATGTTTCACTCTGGAAATTGTTTGATTAAGGATATTGTTTTCTTTTCTAAGTGAATGAAACCTTTATATCATTGAGCTATAAAAACATCAAAGAAACAAATAAAAAACATGAAATTTAGTTAGTATATGAAATGCATTCAATAGCGTATAAAACTCATATAGAAACTGAAATGCAAAGAGGATCATTTAGACATTCTTCATTTTTACATGAAACAAGTAAAAGTTATTTATATGATTGGCTTATGTATGTCATGCTTGAAATGTATTTATTAAAGAAAGTAGTTTACCATTTTTTTATACGTGTGTGGGTTTTGTTAATATGATTTAGAAGAACAAAGAGGGGCAGGTGAATCAGTTGTTCTCAGGTCCAAATGTATAAAAAAATCTTTCAAACTCTTCAACAAATCAGATCTAATAACCAACACCTACTCGGTCATTAATGATTTCATAATAGAAACATATAACAGTGCAATCCACTTATCCAAAAGCATCTAACTTGTAAAACACAAAAATGTTCAAACCAAAACATTCACACAAGTATCAACACTAGTATTTATAGTGGAAACCCAACTTGGGAAAAACCACTTTGTAACATGTTACTATTATGTTCACTCTTCTGAAGTGAGCTCGGTGAAAAGCCAACCCTGTCAAAAGTTACAAACACAATGTCAGGTGTGACCTGGTTAAAGGATTCCAACCACTCTGCTAAAAGTGTGCCTTGTTATAGGACTTACATACACTCCATTAGAATGCAACCTTGTTCAAAGGATTTATACCTATGACTGTTAGGTCAACCTCTGTTAAAAGGATTTTGACTGTTACAATGGTTAGAAAGTAGCAGTAATATTGATCTGAGAAACATACAACTCACTTTGCAAATATCAGATCCAATTCCGTACACATATGCTAGCTTATTGACTATGAACCTTTTCCATCTCCATCACCGATCTGCTCGGAACCCTTCAAGTGATCACAACACTTCTCCTTCAGCCTTTTCTGCTTAGACATTCAATAACAATACTTCCAGAATTCACTTCTTTCCATTTTCCACATTCAACCTCTCTCTTAGGTTTCCTTAATACTACCTCTATTAGGTCAATACATCTTTTGCCACTTAATCTCCTTCGTAGATCTTAGGGTTAGGTCAGATTCATTAAATCCATCCTACATTATGTTCTTCAGCTTATCTTTGAAATATCTTGAATCTCTTAAAGATTTACGATAAAATGTTTTACAGTTCATTAAATTCTTTCATACAATCAATAAATAAAGTCAACACGTTTTACAT